>CM055103.1:7264207-7386865 GCA_029204225.1 Diphasiastrum complanatum
CTGCCTCAACGAATGTATGTGGATCTTGTGAATCCAAAATAGTAGTCATAAGTGCATAGTTTGTCTCCTGGTGTTCATGCTGCTGGGCTTGCCTTTGAGACCTCCTAGCCCCTGATTGCTGCTCTCTCCCTCATCCAATATCAAACCATCCTGCACAGTTTGCCAATACCACTTGGGAAACTTCTTCCTTGCAGTTGGTGATGAAGATGGTGAATAGGACTCAACAGATTTGCCCCTTTCCTTCCGCTTCCTAGAATCCTCGGATTCTTCCTCTTGATCACTCATATGATCATCCTGAGGCTCCCCAATATGGATGTGGGTCATCAAGTATTGGCACAAATTCACTTGTACCATCCTCCATCTCAAGTTCCTCTATAGGAGGCGTTTGATCTTCTTCAAAGATCACATCTCGACTTATGATCCTTTTCTTGCTAGTAAGATCGTAAAGTCTGTAAGCTTTGCTTTCTTCACTGTATCCCAAGAAAATACTCTTTGCTGATTTTGCATCCAGCTTCTTCCTGTTATCCTTGGGAATATGGGCATAGGCTGTACAACCAAACACTCGCAAAGCGCCTACCTTGTGCTTATTGCCGCTAATGCCTCTTCTGGAGTCTTGCCTTCCACAGGCTTTTGTTGGACTTCTATTCAACAGTAACACTATTGTGTGCATTGCCTCAACCCCCCAAAAAGAGTTGGGCAACCCCTTTGCCTTGAGCAAGGCACCTTGCACACTCTGCTACGCCGTTTTGCTGAGGGGTATGAGGAGCTGTAAGCTGCCTTTTGATCCCATTGGCTTTTGCAGAATTCCACAAATTCTGTCTTAATGAACTCTCACCACCGTCTGACCTGAGCATCTTTATCTTCTTTCCTGAATGTTCTTCTACCAAAGCTTTGAAATGCAGGAAGTACTTGAATGCTTCAGATTTTAACTTCAAGAAATAAATCCAAATCTTGCGTGAGAAGTCATCAATAAAGGTCATAAAGTAATATGCCCCCCCTGCAGATTTTGTTTGGGTTGGCCCCCACAAATCTGAATGTATCAAGTCAAGTATGCCTACTGCCCTGGTGGTGCTTTCCTTGGGAAACTTATGTCTTTGCTGTTTTCCCATAGCGCAAGCCTCGCAAACTGAAGAGCTTGGCTTAACAACTGGAAGCCCCTCCACCATATGATGTTGGTTCAACACCTGCATGCTTTGGTAGCCAAGATGTCCATACCTCTCATGCCACAACCTATCCACTTCCTTCCTTTTGCTGTATAAGCATGCTGACTAGGGATAGAAGTGTATAACCTGTATAGATTATGTTCCTGCAATCCTTTGGCCACAACCTTCATATTATCACTCAAGTCCAACACAAGACAAGAAGTAGCATCAAATTCTACTTTCATATTTTGTTGAGTGATAGCTCCTACTGAAAGAAGATTTTTAGCAAGTCCTGGTACATATAAGACATTCTTAATGACTTTGACTTCTCCTGATGGAAGCTTTACAGGTACTGTGCCCTTTCCCTTGACCTTGTGTGTTGAGTTGTCACCTAGGCACACCTCTTGTCCATCACTAATCCCCACAAAGGTATCAAACCAATCCCTATGAGGGGTCATGTGCTTTGAAGCACCTGAGTCAATGTACCAACCACCTGTTGTAGCTTGTGAAGCCAATGCAACAGAGAATAACTCAGCTTGCCTTATGTCACTCTGCTCCTCTCTTGCAACACTCTCAACAACATTTCCTCCTTGCTTCTTTGTGCCCTTCTTTTGGTCTGCAAGCTTCTTCCTGCACTCAAAAGCAAAGTGTCCATATTTACCACAGTAATTGCAATTCCCCTTCCTTCGAGGTGTGGAAGAAGTATTCGAGGGTTGTGCTTCTGACATCTGCAAGTTCTCCATTCCTTGCTTCAAGTGTTTGTGGTGTTCCTTTGTTCTTGCCTTTACCTTTCTTCTTATCCTTAGCTGGATTTTGCTGCTTCTTAGAAGCAAAGGCATGCTCCTGGAAATCTTCCCTCTTGGAGAGATTAACTCTCCTCATCTCCTCCTGTAACAAGAGACCATAGACTTCTTCATAGGTAGGGATCTTCTCTCTCACTGATATCATCATCACAAAGTTCTGATAAGCATATGACAAGCTATTCAAAACTATTGGCACCAAGTCTTTGTCAGCAAAAGACTCTCCAAGTACAGAAAGCTGATATCTAATATCCTGAATCTTAGTAAGATGATCAGTAACTGTCTCCCCTGTCTCCATTCTGAGAGTATACAACTTGTTCTTCAAGTAGAGAAACCTGGTTGTATTTGCTGTCTCATACAATGCACAAAGAATGTGCCATGCATCCACAGGCTCTTTGGCTGACCTGATTAGAGGAATCACATTATCCCTCACTGACATGTTGATGATTCTGTATGCCTTTTCCCCTCTCTTGATATAGTCCTTAAGTTCAAGTTCAGATGTTGGAACAGGCTCCTCACCTGTCACAAGCTTCCAACATTCTTTGTCTTCAAGAATGTTCTTGATCTTGAATTTCCATATGCTAAAGTTAGTGCCATCAAGCCGGCTGGCTTCACTCAGCATGCTCTCTGCAAGACTAGACATAGCTGGATAGAAATAAAACACAAAAGGCAAACTGGGGTTTTCACCCAACTAGGGTATGCAGCCACTTGCTCAATAACCCTCAGCCTCTGGATTTGAAACTATCCCCCTGTATGGCTGTCCTAGCCCTTGTCCAAGATCCACTCAGAACTTTCACTAAAGTCCCCACTGTAAAAAGCGCCCTCCTACAGTCCTGGCTGTCCAAAAAGACTCAAAAGTTTTTGTCTCAAATTAGAAACTTTTTGGCTCCCTGTACTCCCCTTGCCATCAATACTCCAACCATGCAGATAGCACAGAGATCAGATGCCCCTACAAAAAGTGCTCCCTCCTCAAAGGTAAGCTGCTCTCCAGGAATGGCAGGAATCTAATCAAAAACAGGTCCAAGCTTTCACCACACCACAGGCAACATAACCTGCTCTGATACCATGTCAAATTCCAAGGCCTAGCTATGGAGTATCATAACAGCATAGTAAGCACACTATGAAAGCTTCAGAAAACCAGCTATGGAGTAGAACACAAAAGCAAGAGATAGAGGACTTCAAAGCTCACACAACATGAATGAATATTCAAAGTGTAGTAGGGCGTGGAAACCCCTCCAAAGTTTGGGCTACATATAGCATGTTATGTATAGAGGTGGTGTCTTGCTAATTCTAGCTCTAGAACCCACATGGGTCCTTAACCTACTTGATTTACTTGCTTAATTAGCACAAGTGGGGTGTACTATGTACATAAATGTTTTACCCCCATGTCTTATGCACAACTTACAAGTTACAAGTATACAAGCCTTAAGGGGCAAAATAGGCATTTATTTCAACAGATATGTGTAGTGTAAATAACTCAAGGGTCAATGCTCATCAATACTATGCAATTACAACTACTATGATCTATCTACAGAGTCTTGACAACTAGTAAGTAGTAACTAATCGACAATGTACATTGAGCACTCTAAGCTCTCCTACCAATGTTTAGTGGTATCTTTCGAATCGCCTTTTCGAATCGGGTTTGAATCGGGAAAGAATCAACTTCTCCAAGTTCGAATCGACGAATCGGTTTTAGGGTTTTCCCCCCCTCCCTTAGTTTCTACCCTTCGATTATGTCAAAAAGAAGTGCTTTCTTAGTGTTAATGGGTAACATGTACATTATTTTTCCGGCCCGGACCCTCATGTCTGATATATATATATATATATATATATATATATGTAATATGTATGTATATGATAGTATATAGGATATACATTTGATAGTATATATAAAATATACAATATATATATCATAGATGCACAGAATCGCGTTTATGGGAGGACGCGTTTCTGAAACCGCGTTTCTCCTCCCAAAATCGCACTTAAAAAAAAAATAGTATATTAAAATTTTTTTGCACCTCTTCACGACCAGAATCGCGCCAGCCGTGGAGGTAAATTTTTTTGTTTTGAGCTACGGATGTCCGATCGAGGCGTGTGCATAGTCGGCAGGCATCTACTCGGCGATACGAAGGTGGTGTGCACGGTGCCAGGGGGATCTGAGCTTCGTGGAGAGCGAAACGATCAGTTTTAGATATTTGGTAAGTATAGGCTTGATATTTTGCAAGTGTTGACATTGAGCTGTAGGCAACCAAATCGGGCGCAATTTGGCTCTAGACCACCTTTCTTCATGCCCACGGTGATTCCTACCGGGTTAGTTTCAACCATTACGGCACGCCTTGCGAGATTTGAACACCACAATCCAAATGCTTGTTTTTTTTTGCCATTTTCAGAAAATGACTTGTGGGCAACCAATTCAGGTGATGTCTGAGCCTAGAATGCATTTCCACATGCCTGCAGAGACTCCTGTGACCTCCGTTCTGCCCGTCTACGTCCGTACCACAAATTTCAATTTTCATGCCCTAATTCCATGTTTTTTAGGGTTTAGGCGTAAAGCATCGTGCAAGCATCCGCCAGTAGCGTGGTTTAGGCCTGCATTGGACTCCTTTACACTTGCAAGGACTCCCACGCTAGCGTCAGTCGCCTGTTTTCGCTCACACTGGAATTATTCTATCCCTCGCCCTTGGCTCTTAAGCTTTTCAATGGATGCATGAAGGTTATGGAATTTGCGGTTTAGGGTTTAGGTATGAAGCTACATGATTTAAAACCAATGTGAATGATATACGATTTATGTACAATTAAGGGTGCAATAGAAGTTCGTAGAATAGTTGTTAAACTGATATGGATTGGTCTAAGTTATTAAAGACAAGGTATAGACGCATAAAACTAAAAGCGGCTATTGAAGGTGGGCTATATACTTGGTTAGAGTGTGACTATAAGTGGGCTTGGATGGCATGGATTTGCCAAAGCTACGAGGTGCTTGGACTCTTAACGGCCTTCGTGAAAGATCCTTGGGGCTAGCATGGCACGGATCTGCCCTAGTACCTAGCACTGATACTAAAGTCATTTCTCTCTTTTTATTTGTGTATTGCAAAACAGCTTCTTGCGTGTAGAATGTTAATGTGATTTTAATACATTCTTTGACCCTTATGCTGATCAGTATGGCATTTGCCTTTTGCTAAGTATAAAACGCATGTTAGGGAAGATTGGACATATCACTTGTAGTTGCAATCATGCTGATAAAGTAGTGAATCTTGTTTCAGACATGGATAACAACTGATGCTCAGCTATGACACCTGTCTTCCTCACGTAACTAACTCGTGCGATTGTGTTTTGTGGGATGGTGGCGGGTAACAGCCGAGTGTTACACCCCCACGGCACGGGCCGTGGGCAACTATGATATATATATATATATATATATATATATATATATCATAGTTCCCCACGTTTCTAGAAACACATGTATGAAATGGGGGAGCGTTTCTGAGAAACTTTTTTTTTTGTGGGCAATATGGGTATCAAATTAAAGCATTTTTCAAGGGCAATTCATTTATGTAGGTTACCGAATGTTTCGGGTACAATGTGGTCCAATGTAGGTGCAACAATGCTTGTAAGATTCTGTCAAGGTTGAAAGTCAGAGTGGCGTGTTGTGTGATTTCTGATATTTGTTTTGTCAATTCATTTAGCGCTACTATTGGGTCCAATGAGGCCTATGACTGGCTTTTTTCAGTTGTTTTGGCATATATTTTGGTGATCCTTTTAAGTATTGCTTTCGGTATTAAGCAACCAAGGAGATTGATCAATGCTCTTATAAGTGCACTGAACTTGTTGCTGAAGTCCAACTTGAAGGTATTTGGACTCTGAAAGTATAATTTCAACTTTTTAATGCCTAGGACATTTTGACTTTCTTCATTGACTTTTAGTTGATAAGCAGTTGGCCCTTGAGATTATACTTACACTAGTGCAGAGTGTTTTGTTGTTTTTGAACTAAAGGCACGAGCCGAGCACACATATTAGCTGAGGACATGGAGCGTATTTCTGTGGCTCATGATTTTACTTGGGATCAGGCACAAATTCAAGATATGATAGACCTCTTTGACACTGACATGGATGGCCAGGTACAAATCAGTTAAAGCTTAAAGATACTTTGCATTTGCCTAGATTATGGTCCATTATGAAGCCTGTTAATGTTAAATGTTTTTGCTTTCATGCTTCGACCATTCAACTTATTTCTTGGGTTTTATAACATGTCATATGTTGAGTTCTTTTTTTTTTTTTTCAGTTAAGCTTAGAAGATTTCAGAGATATGGGTGGTCGGTTGAAAGTGCTGAAGGAGGCCTGAAAGTTTTAGTGCTCCTCGCCTTTGAAAAGAATTATTCGCAACACACAGCAGCTACCGATTAGCTTAAAGGAAGCAGAATGCAGATTGTTTGATCTAGACAAGCCAAACATTTACACTCATGCACTTGTCAAAGTGTGATGTTATGCTATCACTGTTTACTAAATCTTGATCGAGTAAAATGTTCATGTTATGTCTGGAACAGGCATTGACAATTGCAAGATTTTGTGACAAGATTGTAACCAAAACAATTTGGTTGTTCACGGGGTTGATTTACAAATGTTTCAGGTGGTATCAAAATAGCTTTCCCATTCCTACGGCAGTCTTTGCCATGCCTTACAAAATAGAACTCCATTGATCATATGAACAATATTGGCTGTTCCATTCAAATGCATAAAACCTTACCCAGTTCCCATTTTTTGAGAGTCTGTTTCACCTAATAAGAATTCCTCTCCCTGTTTCTCTGTTCATGATTGGTAGAGGAAGATCATGTCTTAGCAGAAGTCCCTGAGGGCACAGTGGAAAGTTAACTGCTTTTGCTAGAATGGCAAGGACAAAATTTTTGCATCTGTATATTGTTGTTTCTATAACGTGTGCCAATCTTAGGCTCATTCTAGCCTAGTTGGAACCTTGCATTTGTTGCGAGTCACGTTATCAAATGCTATATACGGTTGTGCATGGTTTTTCCTTTGGTAAAGCAGCTTTTTGGTTTCTTTCTTTTGATAATTTCGCAATAATTGCATGTTCAATTATGCAAGTATTTTTGATGAGCTAGTTGTGTTGATAATATGGTGCATCAGATTATCATCATTGAGTTTGACAATATTAGAACATAAATCAAAGATGCATCAGGTGTGATTTTTTTGGATTTTGGTTTCATGAATGCTGAGTGAGTGATCTGAAGTTTTTTCTTTCAAAACGGTATTGTTTTCACTTAGCATTGTATTTAATATCAGGAGTAACAAGATGCAATATACTGCTCTTTATCATATATTGTGGAAAATCGTATTTCATTATAATAAATCACAAGTTGTAGTGTAGGTAACATTTCCAGTTCTTTGAATGTTTGATAAAAACAAGGCCAGCTTATTATTTCATGGATTTGATCTTTACTTACAATCTTTAAGCAGATTAATGAATAAGAATTCTGTTCAGAAGAATAACTTAGGGATTGAGGCTACCATGGCCCTTTCGGATTAAAATCTGATAGTGAATGAAATACTTGTTTGGAAGGATAATCATTCTTCAAGAATGGATTGCATTTTTTATTTGAATCCAACTTTGTAAAAATCTTGTAGGATATCAACGTAAACAAGTTGTCTTATACCACAAAAGCTTAGCCATAAGGATGATATTTTGTGAAAAGTGTAACGCGAAACTTGACCAACTTTTTTTTCTTCTAAATACGAATTATTTTAACAAAGGATATAAAGCAACAAGTGAGTGTGGCAAGCCACATGTGGTCCTTGCCTACAATTTGATAGGTTTTGTTGTATGTTATGCAACAAGACTTCATTTTCATGATGACAAAAGATTTATTTTTGTAAATAAGGTATTGAATACAAAACAATAGACAACTTCAAAAAAAATTATAAAAAATATGATAAAAGTGAAAAAAAACCTTCTATATCGTATTGGAATTTATTTAAGAATGCACATTCACATTGATGAATTGCATTGTTTCTTGTAAGTACCAACGCCCACTTAAATATTATAGATCAACTATTGAAAAGTGTTGCATTTTGCTTTTAAATTTATATGTCATACTTGTATTTTAACTCTTCAATTGTAGCTGTCGGCAAATGGTAGGTTGTCAGAAATGTCGACGGACGATTGTAGATCGGAAGTGCAACAGTTACCACCAATAATCAAGATGAATAAACAGTAGTAATGCATGCTCAATAGCACAAACAATAGTGAGGACAAAAATGTACTCTTTGATAAAAACAGAGAGTGAGTACATGGGTGTGAAGCTGAGCGCAATTTAGTGAGGCACAAATATTTTTTGAGCTTCTTACGTTTTTATTTAGTTATATCCTTCTTATAGATAACTCATTGAAAAGATATTTATTTACAAGATATTTTCAAGTCTTTCAGGTCCGTACTTTTTTAACTACTTAATTAATTACAGCCACCTTGTAGTTGGTAGCCGCCTTTTAAGTAATAAAGACTATGTACAAGTAGGTGAACTACCATAAATTCTTGGATCGACTTTTTCCTGATGACGAAGTCGGATTGTCGGCGTCGGCGTCAGCATCAGCGTCGGCGTCGGCGTCAGTGTGGGTGTAGGTGTGGGTGCTGGTGGACAGATTTTTTAGGATGTTCATTATCGAATGGATTTGGTCCTGAGCATAGAAATCCAACACTCCTCTTTAATGTGGATCTTGAAAAACTTTGATCTTCAGATTTAGCATGTTGTTAAATATAAGATGATGTTCCTTTGATAGAGCTTTTGTGAAGTAATCTGCTGCCATAAGAGATGTTTTGCAGTAAACCAATGATACTTCTTTGCCTTGCACTTTTTCTCCAAGGTAGTGATACCCAATTTCGATATGTTTGCTTCGAAAGTGAAATCTTGGATTTAGAGATCGTGCAATTGTGCTTTGATTGTCACAATTCTGTTCCATGAGATTGGGCCTTGATTGAATAAGAATACAAATCTAGAAGTCGATATCTCTTGCCCAATCTACCAGTAGTCTAAAATAGCCAATTTTGGCCTATATGTCCAAATAACATGATTTTGGTGTTATTTCGAAGGTCCTGAAGTTTGAGACTTCTTCAATATGAATTATATACTAAAATAAAAGTATCTAGACCTCTTTCACACGTGTGAAAGGTTAGATCCAAAACTATGTACAAAAATTGCCAATTTAGGCCTCAAACTAGCTAGGAAATGTTGACAATTTTCACACTCCCTCTTCAACTTTACTTGCTAGTTTTACAACATTACTTTGATCTAACTTAAGAATGAGTTCCATCTTAAGGATAGATCTCCTCTCAATGATCCTAATATGTACAAAACAATAAACTTCATAATTGATTTAGATAATAGTGTCTATATTGGATGTTTCACTATTTCTTACATCAATTTTACATTTTTTAGATCCAAAACTATGTACAAAAATTGCCAATTTTAGGCCTCAAACTAGCTAGGAAATGTTGACAATTTTCACAATATTGAAAATACCTGATAGTTGGTATATAGCGTACAACGCTATATGCTATAATCTTCTAAATTTCATGAACTACGATGACTTCAAAATATTGCATCTAAAAATGATATGGCAATATTGTGCACTTTTTTTACTACAATTTTTTTTGACTTTATTCCTACTTTGAAATTTACGTTCTCATTTTTCATAACATCGTGGGAATGATGATTAACAACAATATAACTATGTCATGTGCTTTGAGTTAGATGAACAAATTTTACAATTCTTGAAATTTTTAAAATACGTAATTGATAACATTGACCCATTTTTTTTTTATAAAAATTGGCTAGATAAAGAATGTGCCACCCTTACTGGATAAAGGCAAAGAAAAAGTCGAGAATGATTCTACAAGTCAGAAGTCTAGCAAGACATCATCGTCTCGAAAGTAAGCACATCCACGATCAATTTCTGCTAAGAAGGCTAAGCAAAGATCCAAGACAAGTCCTTTCGAAAAGGAACAAGCAGATGTAGTCCAACATGATATGCCCGAGCATTTTAAACATTATACATTGGATGATGTGGTTATCATGTTACCTAAAGCACATCATGAACTGAAGAACATGTGCCAGACTCAAAAAATGATTACGATGGCCCAGCTAGGACACAACCAATGAATCTTGCTGAACCAGGAGAACCGGAAAAGATTGTACAAGTTGGTTCACAAATTAATCCTGAACAGTATCAAGCACTCTGCATGTTACTTATTAAGTACCAAGATTGCTTCACATGGACTTATCAAGATCTGAAGGGTATTCCAACGTCAGTTATTGAACATACCATACCTTTAGTACCTGATGCAGTTCCAAAGGTTACAAAGTTCTATCACTATAATCCTAATGTTGCGGGTTTGATAAAGAAACAACTCCAGAGACTGCTTGACACCGATTTCATTTATGAGATCGAGCATACCGAATGGATCTCACCGATTGTCATTGTTCCTAAGAAGAATGGAAAATTGAGAATTTGTGTGAATCTCAAAGCATTGAACAAAGTGACGTGGAACCACATATTATTCTAAAATCAAGATTATTGTGGAATTGCCACCGCCAACAACAATTTGTGGAGTTTATGTATTTATGGATCATGCAAACTACTATCGCATTTTTATTATCTTCTTTGCGGATTTAGCACGACCTATATACAAACTGACTATTGTTCCTATTTGGATAGTAGAGGCGTTAGAAGCCTTGAAAAATTAAAGGAAGCATTAACTTCAGCACCAATACTGCGTTCTCCAGATTGGACAATTAATTGAAGAAAATGTTCACGCGGATGTCTCGAAATACGCCATTGAATCAATTTTGTCGCAGCCAGGTGACTATAAGAAGGATTATCCTATATGATTTGCAAGCAGACAACTTATAGATTCGGAGAAGAATTATTCAGCAACAGAACATGAGGCGTTAGCCACGATTTTTTCTTTTTGGAAATTTCGTCACTATCTCATGGAATTGCACTTTGCATTTTATACGGATCATCAGCTGTTACTTTACTTGGTAAACAAGACATGCAATACTGGACGTATTGCAAGATGGATATTGTTATTGACTAAGTTTGACTTTCAAATTATGGTTCGAAAGGGAAAGCAAGCCGATCACGTTCGCGAATTGAATCCGCACTAGTTAATACTGAAGTGGATGATTAATTACCAAATGCGGCATTGTTCTATGTAGAAGCAGTACCTGAGTGGGCAGCAGATATTGTTGAGTACCTAATGCTAGGACAACCGAATGACTCTTTGACAAAAGTACAGAAGAGACAATTGATTCATAAGGCTCAACCTTATCAATTGATTGCAGGACAAGTGTATAATTGTAGATTAGACAATATCCTACGAAGATTTGTTTTACCGCATGAAGTACCAGATTTAATCATGTTTTCACATGATGGCATGGGCGGAAGAAACTTCTCTACAAATATTATTGTTTGCAAAATTTTGTAATCAGGTTGTTGGTGGCCTACACTTCATAAGGACACAGAAAATTTTATTCAGACATGTGATGTTTGCCAGCGAACACGACGGCCTACTAGACAGAATTATGGACCCTTGCATCCGGTTTTATCACAAGCATCGTTTGAAAAACGGGGACTGGATTATGTTGGTCCTATTCATCCTGCCACGCAAGGATCTCAGGCTCGATACATTATCGTAGCAGCTGATTATATGACCAAGTGGGTTGAAGCCAAAGTTGTCAAAGTTGCTGAGAACTGATCAGCCAAACTAGTATTCAGTGTAATGGACCCACCAAATTCACCTATAAGTTGGTTGAATTTGATTCATTCCTCACTTGTGTTAGCGAAGCTCTTGCGAATTTTTCCCACAACCAAAGCCCTCCAAACTTCCTGAACAACTTTCTGATATACTTTTGCGTGTCTTCCTTTTCATTTTTGATCATCATGTCTTCCACCGATACTTTCCAGTCTCCGCGTTATACTATCCATCGTGATGTCCCATCTGCAACGGACATCGTGATCCTTCCTAGCACAAGCATGGTCACTCAGTGGATGACCCTTGCGGAGCCTATGCTCACTGCAATGGGTATTCATGAGAGAGTCTCTTCTGGGAGAATCAAGATGGATTTTATCACTCTAGCCTCCAGTACGTGGAAGGAAGAGAAATCCAAATTTTATATCACCTTTCAGGGAGCAACACACAAGGTGCACATCACTGAGGCCGCGCTTGCTGCCATAGGTATATCATCTGGAACACAAGCCTCACCCAACCATAAACAGGCCAAACAATCCATAAAGCCTTACATCGATTTAACCAACGATCTGGATTGGACTAATGATGGTTACCTCCTCGATGCCATCACTGAGCCTTCCAGACACGCTACTGCCCAGCTCCTGAATAACTTCCTAATAATTGGCAACCTCAGGAAAGACCGCATCACTTCACAAATCCTACATAGGATAGTCGAGTCCTATACCAAGCTAGCCAAAGCCCCTCTTGAACCATATAACTGGTGCAAGACTGTTTCTGGTGAGCTCAAACGAGCTATTAAGAGCAATACTAAGTAGTAGTTCGCTGCTGGTTCCTTGTTGTCTCCTCTAGCCACCTCTCACCTGGAAAACAAAATCCATGGCTTCCACCTAGATTCTGTGCTTTCGGTCTATGAAGAAGCACCGACCGAGTCGTCCCACCAGGCCTCCAGTTCACATAGTCGTCGTCGTCCATGTAGCAAGATCGTCATTCCTGACTCGCCTTTTGCGTCACGATGTCATACTAGGCATACATCGTCAACTGCGCTTCCACCCCCTGTTGTTGTTCGCACTGAACTTCCTATGCTCCCCACCTCTCGCCTCTGCTTCCACTCAAGGACAGTCTGTGACTATTGGGACTACCATTCCCATCACAATTGCCCAGGCCGCCTCACCCCCGCACACCGAAGCTATATCACCAAACACGCAGTATTTCATAGATATGTTCGATGATTCCGACCCCCTTGGGGCCTCTGAAATTTTTGAAATGGCCCAGAGCCCTGCGCTCTTTGAACTCCAATCCCCTGGAAGAGGATTTGAACAAATCCATGATACTACTGCTGGTGTTGAAGACTCAAGCCAGCAACTTCAAGTTGAAGACAACCCAACCACACTTCGGGTCGACCAAGCTGCAAAGTCACCGAAGCAGTTCAACGCCACCATGCCTGAGGATTTTGAGGAAGAAGATGTTTTTGAAGAAGAAGAAGTACCGACATCTATTTCACGCCAACAAAGGACAGTACCATCAGGTCCTGCTGCTGCTGCCACCTCCATGACAATAGATTCTGGTGATGCTCTTGATTTGGTCTCAAGCCTTGTGCAAGTGATCCAGTCTATGCTTGACAAGATAAAAGAAATGGAACAGATAATTTTAGATCTGGGATCGGAAAACACTCTCATCAGCCACAAGATTGTCCAGTTGGATAGAGAATTGAAGATCGCCAAGCAGCACGAAGATAAAGCAGAAGCTGAAAAGAAGATGACACAACAACACACTGATCGCCTCGAAGGATATGTCAGCTCCCTACAAAATGCCCTGACAACTGCACAGGATCAGGTGGACAAGGCCGTGCAGGATGCAAAGCAACAGGTGTAGCTACTAAAGGGTCAGTTGCAGATGGCGGAGCAAGATCGCACATTGGATGCGACTACCCTTGAGTGTGATGCGTATCTTCAAATGCAAATACCAGATCATCCGGATACACAGACAAAGATCGCGTATTTTTTCAAGAAAGTGGAAACGTAAAAAGTGGCCCTTCAGAGATTCCAAGGCCGCTTTGATAGGTTCAAAAGAACAGCTTCAATTGAGTTGGCAAAGGCTAAAAAAACCATCAATGCCTATGAAAAAGTAGTCACTTAGGTATTGGAAGCTGGACCACAAATCTCCGTACTGGTCATGCTGCAATTTTTCCCTTCGCACCAAACTGCAGATGCAATGGATACAGGGCTGGATTCAGGCATGGACCAAGGAAGAGCTCCAGAAATACCAGAGCAACCGCCAGTTTTACCAACAATGCAAGTGGGTCCATCCTCATCAAGGACCACACCACTATTCCGAAGGCCCATCAGCGTCGAGGACCAGATCCAGAATTTCTTAAAGCAACATCCACATGAGTCCTCGCATGGTGGATGGGTCCTTAAGTTCAAGACCTCCGAAATAGAGGCCGACAAAGAAGTGGACAAAATACCTCCATTGGGAGAGCAACCGGCATGGAGAATTACCGTTTTTAACAAAACTTCGGAATCAATCAGGAGTTATGTGGCCAGCCCTCGCCAATTGTGGGTAGATCCCTATTATGTGCCAATGCCGTGAAGGAATAAATGGAAAGATTTGGGATTGGCTATGGACAAGATTACAATCCATATGCCCAATTGGCCAATCATCCATCATCTCTACAGCTGGACTATATCAATGGATTTCCACCGGGTTTTACAAGCGTACCGGCGAGAGTATGTCCACTCTCCAGATCCCACAATCGGCACTGTTTGCAAAAGATCTGACTCTGTTGGCATCAGTGACAACCAGATGGGATGATTGTCGTCCTCCTCTGGCATTCGATCCAAACAAAGATCAGTTGTCGGTTGCTCATTTATATTTTCGTGCAACAATGATTGGAGGCTCCTAGAAAGCACGCTTCACATCTTGGACGACCTCAAAGTGGATTGCAGGAGCCCATCGTTGTTTTTTGTCCCATAATCTGGATTTTAATACTACCTGCCTCGACTTTATGGAGAAGGTGCAGTACCATTTAATAAAGATTCGTCGCAAAGCTAATAAAAGTCCCCAATAACTGCATCTCGTAGATGTCGTGGGACCGCCACCAATTTTGGTGGGGGATACTGTTGGAGAGTTTGCGGATTCCAAGAAAATCCTAACCCTAGTTAATAAGTGAGAGGGATTTGGCACCCTATGTGTGTAAGTCCAACCCGATGATCACATAGTTATTTGATTAATTAGAAAGTCAATAAAAGGACTTTAGGTCTTTTTGTGGGACTTTTAATGTCGCAGGGCCTAAATGTCAAGTCAGTGAATAAAGTTGGGTTTCTCTCCAATTTGGATGGTTCTCACACTTTTTAAAATTTGAATAATTAGGGAGGCAGAAATGGACCAATAGGATTTAGAGGCCAGGGTCCTCCTCTCTACTATAAAAAGGGACCAACTTGAGCTCCTACACATGTTCATTTCCTCATTTCAATAAAGCAGATTGGTTCAGTTCAGAAATGGATTGATGAATGTCCTTGCTGTTTATCACTTTTCCTCCATCTCTCATATTTTATTTGGATATTGCTAATTGTTGGATTTGGGATTGCATGTTATTATACTTTTTATGAGAGAGAAAGAGTAAGCTATCTTATTGTGGATCGTAGTGTTAATGTTTAGGGTTAATGGATGTTAGGGTTAGATGTGAATCCTCCATTCATGTTGAAATCTGAACTATACTATCGCTCTCATGGGAACGAACCTACGCGTGACAACTAACTTCGTCTCTTGATGCTAGATTGACTAGATCTTGGATTCAGGTTAGGCAAGGAAAGAAACCCACTACAATCCACATCTACTCTAACATTCATTAACCCTAAGCATTAATACTACAATCATTAACACTATGCATCCATTAACACTACGATCCACAATGAAGATAACTTACTCTTTCTCTCTCTCCCCTTCTCTCTCACAAAAAGTATAAAAACATGCAATCCCAATAACACTCAGATCCAACAATTAGCAACACAATAAAAGCATGAGAGACGGAGGAAAAGTGATAGAGAGCAAGGACATTCATAAATTCATTTCACAAGAGAACCAATCTGCTTTATTGAAATGAAGATATGTACATGTGTAGGAAACTCAAGTTGGTCCCTTTTTATAGTAGAGAGGAGGGCCTTGGCCTTAGGATCTATTGGCCCATTTCTACCTCCCTAATTATTCAAATTTAAAAAGAGTGGGAACCATCCAAATTGGAGGGAAACCCAACTTTATTCACTAATTTGACATTTAGGCCCTGCAACATTAAAAGTCCCACAAAAAGGCCTAAAGTCCTTTTATTGACTTTCTAATTTATCAAATCTCTATGTGATCATCGGGTTGGACTTACATACGCAGGGTGCCAAATCCCTCTCACTTATTAACTAGGGTTAGGATTGCCTTGAGATCCGCAAACCCTCCAACAATGCTTCGCATTCTCAGCTGCCTGATAACCGCAATTGTTTCCTTGCGGCGCCCCTACGGTCGTGAACTTCGTTCAGAGCGTGAGGGCTTGGCAAGCTACCGCAAACAGACTACAACGGGTGTTGGTGTGGTGCCAGGTGGTTCATTGCCATGTGAACCGCAAACATCGACTGATACCGTAGCGAAGAGGCCTATATGAGATTCCTGGTGCGTCGCTCCATTTACTAACTCTAGTTAACATATAAACTTACAAATACGTGTAACTTATACAATTGATGGTACATTTAAGTACGAGTTTAATCTACTCTATAGGCCTCTTCATATAGGCCTATATCATTTTTCGGGATATGAATGCTAAAGACTTACTCTTACACTAAAGGACAAGACCTCCAGAACTGAAATGACGCTTGGAACAATCTTAATCCAGTTAAGCATACTAACCGACTAGATTCATATCACCACATTTAACTGGAGTAGATTAAACTCGTACTTAAATGTACCATCAGTTGTATAAGTTACACGTATTTGTAAATCTATATGTTAACTAGAGATAGTAAATGGAGCGATGCACCAAGAATCTCAAGAGGTGTGTTTTGCTCACTCGTAGGTAATAAATATGAAGACACTCTTCATTCTCAAACCACCGAGAGAGAGAGAGAGGGAGTTTTTGTATATGTGAGATTGAAGAAGTGAATAAAGCATCCAAGGTTATTTCCTCTTATATCTGTTCTCCAGACTACTGAGTGTGAGTGACTTCGGGTCTACTAGTGATCTCTTTTACATTGCTTAAATCACCCTCTGGTCAAAAGACAACACTTAAAAGCTGTTTAATTGGTATAGTCCTGACTTATTGCGAATGAAATGGTGTCGTATTTTAATCTGGTTGTCAACAAACATTTAATAAGTAACCAGTATTACTTTTGTTGTGGGTGTGTGCTGATGACAAACTCAGAACAACAATCTTCCTCTATCAAACAGAAGTCCTCAACAACTAAAGTCCAGTCACGGTTAAAAAACTCAAATGGTTCACGAATATGTTAGAAACATTTATCTTCGTTACAAACATGAATACAGATCAATAACTCAATTCCTCAGGCAGGGACTAGCATTTCACATCTATACATACTTCTCTATCAGTGACTGGGGAAAATTGTACCAAAGAGATCTGTTATCTGGGTGTCGAATACAAAAATAAGATAGTTTAGAGACAGTTCTTTTAGAGCAACTTTACGGACACACAACAAACGTCTGTAATGATCTATTGTAATGCACTTTTGCAGCCAAAACATTATTTTTTGTTCAAAATTTATTTGTAAAGTGTAAATTTATTCAATTTTCATCTACTTTGTTCGAACATATTACACTTAGAAAAAATTATGAAGAAGACTATCAGTTTACAAAGCTAGATTGGTTGCTATGGGGTTTCTTCAAACTAAAGGCATAGATTAAGTACAGAAACTATTTGATGGGACTTTACTCCCTGTAAGATTGTCACCATATGGCAACTTACCTATCAGGAGATACACTAGAGCAAAAGAAGACATCTTATTGCTCGAGTGTCAGAAAGATTTGAAAATGTCGTAGCGACTACAGTAGTAGCATTAAGCTTTGATAGTGTGCAATCATACATGCTTGGAGATCATTATTGATCTCTCTAGGATCCTTCACACGTGCTAAAATTTAATAGTATGTCTAAAACATTAAAGGCTTGCCCTTAAGTTAAAGACAAGGTCGTTATACCCACCATGACTAAGTGTTCTAAGGCTAGAGAAATATAGCCCTTATCATTTAAAGACCAATAAAACTGAGGACATGCCCTTATACAACAAGATGGCCCAAAAAATTTAAGAACCTTGGGGGTTTGTAGTCATGAAATCTAGATATTTCGATGGTTAAAGGTCATATACTTGACATCCCAAATGGGGATGCCCTTATCACTAAGGAGTACCCCTTTGAAACTCTTACTAAGTAAAATTTTATTCTTTAAGGAAAAAATATAAGGACGACCCAAGAAAGGCAATTAATGTCTATAATAGGTGCATGGGCCTCTTATGAATCGGCAAGGGTTGGGTTCTTCTGAAAGTAACTGCCTTTTTAATTTAAAAGCACCTTCCATACAAATTGGAACAACCATCACTTTTCAAATAGGTGTCACACAATATCCCCATTGGTCTCAAAATAACTATGGTCACCGTATGTTTTTCTCCATCATTATTTGATAAGTAGGATGTAGTTTGTGAAGAATCCGAACATTGGTAGGATAGAACAGAATGCTCTGATGCCAATGTTGGGGAATCCATACCGGGAGGAAGAAGGAATAATGTGAAATAGATCCCAAATTGATGTATATAGGACCAGTTAAAAAATAAACGTGTGTTCAGACACTAGTCTAATCACATCCACCGAAGAGTATTTGGAGTTACTGTCAATTTGTTAGAATCAGAAGGTTCAAAATGGAATAATGATGCAGAAAATTGTGCATGTTCCTCAAGCGTCAGAGACGACCATCATCTAATCAGATGCTTAGGAGTTGGAGACGTCCGTGATATGTCAGATTGAGTGAAGCTGAACAAGCAAATAGATTGATGTAATGAAATCACCACACAAAGACATCCACAATTAAACACAAATGATGAAGGAGTGTTGCTTGTATATTACTTTCAATGCTTGTAATGAAGCAAGAGCAACAAATTGATTAGAGATCTTCCCCGATCTTCTCGCTTGTCACTAAATGAGAGCTAGAGATGTATTTATACACATCGTTCTTGTTTGTTACAAGAATCATTTTAAACTAATCTATAATTACAAGACTAGTTTAATCTAAACTTAGTACTTGGTCATGAAATAATGTACAATGACATCTATACAGGTCGTACATCAGTCAGGTTTAAGCTCCGCTTCGGGAGCATGAAGTTTGGCCGTCGTAGAAGCCGTAGGTGAATCGTAATGTTGGCTTGGCAATTCGTAACGGTCGCAACGTTTGTCGCAAGATGTAGCTTGCGGTTCCCTTCAATTTTGGTCTTCGTATAGTGATCACAAGGTTGACTCCTGCGGTGCCTTGCGGTAGATTGCAACCATTGCCTTGGTGGTTCCTTGCGATGGCTTGGGTTTCTTTGGTCTTTGTTTATAACCGTAAGGTTGACTCATACGGTTCATTGTGGTAGACCACAGCCTTTGCCTTGGCGGTTCCTTGTGGTGGCTTGTGATTGCCTTCGGTGCCTTTGTTGAAGCCGTTTGCAAGACTTTACGGTTGCCTTCGGTGCCTTCGTTGAAGCCATTTGCAAGAATTTGCGGTGGCCTTCGGTGCCTTTGTTGAAGCCATTTGCATGGATGAAGATCAACTGGAAGCCCGATGCAATCGTTCTTCAAATAGTTCAGCAGTCAAGGAGGAACTGTGAGCTAATTTCCAACAGTTTATTGGTTAGATCTAGTTGGAGTCTAGTTGCACCATATGTGGGTGGACATATTCTTGGAATGATAATAGTAGGTAATGGATACTTGTTGAGGATCAAATAGTACAACATACAAGATTATGATGGAGCTATCCTACTTGATATGCTATGGATCATGGGTGAGTGGATCATGATGATGTTGAATCTTATCTGCATTTGCTTTGGTTTTGGGATGGTATAATGGATATGTTGTTAAATTTATTATTATTATTATTGAGAAATCTTAAATTGGTCAAATCAGAGTTGGCAATGTCAAGCATGGAAGGTTGAATCTACATGGATGCAAGAGTGGCAAACTCAAATAGAGATAATCATTTGGGTTTCGGAAGTCTAAATTCCACAAATTCAATCATTCATTCACTAAATCTGAATAAATTAAAACTGTCAATAGATTTTGAGTCGTATTCACAACCGTATGGAAGTATAATTTCATATAACAGTGATTAGTTCTTCAGGACATAGTTTCCTACTGGAAGGAGTTATATGAATCTCATATAATTGTCTCGTATTTAAGAAATTTCTATAAAGTATGAGTTCAAATGAAAGAGAAATAAATTTAAGGGTCTCTAGATTTTGTAAATAATGAAATACCATTTGGGATCCGGATCTATATCTCATAATTTTCCATAATACCCTAAGCAAATAATCAATTAGAATTGCCATTATACTAATCATTAACCATAGGTGTACATGTCACTCTCGCATAAGAGATTTTCTTTGGAATCATCAGATAACACCAACTTTTCCTCCAAGAACTCTTTGCTTCTAGATTTGTTTACCAAAAAATCAAAAGGATTAATTGGCTATCATATACCCAAATATAGCATTCGATTCACAACAAATTTTAGGAGATACTTCTAGCCATTGAATTCTCTCATGCTCCTTAAGCATTTCTTTGTAGATGAACACATCATCTAAGTATACCACTATGCATTGACTCCGGTATGGACGAAATATATCATTCAAAGATTCTTGAAATGCAACAAGTGTATTCATTAAATCATAAGGAACATTAAGCATCTCATTAGTCCATTGAATTATAGTGGCCCACAGGTTTCATATAAACTCTGCATTATAATCCTCCTTCGGTTCACAAAATGGATTCTCATCCTAATTATGAGTTGGAATTTGATAGTCAATCTGAATGTGAGGACCAATCATATTGTGACTATGGAGATTAATATGAGGAGCACAATGATAGTTATTCATATCAATATGAGCAACACGACTCATATGGAGATCATTTGGGATGTCATGAAAGCCATTCTGATTAGTATAAAGATCATGAGCTATGCTAATCAAATGAATTCAACACAGGTGGTGGGTTTTTACAACAGTGACAATGACGATGAGCTCAATTTATGCCAACGTTCAAAATGTCATTGCTACCAATATCCTCATTTGGATCAATCTTCTTAGCCTATCGTGGAAACAATGATGGTGCAACGACAATATGTCTTTCAAAAGTTTGATGGTAATATTGCTCACATGGATGTGAGAACATGGTTAGACAATTTTGATAGGATTTTCAGTCGCATCCGAGTAGTGACCATGACAAGGTTCTATTTGTAGAAACATGCTTTCATGGATCAGCACAAATCTAGTGGCAATATTGGATGCAGTGTAAAGAATCTCAAATTGCCAATGGTAAATGGCCAATTTTTGTACAAAAGTGCATCGAAGAATTTGAGTGTGCAGATGGTCCAGTATGGCAACAAGTCAGATGATAAAGAGTGTGGCAGACTTGTTATGTGAGCATTGTGTCTGCGTGACATTTTCTGTTGTCAAACCTAAACTTGAGGGTGATTTGCTAGTGTGTTTGAGTGTGAGTCAAGTACATAATAGCAGGAATATGCATAACATTGGTTGGACACTCGAGGCATTGCTACAAGTTTGTTAGATTATTCTCCTACTAATCGACTAATCGACATTTTAATCTTCGTCCCAACTCATTATCCAGACCTACAACTTTCTTTATGTTTCTACACAGTATGTAGAACTACTCGAAAATGGCTCATAGGTGGCTCTGACGTGTCGATTGATTGGCAGTTAACGTTCCACTCGTCTTGAAGCTAAAGACATGCCCTAGTCTTACAACAGCTAAATTTCTAGGAATTACCAACTGGATGGATGCTAGCTCACTTTGGATGGATGCCAACTCACTATCCATTATGATTGCGACCTAATTAGCTGTCCTACTATTGGACGTTGTCGCATTTTGCTTAGTATAAATAGTTGTTCATATTTCTACATTTCAATAGCATTGAAGCAAAAAGAATAGTCAGTGCTCTCTCTCTCTCTCTCTCTCTCTCTCTCTCTCTCTCTCTCTCTCTCTCTCTCTCTCTCTCTCTCTCTCTCTCTCTCTCTCTCTCTCTCTCTCTCTCTCTCTCTCTCTCTCTCTCTCTCTCTCTTTCAAGCTTGAACACTCGAGCATTCTAGCTCAGCTCTTTAGAGTTGATTAGAGATTGCTATTGCGCTTATTGCTTATTAGTAGTTGCGCTTAATTCAGACTTATATAAAGCCGCTCACAGATAGCTTAGAGTACATGGGTTTGATCTGCAATTTGTTGTACTCATTTACATATGTTTCGTTTTCATACTGAATCAATATTATCTTCTTATTGCGTTCAACTTCATCTCAGAATGTATGCGTTTTTGTAATTCTTTGCGATTGATTATTTGTCTGATAATTCAGTGCTTAATGTTTGGCTACGTAATCACTGTAGTACTAATGATTTCAACGTTAGTTACTATAAGATCGAACGTGATTTCTATCATTGTTGTTTTGTTCGAAATTGATAGGCGTAGTCATGCATAGAGAAAGAGAAAAATAGTTTATTCAGTTGCGCACGATAAGTTTTGTTCTTGTCGTTTGAATTCCTTTTATTCAACCTATCTTTTCACACACCTCTTTCCAACAAAGTTATTATTTTACATTTCTATTGCATTTGAACTTAAGGGCAAGTGTTAAGAATTGAATTTAATCTGATGTTTCTATGTAAGCTCAAAATGCAATACAGAACAATTTAATTAGATTTATAGTTTATCTAGTTTATTGTATCTTTAGTAGTGATCAGGACTTGACCTGCTATTGACATATCAGTCAGCATTTGTTCCATACCTGACTACTTGGACTAGCCAGGTAGCCATATGTAGAAAAATATGATGTACAATGTCATTCACATTATTTGTTGTATTCAAGGGCATGTCTCGAGTTTATTGGTCAAATTTGGCCATACTATCATGTACTTCTAGTACATCAGTGCTTATCAACGTAATATAATATCCAATGTAAGCTTGTAGGCCCAAAAAGAGCTATTAGCCTTAAGAACAAGGCGATTTTCTCTTTAGGCCCTCCAAAGTATTTAATAAAGATAGTAGGCCAACAAGGGCCAATGTAGTCATAAGACTTACAAGGGCTAACTATCTTGCAAGATAGTTAAGTTAGGGGATTGTCTATGAGTAGACAAGAGACATCATTCTAAGGATTTTTTGGCTCATTTACAAGAGAGAGAACTAGGAGCTCCATCTCCTCTTCCTCCTTTGTGAATGTGAGCCTTGGAATTGCCATTTGCTCGGTCTCATGTGCCCTATCCGCATGAATCCATGCTCACTCCATGCTTTGTAATCATTTTCTCATTCTTAATGTAATTCTATGGAGAACTTATTGTTTTTAGCTTCTTATGGATATGGTATTTTGAATGCTTTGTACTTTTCTTGCTTCTAGCTGTAATTCATTTTGTTATTGCTTTAAGCTTGGTTTTGGCACATCACACATACTAGGCCAAACTCTAGTTTGACAGGTGGTAGGCTAATTCTGTACACTTGTCAAAGACATGCAGTTTTGGTGTTTCCTATGTATACAGTATTTATTTGTTATTCAATAACTTTTGATGTGTCCCTTTGAGAGCTATGGATGCTTGAGCTATGGTGATGGTTGATGTGATTTGCACGTTGCACTAGATTTTGACATATCCTTTGAAAATTCACTTTTATGTACTCCAAAAGCTTGCTAGCAACTAATAAATATGGTTTTTTTGTTGATGGTGATGGTGTAGCCAATCAATTTTGATGCCTAGGCATGTGCTAGTTGCTCAACGTCTTTGCAATATCTTTGTGATGTGCCTTCTTTCTCATGTTCATTTACATTAGTGATGCTTTACTTTCTTACCAATGATTCTAATATGTTTTCTTTTTTCTTGCAAAAATACAAAAGCATAGTTGGATTGAATTATATTTCTGTTAAGAAATATCTTTGTGAGTGTATTTGTGTGTGCATAATATCTGTTGCAATTTCATGTACCCCCTTAATATAGTTTTTGAAATTTTTGAATGCGACATGTTTCATGCTTTAATATATACTTATTGTTTTTCATAGTGTTGTTCCACATGACGTACTTCCATATTGGATGAATAATTGGTCAACTTTTTAGAGATTTAGCATACCGATCAAGATTATTGTGAATATTGATCATAAACATTACAAATACTGAAATATTTTGAATATTGATCATGATTATTATGAATATTGATAATGAATAGTCTTGAATACCAACTGTCCATTCTATGATTACTATTCGTGAATCTTTGAATACTAAAAGATAAATATTTTGAGTACTCATCATGAATACTAATTGTGATTACGTATTGAGAGTTTCTAGAATAATATTCATATTTACTAAACTTCTATCAAACTATAAATAGTAAATAATGAAACTCATAGGAATGTTTTTGTGTAATCATGAACGTGCATCTTGGAAATGTAAATAATACATTATAAGCTTTATGACTATATTTAAGAACATTGATTTTGAAATTGTCTACACTTGAAATTGTATAATTTGTTACATAATGAACACTAAATAGTAAAATGTGTTTCTACTTTTGTGAAAACTGATTACAACATTGTGCATTTAATTGTGAGATAGTACATGCTCAAATCTCACAATAGTAATATTATCATAAGATCATGATTGCAATTGTCAAAAATTTGAATTCTTCAATATCATGACTACATTTACGAAAACTCATGTGAAATCATATGTAGTCAACAATGAAATCGTGGATGTTGCATTTCAAGTCCTAGATGCCAATCTCAAATTGCAAAGTCTTGATACTAAAATATTGAAAGCTGAACTTATTACTATGCAATATTTCTAGGCCAATTATGTCTACAAAATGATTAATCAATTTTTATCCATTCTTGCTTGATATATCTTTTCATTTAAAACATTCATAAAATATCAAAACACCATACTTATGGCAAGAACTTTGTGGTATATATATCACAGCGTTCTTGTTTAGGGTAGAGATTGTTCAAAAATATCATCCATAATGTGTGTCTTTTTAAATCTTATTACATGAATCAACGTTCCAGGACCATCAACATTCTAGCTCTCAAAATGCAAAGTTCTCTTGGATCTAATCTTAAAACTACACAAGTCTCGTGGATGAGGAAATTTTTAAAATATGTAACAGTCATGGATGGGAAACGTAAATTTGAAAATTATGCTCATAGTTATTTTTGGATTTTCGTGACACACATTGTGTACGAAATAAGTGGTTGTCGGCCGATGGTAAGAATATAATGGCTCATCATTTCGTCTCGCCCGATAGCTTTGAGATGAGAGGACAAGCCATTATATCTTTACCATAAGCCTCCAAACAACCATTATTTAATCCATAAGCCCCTCCCAAAGCCTTTGCAACGTTCTTGTTTCTCATGACACAAACAACAACACCCCCCCCCCCCCCCCCCCCCCCCCCGTCCTCTCTCTGTCTCTCTCTCTCTCTCTCTCTCTCTCTCTCTTCCTTCCTTCCTTCCTTTGTTCCTGACGACCCGGATCTTGTATGTTCCTCCCTGCCTTTCTTTCCTTCCTTTGTGCTGGGGGCGGTGATGGGTGCTTTCCTAGAAATAGATGGGATCGGATTCGGCTGATGTAGGTCGTTGCTATGGATGATAAAATTGGACTAGCGATCCATGACAAGCGGTGGGTTTTGTCAATTGATGTTATTTTGTTGTTTGAGGGTGTGGCGGTGGGGTTTTAGGAATGGTTGATCTGAATGTAGCTACCCAATGTATTAATGAATGCTAGCTTTAGTTCAAATTGGCTAAGATTCACAGCAGCAGCAGCAGCTAACTAGACTGTAGGCTGAGTTTTAGTAAGAGCACAGACGTTTGGTCATGGTTGTGATGTCTTGAAGGCACAAACATTATGCATGATGATCTATGTTCTTTGCTGGTAGTAATTCTCATGCACAATAGGCGCTATCAAGTGAGAATGAGTTTGCGGAGAATTAACAATTGATGGAAAAAATGCAAAAGACCTGGACTTTGGTAATGTTCCGCTGCAAGGTTTATAGGCGAATGTACTCTTTCTGGTCTTCTATGATGTTTCCGTGAACCTTTTTACATGTAATTTATATAATGTGTTTGTGGAAGATTAGGTACGAGAGCACGATCCCTTCCAGATGTCTAGTTTATCCCTCATTTTAACGGAAAATGAAGTGGAGGCCAGTGTGGAGATTGTGTATTATCTGGGTGCTCGTTTACATTTTAGAATACTGCACTTCGCAGTGGCAAAAACAACCTTCTTTTAAAAAGTTCCAATTTCGCTCCAGAGGAGTCCAGTTCCCGATATGGAGGCCAGCAAATTGTCAGATATGTGCATTCCTTTGAACGTTCAGAACTTTGTGGTCAGGCAGCAGATACTTTGGAGCATTTTTGGCAAGTAATCAAATCAACAACTTGATGGAAGTTTGCGACATATGTCCGTGTTCAAAGCCGATCATATAATCCATTTGCATGAGTAACATTGTTTGGAGGTAAGATTTACATTTAGGGTTCCACTGTCACTTTCCACCGGTTGGTAAAATTGGTTCTATCTTAGTTAGCACATACGGTCTCTTTTAACTGTTATGTGAATGGTCCTCCAACTTGCTTTCCTCTACACGAGGCCAGGAGTTTGACAACAATCAGCCACACTAATGAGGACATAGACAGGAGAAAACTGTTATTTGAGTGGTCTATGAACTGCTCTTACATAGACCTAGTTTTAGATGGTCAGCTGGGGAGATATTTTTCATTCTGACAGTGAAGTCAAAGCGATAAGCAACTAGTTTAAGGTTGACTGCCTACTGTAAAGCAAGATATATCTGAAATTGTGAACTAGTGATGACAATTCACATGTTAGCTTGCTAC
Organism: Diphasiastrum complanatum; assembly: GCA_029204225.1. Lineage (NCBI taxonomy): Eukaryota > Viridiplantae > Streptophyta > Lycopodiopsida > Lycopodiales > Lycopodiaceae > Diphasiastrum > Diphasiastrum complanatum. Next base: position 7,291,002 of record CM055103.1, read on the forward strand.
TTCAATGGGATTGAGCTGTTTGGAATTCTCATTCTATGCGCCTGAATTTCATGTTTTACTGCTGCTTTTTCTCAGTGTTGGCAAGTCTCATTTAGATTGCTTGTGCGCATATGAATTTTTAGATTATTAAAACTTACAACCTTCTTTTGCTCATTCTCTTCGCATATATTCTAAGTCCTTGAGGAATGATAGCTGTGAAGGTTTTTCAGTATCAAAACTATATTGTAAATCTTTGTTAAGGAGTTCGTTTGAGTTTATATGACAAAGCTCCACAAGCATCACAATTGCGTTCTCCCGTGAAGAGTTCAAGCATCTTAACAATCAAACACTATATAATGAGTGTCATTAACCTCTATTTGTAGTCCTTTGGTGAACCTCCAAGAGACCCTAATGATTGATTTGAAAAACAGCAAAGGCAACACTTTTGGAGAATAACAATGTGCTCCTAAAATGTAGAAAGAGTGGGCCCTATATGTCCTTAGATATTGTCCTTTCGCACACACAAAAACATTGCCCTCAATTTGGGCTATAAACGAAGTACTGGATAACTACTTATATGTTGGCACATAGTAAATTCACATCTATTTTTAGATAGGTTCACACATTGTTGGGATTTGCTTATTTCAATGTGATGTGTATTAAATATTCACTTAGTATCAAAATTCACCGAGTCCCATGCAATACTATAGTAGCTTGGCAGAGAGAATTTGTTGTATAGAACGATGCTACTAGGTCTCCGCTCAATTGAAAGTGATTGGAATAGGCTCACTTATCCAAAATCCTTTAGCACCCCTTGACCCCAACCCTTCCTTGCGTATTGTCATATATGTTTACAAATAGGACATTTTGACATCCCTTCCCCCTCAAGAGACATTGTCCACGATGATAAATTTACAGTATTGTGCACACAAGATGTGCGTGGCCTCCCAAATAGCATCTATAAAAGGTTTTCCATGCCACGCGCCACGCAACCAAGTATTTGTGGATCAGATAGTTACGCAAATGCCTCTCCCACTGTTGCAATATTCTTGTTGGCCCATGGATCACATCCCTTTGCTCCTAGAAAGTAAACAAGCCATTAGACAACAAGTTTTCAGCATGTAAAACCCTCTTCAATCTAGAAGATGAAACTGAGGATGCTCTTTACAAGTTTCAAGCAAAGTTAACTTATAAGAAACATCACTTATCTTTTTGACAATATCCCAGGGTTCACAATAATGTAGAGATAACATTTGCTTGTTTTCAGGATCTTAGAGGCCTTTGGTACTTGGAGAAACACATATCTCCTACCTCAAACTCTCTAAGTGTGAGATTTTGATCAACAAACAATTTGGCTTGATCCATCGCCTGTTTCACATTCCTTTTAGCTAACTCAAGGATTTCGGTCATTTGAGTTAGAATATTAGCCACATTAGGCACTTTCTGAGGAATTTCTATCGTAGTAGGACTCGTAGACTTAAAACCATAATTTAGCTCAAAAGGACTCATTGTTGTACTACTAATTTTTTTATCATCGCAAGCAAGCTCCAGTAGTGGCAAATACTTCTCTATCGAGATTGCTTATTACCTAGAAATGCCCTCAACATATCCTCTAAGGTTTAATGAACTTTCTTGGTTTGGCCATTCCCTTCCAGATGCTCTGTACTGCTCATTTTCAATTGGATCTCTAGCTTACCTATTATTGAAGTAATTACCTTATAAAACAAGTATTCTCTATTGAACACCATGGATGACGATAACCCATGAAGTTTGATTATATGCTCAATATACAGGTAGTTACTCCTCGCGGACAGAACCGCACCAGTCGTGGAGGAGGCAATTTTTTTTTCTATGAGCTGTGGGCATCCGATCTTCGCAAGTGAATAGTCAGCAGACATCTATTCTGCAATACGGAGGTGGTGTGCACGGTGCTGGGGGGTTCTGAGCTTCGTGGTGAGCGAAACGACCAGGTTTCGATAGTTTTTTTGCAATTGTTGACATTGAGCTGTAGGCAACCAAATCCAGCGTAGTTTGGCTCTAGACCACCTTTCTTCATGCCCACGGTGATTCCTACGGTGTCAGTTTCAGCCGTTACGGCATGCCTGGTGAGATTTGAACACCACATTCCAAATGTTTGTGTATTTTTGCCATTTTCACAAAATGACTTGTTGGAAACCGATTCAGGTGATGTATGTCTGAGCTTAGAATGCATTTCCACATGCCTGTAGAGACTCTTGTGACCTTTGCCGTCTACGTCCGTATCACAAATTTCAATTTCCATTCCCTAATTCCATGTTTTTTAGGATTTAGGCATGGACCATCGTGCAAGCATCTGCCAGGGGCATGATTTAGGCCCACAATGCACTCCTTTATGCATGCACGGACTCCCACGCTAACGTCAGTCGCATGTTATCGCTCATATTGAAATTATTCTATCCCACGCCCTAGTCTCATGTTTTTTTTGGCACTTGCTATGATGTGTGAATTGGAATCTTTGTGATGTATGCTCTGGTATTTTGAGCTCTATTTGAGCTCGGTAATGTTGTTCAATGCAATGTATTTTTTTCTACCGAACATTTGCTTGATTATTTGTTGTTTGCAAGCTAGGGTCGTGTTGATACGATGTCGGTGCGGGACCGAGGCCTTTGGGCCGAGGTTGAGCTTTATCGACGAGGATGTGGCTACACACCATGGCTCAGGCACCCGCAAATGGAGATGCTTGCATTACGGTGGTCACTTCACGGGATCTCACTTGCTGCGGGTCAGAGGGCCATATGGGCGGACATTGGGCATATCTGATTGCCCGAGGATTTCTGATGAGGATCTGCAGAGGTTGTCTACCATGTACGGGCCCGGTACTGCATCACAGGGTTCTAGACAGGGGACAGGTAGCAGGAGCAACTACAGGCAGGCAGGCAGGCAGTAGGGCTTACAATCTGGTAGGCAGGGCCTACCACGGGTATTGGGCCCAGTACATCACGGGCAGGGCATGGTACAGCTGCAGGGCATAGTACATCACGGGCTGGGCATGGTACAAGTTCAGGGCCCAGTACATCACGGGCAGAGCATGGTACAGGTGCAGGGCTTAGTACATCACGGGCAGAGCATGGTATAAGTGCAGGGCCTAGTAAAGCACCTTCAGTTCCATCCGTAGCAGCAACACGACCATTAGATGAGCATGTTGGTTCAGCGGCAGCAGGTCCTTCTCGTCCCTCCTCCTCGGCAGCAAATGCACCACATGCTTCGGCATCTACTACCAGAGAGAGTGACACACCCACAGATCAGCCATCCGTTGGGCATGCTGGACCACGAGCGCCATTTATACAACAGAGAGGGGTTAGTCCCAGGCAGCAGACCCTTGATCGATGCGGGTGGCAGAGAGAGCAGCAGGCCCGGTGCACTCGACCGTGTGGCCAGTTCTTTTACGAGTGTGACATTCCTTTTGCTGTTGCTGACACTTGGGTGTTCAGGGAGTTCTGCGCACAAATGGCGGCCGTGGATGCTACATGGACACCTCCCAGGCGAGAGGCACTACGAGGCAGGTTGCTTCGTCAGGAGGAGGAGACCATTACGTCGGAGCTGAGTTCCATTCGCTCAACTTGGCAGGAGTAAGTACCTAGTCTTTATTATCTCTTTGCATGTGTTTAGGGTTTACTGGTGGCACAATTTTTGCATGTGGCCAATGGGTGTTTTGTGGCAGGTATGGATGCACGATATTGAGTGATGGATGGACTGACGTTCGTCGGCGATTCGTCATCAATATCTTGGTTTCTTGCCCGCTTGGCACAGTATTCCTGCGTGGCGTGGATGCCACGCCAGGTGGTGGAGCCATCACGGCCGACTTTATATGGGAGCATGTTAGAGATGTTACTGTTGACATCGGGGTGGAGCATGTGATTCAGGTTGTCACCGACAACGCCCCAAACTGCAAGCGGATGGGCAAGATTATGATGAGAGAGCACCCCAGCATTGTGTGGACACCCTCCTGTGCTACACATTGCATAGACTTGCTCATCCATGACCTGTGTGCGCTTCCATGGATCAGAGAGGTATAGTTTTTTCTATTTGCTATGCTTTCTTCCTTCGATGCTGCTAATCACATCTCAACTACTGTCTAAACTTTAAACTGGATGTCTATATTGCAGATCACTTCTATGGCCATGCGCCTGGTCACTTTTGTCACCAGGAAGAGACATGTGTGGCCTATTCCGCACCTTCTCGACCCTAAACCTGAGGAAGCCAGCACCCACACGCTTTGCGTTTTACTTCTTGGTGCTAGAGCGATTGGTGGTGGTGAAGGACGCATTGCGGCGGATGGTTTCCAGCGAGGCCTTTTGGGACTTTACAGACCTCCCACGTGCGGCATTTTTCTAGTCCACTGTGTTTGGTGATGAGTTCTGGAGAGCTACTGAGGAGATTATTGGGATCCTTCTACCCATTTTCAGAGTGCTGCGCCTGGTAGACTGTGAGGGGTGCACTCTCGGTCTCATTTAGGAGTTCATGGACCGCATCGGAGAGGGCATTCTGACATCATCCTTGGACGAGCACAAGTATGACTCTTTTGTGTCTAGTTTGTCGTTTCTCACTCAAGTTTGATGCATTTCTTTTATTCTACGGTGAACTAATTATTGTAAATTGTCTGTTGTAGGAGGCACGAGATCTCGCATATATGGGAGTCCATATGGGACTACTTCCACCGACCCATCCACGCCGTAGCCCACATGTTGCACCCCTTGTGGCGCTCTACTCGAGAGAGGGACAATCCAGAGTACACGGAGACGTGCGAGAAATCGGTTGGTAGCAATGTTACTGCAGTATTGTACTCATTGGTAGTGTGTGGATTCGAGGGGTCTTACATGTGCCATGTTTTTTCTTCTGCCAACAGGTCTGATTCCTGGCCAACATTGCCCGCCAGCTGCTCGCATTTGAGCGCTTCCAGTTTCCTTTCGATGGAGAGCAGAGTCGGCGGAGGGAGGATCAGCTGAGGCCCGTTACATGGTGGTGCATCCACGGGCGCAAGACAGGTGACCTGCGGCGATTGGCTGAGAGAGTCCTTGCACAAGATTGTTCAGCAAGAGCTTGCAAGCGGAATTGGAGCACCTGGGCCTTGTATCACACGCAAAAGAGAAACAGGTTATCCATCGAGCAGTGCAGGCGGTTGGTGTTTGTGAACACCAATGGCCGTATGCTGAGGCGCACTCGAGGAGAGGGTCAGATGCTCGAGGTGAGTCACATCATCACCCCTTTTTTCTTGCTATGCTTTGATGAATTGAATTGCTTTTGAAATATGCAGTGAGTTGCATAATACCTGCCTGACAAGAATATACATTGTTTTTGGTTGCAGGTGAACCCTGACACTTGCTTGGTGGATTCAGCGGTAGCTGCTCCTCCTCGGGCACCACCCACGCAGGAGGAGATGGATGATGAGATCCATAGAGAGTTCTACAGACAGGCATAGGCTGATGCACGGGCTTTACGGTGGCATAGGAGGAACAGAGAGGCAGAGGGAGAGGGCTGAGGAGGGAGATGACGAGGGCTTGGAGGGTGGAGAGATGCTCGGGGCAGACTATGTGGAGGAGGAGTGGGTTGAGGGGGGATACGAAAGAGGACGAGGAGATGGGGGCGGAGGCACAGGGGGATGACTTGGCTGACCTGCTAGTGGACCCTGATGCGGAGACAGAGGAGGAGCCAGTCATTCCTGCACGTAGGCCTGGGGGGAGACCTAGAGGTTCTGGGAGGGGGGAGTGAGTACCCTTTTTGTAGACAGGAGTGGAGCAGCACAGGCAGCCGTCGGCCAGGCATCATCACAGTGGGTGTAGGGTCACAGCCACCTGACACACATACACGACGAAGTAGACATAGGGTTGGGGGCAGCCAGATGGGGGCCAGAGGAGGGGAGAGAGGCAGAGGTAGAGGTAGAGGTAGAGGTAGAGGCAGGGGGAGGGGGCGGATCCAGAGCCAGAGCATGCAGCAGAGAGCCAGAGCACGCAGTAGAGCCAGGGCCGCACCACGACATATGGTTCCCTCCAGTCCGATTCATCTGTAGACCCTTGGGATCTGCAGTCAGGCACAGATTTGGATGATTTATCCTACCATGACTTTGACGAGTCTTAGTTGTATAGTTTTCATTACGTTCATGGAACATCATTGTACCCCATTTTGGTGCCATGTGGCCCGATATTATATATTATGATGATCCTATTCACAGCATTGTCGTGATTCAATGTTGTTCTTTGTGGTTTTAGTTCAGTAACTTCGGTTTTATGGTTTATGGTTTATGGTTGTAGAGAGAGAGAGAGAGAGAGAGAGAGTATGGTTGAAAAATGTTTCATTCAAGGTTAGTAGGGTTCAGAATGATTCAGCTGGGATTTTGTTCAACATGGTTTTAGTTCCGTTTGTTGTGATCAGAGAGAGAGAGAGAGAGAGAGAGAGAGAGAGAGAGAGAGAGAGAGTGAGAATCAGAGAGCCTGGGAGTTATTAATACACCTAAATTGGACCATCCTGCACTCGAAATAGTCGGCAAACTACACAGTCATAATGCTCAATCAGACCTTTCATCTGATACCCATATTGCCTAAAAAAAAATTAAAAAAAAAAAATTGATTCTGCACGATTCTCTAAAAAACCTGAAATGCGATTCTGATCGCGATTCAGAATCGCGATGTATCTATGGTTTGTAGGCACATGCCAAGCAAGAAGGGTTGAAAGTTTCTACGGATCCAGTTTTACCCCTTCAATTGACACTATATAACCCAAATATGCTCTCTTTTTGAAATAATTCACTTTTTCTATTGTTAGCAATAAATGTTGTCCCTTAGAGTTGACAAAACAATTCTAAGGTGAGTTACATGCGAAACATCACAAAACCGTAAACAAGTATGTTATCAACAAAGCTAACCATAGATTTCCTCATACATCATTCATTAACATTATGAAGGTTGTTGGGTAATTAGTCAATTCAAATGGCATTATTGGAAATTCGTAGCAACCAAAATGAGTTATCATCAAGACGTGGCATGGGATATCGATGCTTCATAGTAATCTTGTTCAAGCGTCAATAATCCACACATATTTGCCTAAGTCCATCCTTCTTCTTAACAAGAATGATCGGAGAAGCAAAGGGAGAAAGCTAGGCCTTATTTGCCCCTTGGCAAGATAATTCTCAATCATGCTTCTCGCCTCTTCCTCCTCTTTCAAACTCTCTCTATAAAGTGGTCTTTTAACGTGAGAGGATTTAGGAATTTATTCAATATTCTTTTCCAATTTCTTTTAGGGGGTAAAATAGATGGAAGTCATCAGTGAACGGATCTTAATGAGATTAGTTTGTTCTTAATGACAGTCTCACATACAATAATTGACATGCCAAACAAAAAGCAAACATATATATACTTCTAGTGAATCTTATGCAATTGTGTAGTTGTCGCCAAAGGTCCTAGAGGCACATGGGGCTGATTGTGATGTGAATTGATCCTACCATCATCCTAAAACTTGTATACATGAGTATCTTAGGTGATGTAGGGCTTCCTCACCACATGCCAACAGATCCCAAGCACCACATGGAAGCGCGCCAAATACAAGCCATATTTTGAGGGTGCTTGTGCGATCAACAATTGCCCTTGCATGCCATCCTAGTTAATCCTTGAAGAGTTCCAGATAGATCTTGCTAAGTAGTGTGTCATGTAGGATCAATCATAGCCTATTTGAGAGCAATGGTCAAATTCCAAGTAGTGTGGAACAACATCGGAGCTGGAAGCAGGACGTTTCTGGTGAAGAAGGAAGCTAAACTTAAGCGAAATTTAACAAAGACAAGTCAAGGAAATATTGGGCATCGATTCTCGAACATGCAACTGGGCGATGCTATGGCAGTGAATAGGTAGCTGAGTATTGTTTTAGGAAATAATTGAGCTTTGTTGGATGGAGGATGGGGCATAGCTTAAGATTAGGGCAAGAGCAATTGATCGGCAATAATAGATCAATTTGGGAAAACAATGGAGTAGGTAGTGATGGAGAAGATGGCAAAATATGGCAATGAGCGAAATTGGGGAACAATGGAGGATGAAATAAGCAACAATGGTGTTTGAATTGGCTGAAATTTTGATTGAAAAATAACAAACTAGTGCAATTTAATTTGCGATTTTCTTGTTCAAAGTTTTTTTGTTCTCAATATCTAAACTATTTTGGATATAATTTCCATTGAATCAACGTGTAAAGCTTTTCTACATTTAATCTAGGTAGATATAAAAATGCGATTTGATTTAAATAGAACCTTCAGTGAATCAATGTGCAGCATTAGACCTCCTGTATCTGATCCATATGAATTATCCTAGTGTCCAAGGGCCTATTAATAGGTATATGATGGCCTATTTATAGTATTAGGAGGACCCAAATATGGGATTAGTTGTGTAAGTGTGATCGTTGATGTTCCTATGAATTACCTACCACCATGTTTTATAACAATTTTGAACTGTTCTTCAATCTTTTTAAGCTATACATCATAACATAGAGTATTGAAGACACCAATTTGATTCTATGGTTTGATAATTAGGTGCCTTGCTATCATTGTATCACCAATAAAGCTCCTACTATTGTTTTAAAAAACAACTTTTAAGAGCTCTTCAAATTTTACTCTTAAGTTGTGACACTGAGCATTGAAGCGCAGTGGAGCACTCCATATTTTTTATTCAAGTTTTGACAAATAGGAAGGACTTAATCCATTATAGTCTACACTTGCAGAGCCTTAATTGCACTTTGAACCATAACCTTAACCCTAAATCAACACTGCTATAACAGAAGGCCATGCACAGAACCAACAACAATAGACAAGACCCCTATAACGATTCTTTGGTCAAATTCCAATTGGGCCATTCCAAACTTGTTTAAATTGAATGAATTGTCAATAGAAACATTGGTTCTCTTAATGACTTAAGTTTTGATAAGGTCTAGCATTTAGGGTTTAGCAGTTGTTTTAGATGCAGTTGCTCTTAAAAGCTTAAAGTTTGTAGGTTTAGGGTTATTCTAATGAGAGAAGTGGAGTGTGTGTGCTTGTGTGTTGGGGACGAGGGTGGATAACGAGAATGGATTACCCATACAAATAGAAAGCAAATTTTTCTTCCATGAAATGAGGTTATTGAATTTGTGCTGATGCTCTACAAATCATGTTGTATGAGAAGTCCAGTAAAATATTAAGGCTTGCCACATCACACCCATGTGTAGAAGTTACTCTAAGCTACAAATGGAAAACATATGGTTGATCACTCATGAACCACATTTGGCAAGCAACAATAGAAGATATAAGCCCCCAAAAACAAATGTGACGTCAAATAAACAATGTTGGCTCAAACTATTTATGCCTTGTGTGGGCATTACATAGAGTTGCAACTCCCCATGTACAATCTACAATGCTATATTCCTCATCTTGTGGAGTGTCCCTAGAGCACAAAGTGATTCCTATTTGGAGCTAGATGAATATGTTAGATGTAATCTCAATTTGCCTCTACCTCTACCACTGGTTAGTGGGTTTGCCTCAACACATGCCACTACTTGAGCTGAAGACAAAGCCTCTAGGACTATGTGCCTAGGTGGATGAGCAAGGAGCCTGAGAAAGGCTTGTTACAGGTATTGGCTCCCGGGTATAGATATACTCTTACAAATCCTGGCCAACACCGAACATGCGGATTCTCATTCAGGATCATTCTCCTCCATGCATAACTACAGTACTTAATATAGACATCATCCACAAACATTTTTGCATGATGCAATACCTTAGTCAATTAGGAACTATAGCCTATTACAAACTAAGGGCTACCTTACAATATAGGCCAAGCCCAATACCAAATTATACACATTTAAGGACATAACATTCTTTCAATTTTAGCCTTACACCTTAGAATGGAAAATGATATGGTGCTGCAAAACGCTAATGTTTTGCAGTACTCAACATCAAGCTTATCGCACTTTTGCTTAGTGCCCAGGTGCTCTATTTGTACTTCTAGGTGGATGCTAATTAATCTTGTGAGAGGACATGCATGACAACCACCTCAAGAGTACAATCATCGAATCAGGTCCACCAAGTGATTGGATGTAGCTTCTTATGTTGCTGTAAGTGTATCCCTTGTACGTATGGAACACATAACATTTTGCATTCCGTACATAGGGAACATGCATCTATGCATGCAATACATGTGTTTTTTTATTTTTTCTGGTAATCGTTGAATCTCGATTGAGTATTCAATAGCATTTCAGTCACATGTTCAAGAAACAGAGTAGGGCTCAAAGTCACTCTACCACAAATTCCTGATTCACATTTCCTTGATGAAGTTTTACAAATTCCATTTTGGAAAAAATTATTGGATGCTGTAAAAGGCTCAACATTGAGATGCTGGATCTCTATCTAAACTAATTTTCAATGAGTTTGCATCATCTGGGCCAAAGGGAGTCACTGCAACGCATTTTCTAGTAGCACATCTTCAAATTGCTCTTTTTGTAATTTACGTGATGTTTGATTTTGTGTGTGCGTGTGTGTGTGTGTGTGTGTGTGTGTGTGTGTGTGTGTGTGTGAGAGAGAGAGAGAGAGAGAGAGAGAGAGAGAGAGAGAGAGAGAGAGAGAGAGAGAGTGAGAGATGTCTAAAGGGAACTATAACTGAAACCTTTAGGGGAAGAAAGCATTGGCAGCCTACATCAGCAAAGTCTCTGTGCTGTTAACCAGCTAGTAGGCAATGCTAAACTGCAGTAATGGCTCGTTGCCGAGTGATGCCAATGCTTGACGTTAGTTCAGTTGGTTTGGATTTTATTCCAGTGCTTCTAGCCAGGATATCCCAAAGTGCATTTAAAGCTGAATACTCACTGCAAAGGAAAAGGTTCATCATCTTTTTTGCTATGGCTACTTCACCCAAATCTGATAGTGCAGAATCGCCTCAATTTCCCTCTCACTCCAGTCCTTCACAAATTGAGAAACAGAGTTTTCCTATTGGCAATGCTGAATTGCCAACAAGTCAGACATTGACAAAACCCGTTGGCCTGATTTGTCAACTTGATCCTTTGCTCCAAAGTGGTACCACTTTGTCCTCTTTTGGAAAGCCAAAGTTGACAAATGAGAGTGGCTTCCCAGTTCGTTCACCAGAGGATTCGAGAAATGAAAGGTCACCCCATACAGTAGAAGCAGGGGACTATCTCAGTTATTCCTCACTTCCACCTGTAAAGCGAGCAAGGATATGTGAAGTCACTCGATCTGGTTATGCATCTGATGCGTTGTTGGTTCAGTCTTTTGCTTCTGACAGAATTGGGATGTCTCAATCTTTAGCTACATCTGGAATAGAGCCAGGCATGATTCATCCAAGAGATCAATGTGATACATCTTCAAGGATGTGGTGGAATGTCTCCAAAGTTTCAATACCACAGTCAATGGCTGAACATGAAGCTCGACAAAGCTCCATGGTAGGTCCTTTCAATCCATCAGAAAACAAAGACTTTTGCTTTGTAAATAAAGAAATAGATTTTATGTTTCAGCGGCCTGTTCAAAGTCATGAATTCTTGCCTGCTCAGAATAATGGGCTACAGACAGCAGCCATGGATTTGAATGTGCCCATCTCTAGTATCAGTTCTCATGATATGTCATCCAGGGATCTTAGTCAAGATGTTGGAGAACACCAATCCTTGTCTCACAAGGATCCTTCACAACATTGGTTGAAATCTTTTGCCGTAGATGGGGAACAGACAACATCTAAGATGGATTTTGAACAAAACAGAGAATCTTTAGGATTGAAATTGGGAGGGATAGGGCATGCGCAAGATGCAGATATTAGCAGAAGAAGTTTTGTCCAATGGAGGCCTAGTGTTTGTGATGCTTCTAGTCGAGTAGTGGATGAGCCTTTGCCTCGAGTTAGCCCTGTACAAGTATGGAACCAGCAAAGAATCTTACAAGTGACCCAAGTGACTTCTGGCACCAGCTTTTATACAGGAACAACAGGTCAAGGAACAACCAGTGCCAATAAATTGTTTCCTGGGGTACTTCCACTGAAAGAATTTATACCATTTTTCTTGCCTGGAATTGATGTTTCAACATCAGCTTTTGCAGGCGTGCAGCCTCATTTGTTGACTAGTCAGGGGCAACAAGTACATGTAGTTGAACCTGACGCTTTCATGCCTCTTGTATCAGAAGGTCTAATGCCACATGTCAGCAGCAAATTTCCTTCATCCAGGCCCACAACTAATGCACATCCAGCTCTTGCATCCTCGACAATACATGGTACACTACCCGAGCTTTGTTTATTTCATTAGATATCAATTTCTCACATGCTGTAAGTGTAGTCTCAGTTACTTCAGAACTGAAATTATTTTGCTACCAGAAAAAGTCTGTTTGCTTATTTGTTGCCCCTTGATGGTTTGCATAATTTTATGTGTGCATGCAGATTATGAGAGCAATCTAGCTTCCATTCCAGGACATGCCCATGCAACTCCTGGCCTTTCTGTTCTTAGACCTGCAGATCAAATGCCAGTTTCTGGAAAAGATGCACTTCCATCTGTGACGGTGGTGATGGAAGGGCAGTCTGCATTGTGGAGAATATGCTTACAAGAACATTGTGGCTACAGTAGTTTTGCACACGCTATCAGAATGATAGTTGCCAACAACAATTCTGCACAAGACCTTTGCACGCTAGGGGGTGAGTGTGATCTGGAGAATGCTGTCCCAGGTCATAGGATTGCATATGAAGATGATGAAGGTGATCTGCTTCTTGTAGGCGATCTTCCTTGGAGGTACTGGTGATTTTGTATGAGCAAGAACGTTCAGATGATGCATTAGTGGAAATCATTAGTTTTTTTGCTTGTTATTTGCAAGTTTCCCTCCACTTACAAAGGCATCAGAAGTGTGCCAAGTGCACGATAGCTGAGTCATAGTTGCCAGGGAATGCTAACGGGGGGACATCTGTGCTTCTATGATGCAGTTTTTTTGAAAGCACTTGTGATGTTTAAGTTCACCAAGTACACGTTTCAACTCTTATACGTTAGTGACAAGTTTTAAACTAATATTGATGCAAACTTTTTCAGGGACTTTGCACATTCAGCAAGACAAATCAGAGTTGTGCCTTCAAAATCCAGAGGTACAGAGATCAATGTTTTGTTATCTGGTTGGCGCTTTTGTTGTTTCTTCTTTCAAATTGTGACTGCTGTCTCAACATCACTGTAATTTATGATATTTTTCCTCTTTGACAGTAGATTTTTGGTAGGGCTTCTTAGGTAAAATTGTGCTGCTTAACAATTTGCCAGCTATTTTCTTAATATTTGTTGGGTTGGGGCTTTTTGTCATCTGACACCTATTTCCTTTTATTCATGATTTAAGTGAGAGATTTTGTAATCTGCAATTTCTATATGCGGGTGGGTATATTTTGCAAGCTTAGATTCTGTTTCTGGTTCTACTTGCTAAAAGCTCTGCTAATCTTTAGCATACAGAAAAACAGTGTGATGATTGTTCTATATTTTAGGAGTGGATTTAAAATTCTCTTGCTGTTGTTGTAGCGCAGTTAATTCTCAAGTGATCAATCACTATCTACTGGGGAGAAATAGAAAGGACTACACAATGGATGTTAATGGTGGCATTTTGCATTGTATTTCATGTGGAATTTGAGTATATTTCTTGCTCATGCAGGAAAACAGTCATCAGTTTCATCTTGACGGACACTACACACAGAAGTACACGACCACATCATTAGCAGTAAGAGAGAAAACAAATTTTGTCTACCTGTAAAGTTTGTCAACTTCATTGCAAGACTATGGCTACTCCTTTAATAGTTGGGGTGTAGGTTCATTGTGTAGTCGTATTTTGTCTGTAGTTGAATTTGAAGGATATGACAGCTGCCTTTTAAAACTGAAATCTTCAGTCTGGATAATATGTGATCTGATAGTCTGGATATTTGTGAGAGTGTACAGTTGATTCAATCAGCGAGTCGGAAATTCATTGTTATGTAAAATAAGCTTTCATTTGGCGCAAAGCAAGGTTGATAATGTGAGGAGCAAAGATCTGGAGCCTCTACACTAGTTTAAAGCTTACAAGTATAATGTATCTCTCTTCATTGGTTCATAGAACTTTACTATGTTGCATTGACATAGATCATGTTAATGACAAATAGTTCATGCAGTGTTTGCATCCTCTAGAGCATCTATTTGATCTTCTAAGCTCTATTACTAGGTGTTATGAGATCATTTGTAACTATGAAGCTGTCCCTTGTAGAACTGAGGACATGTTTACACATCACGACTACTATTAGTGTTTACATATCACGACTACTATTAGTCCCTTCTTAGGAATAACGTCTATAGTTTTTGCTTGCAAGGTAGGGACGTATAACTATTGTAAAAGCACCCACAAATCAAACCCAAATATTTTATAACTTTCATAATTGGCCTGAACTAATCCTAGAGCCACTATCATCTTCCACCTCCATTATTCGTCTCTAACATGATTTACCTTGTGCTAATTGAAGAAGTACCCAGTTGGGGCCCTGCCTTTCAAACCATTCCATGCATGAACTCACTCTAATGCCAGTGGCTTTCTCAACATTGAGTTTCTTGATGCTTGCCACAAGGTATTAGACTTTGACCTTGAAAATGTCATCTCTAGGGTTAAGTAGTCATTTAGTCCTGCTCACCTTAAGCCTTCTAGACAAAGCATTCTTCTACTTCCTCTTTGCTTGTGCACTCTTCTTGCCGTAAAAGGCCATCGTGGCTTCCCACACCTTTTTTCAGTATTCTTGTGGTGAGGTTTCCTTTTTGTTTGATTCGACAAATTCTGGTTGAAGTGGACCTAACTTTGGAAGCACTAATGAACCATCGTCTACTTGTGGAGGCATAGAAGCAATCCAATCTTGGGTTAAACTATAATTAATTATGTAGTTGGTGCATGCACTAGTGTTGCAAGGGGTGCTATTTGAAAACTATAATTTTTGGAGAAAATTATGATGGCTATTTTGATGAGTGTTGAATATTATTAGGATATTTGTAATAGTAGAATTTTTTTTAATGGTTTATGTTAATTTTAGCTATATAACACTATAAAGTCCCTCACTACTAGTGGTGCATGGGCCTTGGAGGGTATAAGTATATCCATTGAGCTCTCACTAGTGTATGCTTGATTTTGATGTTAGTAACTACTTGCTGTTGGTGTGATTCCTCTATCCTTGTGAGTAGTTGATTTGGGGGCTAGATCCGTTTGATCTAGATTTGGTTGGGTTGGTTTCTCCACCATTCGATTCCCTTTTGTTGCTTTGTTGCAGTTTGATTAGCTATCGTATCCTTGTTGAGGGGCTTTTTAGTGGTATATAGCTAAAATTAAAATAAACCATTTTGAAAAATTCCACTATCACAAACATCCTAATAATATTTAGCACTCCTCATCAAAATAGCCATTATAATTTTCTCCAAAAATTATGGTTTTCAAATTGCACCCTTTGCAACATTAGTGATGCACCAACTACATGATTAATTATAGTCCAAAATTTACTAGACTCTACCATGCAATTATTGTCAAGTTGCAAAATTCATTTAAAAAGGACCAACAATTATTGCATGCTAAACTTTAATTGCCTTTGACAATCAGAATTTTAATATAGTAGATTTGAAGGCACTAACAATTATTGTCGGGGTTACATCTTTCCACATGTGGTGAGGTGGTGTATTGTGCCCAAGTAGTTTGGCTCACCCACCCAAGTTTGATTTTATGTGATCCCATGAGTTGATAATACCAAGAAGAATTGTTGGAGCTACATTGCTATCGTAAAATATTTTTGGTTGCACAATGTAGTAATTGATTATAATTTGCTATTAGTGATTATTAGTCATTGGTTTTTTGTAGATCAACCTTGAAACTTGGTGCTTGATTATTAGCTTTTGGTTATTTCTAGATCAATCCTAAAACATTTTGATTGATTATTATTTGTTGGTTCTATCTAGATCAATTTTGCAACTTGATGACAATAATTGCATGGTAGAGTTTGGTAAATTTTGGATAGTAATTAATCATGTAGTTGGTGCATACACTAGTGTTGCAAAGGGTGATTTATGAAAACCATAATTTTTGGAAAAGTTATGATGCCTATTTTGATGAGCAGATTTGTAATAGTGGAATTTTTTAAAATGGTTTATGTTACATTTATATATATATATATATTATAGGCATTACAAGGATATGCTACTTGAGATCAAGACAATATCATGAGAAATTTTTGGGCATGCAAGCTTATGATGTCATTAAGTTGATGGATAGTGAAAGAGAAACTACATGTGGCTTGAAGTGTTTTTAAAAAACCATCTTTCTTCAATATGACTTCAATGTCATGGAAACAACGTTATGATAATGAAACTAGCTATATGATTATTGATTGAGAATCAAGGGTTGAAACAACTTTATGCATGTAGTATGTAGATTATGCTTTTTGGTATTATCAACTTGTGGATCATGAAAAATTGAAGTACCATACACTAACTCACTTCATGTGGAAAGATGTTATATATAGCATGAGACAATCGTGAATTTAATCCATTAAGCTATCAATTGTAGATTGAACTAACTAAGCTCATCAAAGTTAGGTTAGTTCATTACTATTGATGATAGTTCAATTATTTAGCAATAATATTGAATTTAAGAATGTTGCTCGAGTAGAGGGTTGATAACTTACCACTACAAAATGTTAAATTTACACAAGCTAGTTTGGTTCTACCACTTGTTAATTGTATTGTGGCCATGTTGTGGGATGTCACACGTGCCAAGAGAGAGAGAACGCCTAGGTTGAGAGAGGCTTTGGGGGCTTGGGCACCTACCCAAAGCTATTCACACCCAACCTAGAGAGAGAGAGAGAGAGAGAGAGAGAGAGATGACGAGAGAGAGAGAGAGAGAGAGAGAGAGAGAGAGAGAGAGAGAGAGAGAGAGAGAGAGAGAGAGAGATATGGAGATGGAGAAACCAACAAAGTTTTCTCCTTTGATTGAGAATGTCAAATGAGTACAAATGGTTCCCTTTTATTCTTGGGGAGGTCCTTGCCCCATTTATCTTATTGGCTACTTGAAGTGGCAAGGATTGCAATCCTAGCCTTTCAAAGAAACACAAAAGATATAGTGGTGCACAAAAAAGCACACCCCACCTACCACCATTTGACTTTGAATTTATTTGCAACTAGGGCCCAAGTTACTAGAACACAACTTAAACTATTTACTTAGTGTGCTTATTGGGTTGGACTTATACACGCAGGACGCCAATGCCTCGCACTGAGTGGTCTACTATTGTACTGTGGCGGGGCCCATTTAGTAAGGCTTGGCCAACAGTAGTTTTAGTGGTGGGACCCACTAATTTATTAATGTACAGGAAATACCCACAACAACACCTTCAATTTTTGGTGTAATTGAGTGAAAAGGTGTACAGGTGTATTAGCTTCAAAAACCGAGTTGAGGTCATCTCTTATCAATCGAATAAAAAATAACAAGTTTTTGTGTTTTTTTTTTTTGATGCTACTCTATTTGTGGAGTCGATCACAAAGAATCGTTCTCAATCATTTAATAGGAAGGTAGATTAGCATTCTTGGAGATGTAGTAGGTTGTTCTTAGGCTTATTAAGGGCTTTGAAAGTCATTTTTAGGTTTAGTCCAAGGATTTTGGCGAGTACTCATCATAGAATACAATTCTAGCCAAGATTGTGTTTATTTTTTGCTTGTTTTGGTGAAATAGTTTGGATTGACTATTGCATAGTGATTAAACATGATTTTATAGGGATGATTTCAAGAGGCATTTATGTGCATTTGAGTCCTTTTGGTTCAGGTTAGGTGGATTCAAGTACCTTGTGAAGTCGAGATCAAGGAGAAGGCAATTCTACATTCGAATTTCATTCCAATTTAAGCTAGTTTCCATTTTTGTTGTTTTAAATAGATTTGATTTAGCTCAAGATCAAGTAGGATCTTGTTGAGAGTGTGAAATTGTCAAAATCATGCTTAATCTAGGCCAAATCTATGTACATATCATAAATGCACATGTGTGGAGCCTGTTCCCACGTGTGAAAGAAATGCACATTTCATTTAGAATAGTCATATAGGTTGTACATATCATTTTATTTGAGATCTAGTGGCTAAAATGGCCAAAATCTAGTTTTCTAGCTATATGCCACTTGGCATCATTTTATTGGTAGAAAAAGCTATTTTACATGTGTAGGAATGATCTCACACGTGTGTGGGACTGCTCACACGTGTGAAAACATCAATAGTAGGTGAGATCCCACTTGTAGTAGATATTTGTGCAAGTCCCTATAAATTAGAAAAATTGCCTCAAATTAAGGGAAGTGGCTATCAGTTAGGAATCTTGGAGCATGTGCCATGTTGATGATTATTGGTGGATCCTATGATGACTAGGCACTCTCACACGTGCCAAATCAGTTGAGTCAGCAATAGCTCTTGTGTATATATAGAGCCTCATTGGCCATAATCAACAAGCAAGTGAAATCTTGGCTTGGGAGCATTTCTTGAGTAATTTCACTATTTGTCTTGTGATTTTATGCTTCTATTAGATTCTAATGTTAGTGTATTTCATTCTCTGCTGGTAGTCTGTACTCTGACAGGTTTTCACACATGTGAAGCCAGCAGGTCATAGTTCTGATCATAATTGATTGTTCTTGTTAGATTTGTTGATGTAGAATTGATCTAATGAGCTCTAATCCTATGTAGATTGGTATATCAATTGAATCTAACACCCAATCACTCTTGTGGATCTATATTTTCTGTATTTTCTCAAAGAGGTCAAGGTTTGAGCTTTCTCAAGTCCCTAGGTAGTGAGATAGCTAGATTTTCAATCATTTCTATTTTGCATCCATTTTTGTGATCAAGCTCTTGATTAGAGAGAGATGGCTTTCATAAATGCATATCTCTTGGATCCAAATGATAGATTACTCTAAATGAAATAGTCATAAATGATCTAATTACTCTATTTGGAAGCTAGGAATGGAGTCTATTCTTGTCTTGCAAGATCTAATGGAAATTGTGAGTGGTGATGAGGATGAGCCCATCCACCCTCAAGAAGCTACAAGGTACAAGAAGAGGTGCAAGATTGCCCTCCATTGTATAAAAATGAATGTACTAAATGAGCTTCTTAAGGAGGTAGGTGCTTGCACCTCGGCTCAAGAAGCATGGGAAACTCTTCAAAAAATATATGAATCTAAGAACACTTCAAGATTTCTATCCTTGAAGAAACAAATCCTTCAATGCTTTCAAGCCAAGGGAGAGAGTGGTCGTTCATATGTTTTGAGAGTTAAAGACTTAAACAAGGAGCTTGCTTACATAGGAGATTCAGTTAAGGAGAGTGAACTTGTTTTATTGATTTTGAATGGACTAAAATGTGAATTTTGCTACTTTGGTGCAAGGCTATTCAATCATGGGCAAATTGCCCTCTCTTCAAGATCTCCAAGGAGTCCTCATGGTCGAGGAGAATAGGAAATCATAATCAAGTTGAGGATGGAGAAGTCAATGATGGAGATGACAAGGATCTTTTCATCAAGAGCAAAAGCTAATTCAAAGGCAAAGGAGGTGCATTCAAGAAGAACCGAGTCAAAGGTGAAGATCAAGATGGATCTTCAACTCCAGGCTCAAGCAAGCCCAAGAAAGATAAGTCAAAGATCAAGTGCTTTGTAGCAAGATGGGGCATTATGCCTCCGAGTGCTTTAAGAGGAAGCAAGTCCAAAGCCAATCAAACCTAGGCCAAGAAAAAGAAGAGACTTCACATGAAGTCATGTTTTCATCTTCAAGCATGAAAGGAGAAGACCCTTGGTGGATAGATAGTGGGGCTAGCTCACACATGAAATGGAGCCAATGATGTTCACATATCAAGACAAGGGTAAGAAAGTCAAGGGTAATCCATCTTCATCCTTTTCACTCATTTCAAATTTTGAAGAACCTTCATGTGTAGAAAATGCATTAAGTTCCAAAGAGTGATTCCAAGCAATGGTAGATGAATACAATGTTTTGATGGAAAATGGCACATGGATCCTTGTTGATAAACCTCTAAGAAAGAATGTGATTGGATGTAAATGGGTTTTCAAGCTAAAACTCAACTTGGATGGAAGTGTAAGCAAGCACAAGACAAGGTTATTGCCAAAGGATATTCCCAAGAGAGGGGCACAGACTACGAAGAAACAATCACACTTGTGGCCAAGATGGTCACCATAAGGTTAATCCTAGCACTTGTCTCACATTTTGGTTGGATGCTTTTCCAAATGGATGTTTTTAAAAGGTGCAATCTAAGGAGGTATCTTTGGAGCATGTGGCAAGTAGTGAATGTGTTGCTGATATCCTCACTAAACCACTTCAAAGAGCTACATTTGTGAAGTTAAGATCAGCCCTTGGGTTGATAAGCAAGACTATGCTATCTACAAACTAGTTGAGAGGGGGAGTGTTGCTGGTTTGGTTCTACCACTTGTAATTGTAATGCGGCCATGTTGTGGGATTTCACATGTGCCAAAAAGCATAGGATACTTTTCATAAGTCTTATTCCTAACCTAGCTTTGGAATGAGGCCGGAATGTGCATAGATAGGCTAGAGATTTTCTAGGAGCTAGAAATAGCAATTTTTACATTATTTTTGGATCTCAAGATCTCGACCCCCAATCAGAGTGGATCTTATGAACTATAGACACTAGAGTTAGGTCATGGATGGATCAGAGTTAGCCCTAAATGCAAATCCGAGGCAATTATGTATAAGTATGTGATGGATTTGCCATCCAATTATGAGTAAATTTGAGATCTTCCTTCATGACTAGTTTTGCTCTACAATTTTCTTGATGATTGATATTCGCATTTGCTTTTTTGTAACGATTAGAAGGATTGGAGGGTGCTGGTAGTACACAGGCTGCTGCAGGCCCGTACATCCACACGTGTGAAGCATTTTGCATGATTTTGGAGCCATAAAGTGGAGTTCAAGCCAAGATAAGCTAGAAATCAATAGATTGATTTGTGCTCTAGCTATTGTATCTTGATTGGATCTTAATTAGGTGCTTTCTCCATCATTTCTAGGATCTATTGGACTTATTTTGATGCATTTTCAAAACTAAAGTCTATGAGTCATCAAGAGTTATAGCAATTGATCTGAGACAATAAATTTCTATAGATAATCTTGCAAGCTACTTGATTACTTTGGCATCATGATGGATTTGATAAAATTGCTTATTACTATTGGATAGCATTTCCTATTACTATTGGACTAGCATGTGACTAGCTTGATAAATATGAGTTTTCACAATGAGATAGTCTTTGAGGAATCACTATTAGGCTAGCGATTTTAAATCGTTGGTTATTTCCAAATCGCTAACTGATTCAAATAAGGCACCAAACTATTCTTGCATAGAATGGTGTATTGTAAAGACAAGCTATTGAATGCGATGTTGCAAAACAAAAGAAAAAATCACAAATACATAGCTTAATCTAGTTTTTTCATAGAGTAAATTTACTATTGTTGGGATAGAAGATGGATGAAATTCAAAATAGGAGATTGATGTAGATTGAAGGGCAAGATGTTGACTTTGACTTTGAGATGTGTGTGAACTAGGCAAATTGCATTCATTTTTATACATGGATTGAGGGTTTTTAGATGCATCAATGGGTAATTCAACCAGAAGTGTAGTTACACTTGAGTGGAAACTTAATTGGTTGAGTTTTAGGAGTCCTTTGATGGTAATACTTCTTTTACCCATAAAAGACATTAGTACTCTCCCACATAGCTCCAATATTGAAGACGCCATTGGCATCTTTATATTTAAGTCAACATATAGGGTTCAAAGGTTCTACTCCTTTTGCTTGAGGTGCTAGATGCAAGAATTTTCCAATGGAGATATTGTAGTGGCCTTGAAGTACTTGTCACATGGGATTTTAAACACAAGAGAATAGTATATTATTTTGTTAATAAATTGTTCCAATTTTTGAATCACTTGCATGGGTTCTAATGATGTAAAGCAAATTTGGATCCATGATCTTTAAATAGGAGCTGAAATAACCATACTTTTGAGCTTCTCAAAACAATGGTTCTGTTCTTCATTTCACTTAATAGGCGGACTAGGTTGATCTCTTTTTTTCTTCTTTTTAACCTTGTCTTTTGTCAAATTATTAAGAGGTACTGCAACTTTTGCATAATCCTCTATAAATCTATGAAAGAAAACTATAAAAGCGAGAAAAGATTTAACTTCTCTAGCTTTTTTTGGTATCGGCCACTCAATCTCTCCCTTGATCTTATCTACATCTATCCTCTTTCAGTTATCAAGATATACCAATTTAGATTAAAGAATTCACGCTTGGACTTTTTAGGATAAAGTTTCTCTCTTATGAAATTCCACAAGATAGTTTTGATATGATTTACATGATTTTCAAAAGTTCTATTGTCGTTGAGGATATCATCTAAGAATACAACTACAAATTGATCCAAGTATGGACGAAAAATATCTTTCATCATCTCTTAAAATGTCATAGGTGCATTTGTTAAACCAAAAGGAATCACTAAGAACTCATAATTATGTACTTCGTCCAAAATTTAGTTTTTTGCACATCACTTGAATTTAACACTACCACACCCCCACCTCACTAAGACTAACCACACCAGACATCCATAAGTAAAGAGAAAGAGAGAGGGTAGAAAATTAAGGAGGTTAGTTCACATGCTACTAATTTTACTCTAATGAAAAAAGCAACAACAAATCATAAACTATGAACAATGAAAAGTATTAAGAAGAAGCAAACATTCAAAAGAGCAATATAAATAAAAGCAAAGCACATGAGGATGCTTGAGTGAGCAAAATGGTAGTCTCATCCTCTCTATTAAGCATAGAAAAATGGATACAAGAGGTGCCTTTTTATGCTTGGGGAGTTGAAATCCAACTTCCTTCATAGAAACTAAGGTGCACAAAGTAGCACATCTCACCTACTACCATTTTGACTTTGACTATAACTCAAAATTTTGTAACTTAGACTTTGGGCTTTTTATATTATTTTATTATAAGGTTAGCTAATACTCATTTTAGAATTCTTTGTCCATGTCATCATCTTAGAAAAAAGATCCACGTCATCAATTTTTAACCACGACGTGGCATTTTCCATGGGTGTAAATTTGGGTTTTTTTAAGTGATGTCAGACCACACCGTTACACATGCTATAAGGTCTCTCTCGCACCTCTCTCTCTCATGGTCTCTCTCTCTCTCTCTCTCTCTCTCTCTCTCTCTCTCTCTCTCTCTCTCTCTCAAGCATCTTTCGCTAGCTCTCCCTCGCCCCGCTCTCTCTCTTGTGCGCTCTCTGACTCTCTCTTTCCCATGCTCTCCCTCTCCCGTCTTTGCAGCTCTCTCTCTCTCTCTCTCTCTCTCTCTCTCTCTCTCTCTCTCTCTCTCTCTCTCTCTCTCTCTCTCTCTCTCTCTCTCTCTCTCTCTCTCTCTCTCTCTCTCTCTCTCTCTCTCTCTCTCGTGCGCTCTTTCACACAATCTTCATTGTATTTTCGCTATTTCATATGGCACTTGATATGGAAATCGGTGACACAATCCTAGCAAAATCCAAGGTTTCTACATGTCGGTTGCAACCTTACAGACACAAAGCTGTATAAGGTTTTCTTTAATGATAGCTTTAACCTTGTGTGAAGTCTTGCTCAGGATTTGGCGCACAATACCGTCCATGGTTGATGCATTGAGACTGGCATTACTTGCTTAGAATGAAAGCAACCACGTAATGTAGTGTGGCGTGAATAAGGTATAACCACCTTGTTCCAAATCTGTGTAGTGCCTTTAAAATTTTTCACAAACTCCATCTGTCTGTCACACTTTTGTTCGCAATACTATCATTGTTGTTTGTGTCCAGAATTTGTATTCAACTCTATCATCTGGATGTGGCAATGACTCTCTCCAATCTAGATACATATTTACCATTTCTCCAAAGCTTACAGCTTACAGCCATTTGAGGGCATCTCCGAATTGCCTATCAATTAATGCCGATGGAATTGTAATATCCTGCACATAGGACACCGAAGAACTGTCGTAAAATGGCAGGCGCGTGAGCGGCAGCGGAAGCTCGAGGATTTAGCGCGTAGGCGTGTAGGAACGAAATGCAGCAGTTAGCAGCAAAAATATTCAAGTAGAAGAATTCATACAGATTGTGCAAATGAACGACACAGTAGTGAGACAAAAATTGCACTCTGATTAATATCAATAGTGAGTACAATAGCTTGAAGAAATAACTTTTGCTTGCTGAGCGTGATAACGCTGGCTACATTTGGTCCATCAATAGCTTCCTTGTATGTTTGAGGTTCGTCAGAGAAACCACAAAATTCGATGGCTATATTCGTTGAAACATCCTGACCAACCCTTACAAGTGGTTTTTGTTGTCTATCAAATCTTCTCACTGTATAAGTTTCAAATTCGATTCTGCATTTTCGGATTCGACCTTGTCTGTTGGAATTCGAGCTGGTGATTCGAGTCTATCAAGTACTCGATCTTGAACTCCCTTTGAATTTGGTAAGTCTCGTTTATCATCTGCTTGTTGTACTTCTGTCGTTGGTAGCTCGTGATAATTTTTGAGAATTTCATAGCCGACTAAATCATTGTCTGCTATGTACTTTGACTCATCGAATTTGACATCTCGAACAATTTTTATTCTACCAGTTTCGGGTACATAGACTCGATAATATGACAAATGTATCTCGAATCCTACCAGAAAATCTTGTTTTGTCGTTTCATCGAGTTTCTTTCTTAATTTGTTTGGTATGTGCATATAAACTGCGCATCCGAATGTCCGAAAGATTTGGCTTCAACTTCCACCATATCTCATGAGGAGTTTTATCCGATATTCAAGATTTCAGAATTCGTTTCTGAAGATAATTCGATGTAGCCACTGCTTCCGCCACAACTGTTTTGGTGCTTTCGCATGAGCCATTATACAGCTAGCAGCTTCCATAAGTGTACGATTCCTTCGTTGCTATTCCATTGTATCATCTCCACGATCTGTGCGAATTTGCTTCAACTTGCTTCAACTTATTGCCTGCCTGTTTCTCAGCCCAAACTGTATACTCAACGAATTTCTCGAAAGCTTCAGATTTTGTACGAATAAAGTATACTACAGCGAACTTGTTGAAGTCATCAATAAACGTAATGAAGTATTTTGAATCTATTTGGGCTGAGTACTACATCAACTTATGATGAGGCACCAAAGAAAATTTTGCCAACATTGCAGATGTCAACTTCTTGGCAATTTACCCCTCTACTGGAATCTATAGACAAAAAGCCATGTTCCCACATTATATGATACTGATCAAACAAAGAAAAGCTTATGTGATGCATGCATCTCCGAAACGGAAAGGAATCAAGTTTACAAAAGTTGATCATATTGTCAGTATCCAGGACGAGCTCTAAAGTACGTGCTTTCTAGAGCTACATTCAGCCCATAGCGTTTTCTGAAATCCTTCAGACTCGTCAAGTATCTGTCCGCTAATGGGTGGTCATCAGATACGCGATCCTGAGAGCAGCGACGAATACGCTTAATCAGCAGAATTTAAGTGAATCAGGTAGCTATGACGACATAACCAACTATATTGCGAATTAGAATGGAAAATTATACGTCCAGCTCTTATGATTCAATATTTTAGGCCACAAAATCAGAATGCTATCATACTACATAATCCAGATGACCACAGGAGAAATTGGCAACCGAAATGACAGAGAACATACGCACCTGCCGGATAAGGTAAAATACGTATCGATGAATTCCAGTAGGAGGAGCAGGTCCAACGTAAGGTTCTAATTCGCTTCCAACCTGCCAAATCTCTGTTCAATTACACGAGACAGTGAGGATGTTATGATCGTTAGTTTTAGATAGCAACAGCAAGCTGATTAAACTCTTCTACAGAACTCAAATCACTTCTAACCGCAAAAGGGACAGCACCTTCAGTAGATGTAACTGATCCAGGAATGTTGATGACCAGCCAGTGGACGTATGGGTTGATGTCCGTGGTTGGGTATCCCGGTCTGGAAGAGTCCAAATCTACAAGCAATAAGGAATACAATGCCCTCGAATCCTGAGAGTTGCTTGGGTGCAGCACTACGCTTGGCCGCTGACTGGTGAGCGAGAGAGGGAGGAGCACACCGTCCACTACAGGTACTCTTGAATACCGCGCAGAGAAAGACATAGCCCAAGTCTGCGAATTAGCGCACACCAAAAGGATACAAAGATGTGCGAGCACGAGCCTAGATATTGCAGCATCTGCCATATTGTAATGTAATTCAGCTCCACAAAAGATTTTCAGATCAGATGCGTGTGTGAAAAGAGCAGTAGATTATGGGATAACAAAGATCGATCGTAGTCGGTTGCTCTTGCCGTATGTTAATGGTGCTGCAGGTGCTCCAAATTTGCCCGATTCAGCCTGGCCACCAATGTTAACACCTTACATCTTGTGTGAGAGAGGGCAAGAACATCGATAATGGCAAGGCAGTCCACCAGAAGACGAAGAAACGGAAGAAGAACCTCGAAAGACTGGCTTGGGCTGCATAGAGTAAAGGAGTGTTTTGGGCTGCATAGAGCTGGCTTGGGCTGCTGCATAGAATAAAGGAGTTTTTTGATTTTTCATGGTAGGAGCGTTCCTTTTGCTTTTGCTTTTGCTTTTGCTTTTGTTTCATACTTGAGGGTTTAACCTACTTCTTCCGCTTTCCAAAAAAATTTAGGCAAGGCCCCTCCAGGCCTCGTCCAAATTTTTTTGGAAATCCTTATTGGGCAGAAAGGCCTGTGCCCGGCTCCTTCCAGTGCGTAATGGATACTTTCACTTTATTCACAGGGCCTTTATGAAGCATAATCAGCACTTTGACAGTTTCTGACCAGTCAAAAACTGCCACGTGGTAGTCTGATGCCTGACGCTGACGCGCAAGTTGGAAAGCGCACCGATTTTTATTTGTTTTTTAAATAGATGACTATTCTACTTTTTAAGTTGTTCAAAAACTGGGCAGGATAGTCACCAAGCATCCATTACGTTCTTGGAGAGGAGCTACTAGATGATTCCTTTAGTGATTGTTGTTGCCCACCTCCACCAATTTATGTGGAGGATCATCTTTAAAAAGCAAGCCCATCATCCACCACTCATTGTTGGCTTTCTAGCGATGGACTTGCAAAGGCAATACTACGTGTTGAGGTTGGTCAATGGAGTTTGAAACAAAGTCAACGTTAAAGACAACTTGTGATGTTGGCCAAATTTTTTTAAGTTTGGACCTTAATTAAAGGTCGGAGTATCCCACATGCAAGTAATCATGCATGCATCTAAAACAAAAAATAGCAAAAGACATTGGTGAATGGAAAAGAAGTGTCGTTTGTTTTCATGAGCCAAAAAAGCAAAAGCGAAAGGTTAGAAATAAGTGAACACATGAATGGATACATCCGAAAAGCAAAATCGAAAATGGCCCCTCCTTTATCTATACACGCATACTTCACTTTTTAATCCTTCACTTCACTTCACCTGATAAGTGGAAGCTGAAGCGGGGAGCTTGGTGATGATCAACTGCTGACAAAGTTATGGACGCAATTCAGAAAAAAGAATGGCAAACATGAGGTGCAAAATTTGAAGTTGCATGTTTAGAAAGTTTCTCACTTGAGCAATTTCTTTTCGAATCTTGGTCTAGTATAATAATCCTCTCACCAAGAACACCTGCTTTCACCCGGTTGAAGCTAGTGACACAAAACATTTGCACAAATGCAAGCAATGCCTCATAGATCCAAAAGTACTTTCTTGGCATAGGGTCAAGCGAAATCTTATGAGTTATCTATGTCTACCAAATTGAAGTTGTTCATGGAACAATCGAGGAGTCGTCTGAGGATCTATTGCTACCTTTAAAGGTCCTAGATTTTCATGTGAATTGATCTTCAATTGTAGTAAAGCTTTTGAACTCTGTTTGTTTAGCGTTCAGATCTATGCCAATATTGCAATGATTTTCTACATTCTGTCTGACTTTCTTATTGCTTAATCTGGTAGTCTGCTCTTCGCGAATCATTCAAGCCGAGTGCGCACACAGCCCACAAGGTATACTCCTGAGTCTGCATGTCTCTTGATACATGCACCGATGACAGTCGAAGAGGCACTCAACCAACCAGACTCTAATCTCTGGAGAGAAGCCATGGACAGAGAGTATTCCTCTCTGATCAAGAACCAGACATGGTCACTAGTCAAAGCTCCTATTGGCTGCAATATCATTGATTGCAAAGGGATCTTCAAGATCAAGTACAATGCCAATGGAGCAATTGATCGAAGGAAGGCAAGACTGGTAGCACGAGGATTCACTCAGATCCCCAACGTCGACTACATTGAGACTTTCAGTCTAGTACTCAAGCATTCGTCGATCCGAGCCCTCTTATCATATGTTGCAGTTGTCGACCTCGAAGTGCATCAACTTGATGTGCAAACAACTTATCTGAATGGAGTTATACAAGAGGACATCTACATGATCCAGCCCAAAGGATATGTAGGTATGAAGAATCATGTCTGTAAACTTCGTAAGGCAATCTACGGCTTGAAACAGTCTGCCAATGCTTGGTTTTAGAGGATCAACACATTTCTCATTGAACAAGGTTTCCAACCAAGCACTGCTGATTGTAACGCCTATTTCAAGTCGATGCAGCAATCCTTCATTATCATCACCTTATACCTGGATGATACGTTGTTTTTCAGCAACCATACCAATTTGGTCAAGGATTCTAAACAGATGCTGTTTTCTGAGTTCGACATGACTGATCTGGGCAAAGCTCACTTCTATCTAGGCATACAGAGCCATAGAGACAGAGCAAGACAATTGATCTATATCACTCAACAAAGGTATCTTCACAATGTTCTTGATTGATACAATTTAATGAATTGTAAGTTAGCTCACTCACTGATGAATTCAGGCCTGCGTTTGTCAAAGGACCAATGTCCTACCATGGACTAGTGCATCTGCTATGGAAAAGTCAACAACGACAATCTTCATCAGCTCAGTGGATATTCTGATGCAAGCTGGGGAGGAGATGTAGACAATCATAAATCCACATCTGGATTTACATTCTTTTTCAATGACGGTCCTATCTCATGGAACAGCCGTAAGCAAACCTCTATCGCTCTTTCTTCTATAGAAGCAAAATACATTGCTACTTTTCAATCTATTAAAGAAGCGTTTTGGTTGAGAAATTTACTGTCAGACATTAATTTGTATCAGTACAGCCCTACAATTATATTCTGTGATAATCAGAGTGCTATTGCCTTATCGGCCAACCCTAGATTTCACTCTAGGAGTAAGCACATTGAAATCAGATATCACTACATCAGGGGCAAGGTTCTCAACAAGGAGGTAAGCTTAGTATACTGTAGAACGTAGGACATAGGACATAGCACATTGAAATCGGATATCACTACATCAAGGGCAAGGTTCTCAACAAGGAGGTAAGATTAGCGTACTGTAGAACGTAGGACATGGTTGTAGATATATTCATGAAGGCATTAAGTGTTAATGCACACAACAAGTTTTGTGCATTGCTTAGTCTGAAGATCAAGGCATTCACGGATCCAGATTAAGGGGGGGTGTTGGATTTATCTCCTTAACCCTCCTAAATCCTATGTTAATCTTCCTCCATTCATGCTGCCATATTTTTCTTGTGTTGTCGCACAGTCTGCATATTTACATGTAAAATAAGATAGACTAATGAAACATGATTGTCTGTATAAATAAAGGTAAATTTCCACAGGCGAAAAAGGCGACACTGTCCTACAAATGCCAAAGGTGCCCTTATAGAAAAGTGAAGGTACCCTGTAAATCAATTTTTAGGGCATTTGTCAGAGTGTCACATTTTTCACATTTTCACCAACGTTTTTTTTCACAAAGGCTGACGTTGCGGCCTTCTCACGCTCATCCCATGCAACTGTGCAATCAGATTTGACAATGACAGCAGCCACCCACGATCTCCCACAAACAGCACATCCAATTTGTAATTTCTTCATCTACACACTTGGCAAAATTATGTATATATATATTGAATACCATCTGCATATTCAATAACATGTATAACAACATCAAACCAAAACATCATTGATAATTAGAGACAGACATTGTAGATACTTTCATGCATCGATTCTTTTTCTTCCAGATCTATTTTGTTGATAATAGGTTTATCACCTTTACAGATTGTGTGATTAGCTTTGTGAAGTATGCGATTTCGTCCGCTATTGTCTTGTGCTCACCTGCATTATTGACCTGTATATTTCGCTATACTTAATCTGATTACAGCTCGGATTGTTCTGCGTTTAGATTTGTGTCAATATTGCAATGCTATAGGCATAGTCATGCTTAAGAAAAGAGTGAGATAGCTTATTCCACTACGCACGAACACTTTCCATTCGAGTTCATTTCTTTTTCGAGTTTCGAGTTTGCTTCTTTTCGTGTTTGTTTCTTTTCGAGCTATTTTCGTTTCTCACACCCCTCTTTCCCAACAGTGATCGGGACATGACCCACTATTGTTACGTCAGTTGGGTGCTTGTCCTGTGAAAGTACTGTACTTTAGGACCATAAATGGATCTACAAAAGATTCGCAAGAGTGATTGGATACCTGCTTAACAATCTATCTAAAAACTAGACACAAAAAAGTTGATCTAGATTGGCAATTTGACAAACAACAAGCATTAACAATCAACAGCATTGATCGGCATTGAAATTCGAGCCCACACGTGTGTACTACAGGCTGTAGTACAGTGGCCTTCAACCTGAAAAACAAGTAGAAATTGATTTGGTTGCATTTGGATTACAAAAACTCAATGTACATAGTGAACTAGCTTGAGATTGCCAATGAGCTCCAAAAAATTTCTATCTTCTCACTATGGGAGCTTAGAATACATAGCAAATTCGACTTCCTTCTTGAAGTTAGGTGGATTTCTAGCATGTAATAAGGAAGTTACTCACTCTTCTTGCCCTAAAATGAAAACCTAGCCTAGATCCTAGAGTTATGCTTGGTAGGTAGCTAGTTGGTCAAATTTTTACCTTAAACTTCGGTGTAGGCCTATAAAGTAGGGATGACCACCAAATAGACATGACCAACTCACTTCACTTGACCTAACCTACATTAGGAGTGGGTTGCCACGTGGCATCTTGGCCTTACATGTGTGGAATCCAATTATACACAATATTTACAAAGTTCTACATGGTTTTTGATCAAGCTAGATTTGCCAATTTTTGGCAATTCTTCACATGTCTTGTAGTCGGCTGCTTGGGTTAGCCGAGTAGCCACACATAGGGAAATTAGCATGTACATTGTATTTTTTACGGCATTGCTATACTCAAGGGCATGTCCCGAGTTTGTCAGTCTTTTAGCCCATGTTGGGCCTATTAGTTAGACAGGTGCCTATTCAATTTTAGTGTGTTGACACTTGTCGAGCCCATGCATGTTGGGGCTTTTATGTACAGTTTTCTCTTTGTAATCAATAATTATTGTTGTGCCATCTTTGAGAGCTTGTTAGGAGTGGCTATGGTGATTGATTGATGTGATCTGCATACTGCACTAGATTCTATCAAAATTTCAACTTGGTATCAAAGCGATAGGGTGATGCAGTTATGCACAATCCAGTGGAGCTATGGGATAGCGTCTTTCACCATAAATAGCGACACGAGAAGTGTCTCAGGAGAGAGGACGCCATACAAGGTATTGGGTGAAATATTCTCATGATCAGATTCCAACTCTTGTGGCATTTTGGGGGAACGCTCTCACAGGTATGATCGGCAGTGGCATTGTCGAGTCAGGTGATAACTACATTGACACATGCATCTAAAGCTTAAAAAATTTTCTTTTGGAGGGAAATATGGACTAGCTTGGAGGTACACACATATTGGCGGTCACAGGTGATGGAAGTATGAGGTGGTGCTCATTGAAAGCCATCGAGCAAGATAGCGGACTTGCATTGGACGAGCTGTGTGTGGGACATGTAGAGGATGAAGAACGGGTAAGTATGCACACTTTGGATGCTCTTGGAGAGTGGTAAATGTGATGATTTTGTGGTTTTGCAGTTAGTAAGTCAATTTTGATCGATTCATTATAGTTGTGGAGCAATGTATCAGGTTTGTCATCGAGGAGATACACTTCAACTGCCAGTTTGGATAAGTCAATTTGCCATATTAGTACTGCATCAGGAATGCAGATTCCAGTGACGACGGGGTGAAGATCATTTGGTTGGGCCATGGAAGATCTCACAGGTTCACTTGGAGGGATATTAGCATGCACAATCATGTGAGAGACTTGATGGTGGCCTTGGAGTTCACATCTCAGTGTATTCTTAGGGAGTGGTTTGGAACCATTCATAGGAGCAACTTGGATCTAGCTTGAGGAATACAGGTGGGGCACTACAGCGTAGATGCTCAGATCTTCATGATCATGAATGACATTGGGATACCTGATAGGGATGGACTACAGGATGACATGGGATAATCATCAAGGGCATCTATTTCATATTGGACTTGAGTCGTTGGATGGACAAGACTTACAGGGGTGATTCATTATAGAATCGGGATGCTGCAAACGCAAATGGGCAAAGCATGAACTCTAGGTTGGAGAGTTGATGGAGATCGCACGGTTGTGTGTGATCGGAGGGCGAACATTGTGGTGAGTGTTTTGCTATTGATCTACTTGAGGGGACACTGATGGTGAGGACTTGATGGTGTGCTCATTTGGGAGTACATGACATTACAGCAGGGGGGCAGTCTTTGGCATTGGCATCGATGGGGAGGCATCTACTATCATGGGCGTGGATAAGCTATCTTTAGCTTTCATGCATTTGGCTATATTTACAGGAGTCTAGGCTTGGTATAGGTGTTGTAACTTGTTTGGTTCATATCCATAGGTGGTGAGATCAAGAAGCCTAGAGGAAGTCACTGAGAGCAATATGTCTCAGTTTGATCAGGGAGAGGATCTTGTGAACGACGACTCATGGAGCTTGCGTTGACATGGTATCGGGTGGCACATAGCTAGGGAGAGCGAGCGGCACTGCTAGGAGCTAGGAGGAGTAGGTAATGCTTTGGCGATCGGCTTGGATAGCAGGATGGTGACCTAGGGACGGATCAGGCCAACTTGGAGGTAGGTGGCATGGAGTGTACCTAGTGGTGATACATATCTTGAGGGCATGGAGTGCCTTATGGGGTGATGTGGATTCAGCATGCCCATGGTTGTGAGCTAGCAGGGATGGAGATGGTTGCTTAGGTAGTGACAATTGATACTTTGACGAGTAATCAGGTGAGCTGCATGGTTATATGCACATGTGTCTCCAGGTTGGTGTCACATGTTGTTGGTGAGATAGGTTCCTTGGTGGGAGGCCTATGTATTGGTCTTTTCAGAGTTGGCAACGTCAAGCATGGGAAGTTGAGACTATATGGGATGTAAGACAGGCAAATCATCATCAACACTTTTGGAAAATGGGTGAGCTCTTCAGGTATAGCCTATGGTGAGTTTTGCGTACATTCATTCATTGAGTCCTTGGTAGAATCTTGTGCTTGGAGCATGGGGAATGGATGGGGATTATCTTTTAGAAGAGCTTATTGGACAATTGCATATACTTGGATGTGAGGGCATCTTCGTGACAGGTGCTGGCCATGGTTGAGGACCTAATGTATCGAAAAATTCTGATTTGGGTATCAAAAAATTATGAGTCGATCTGGTATCGAAAATTCTGACCGTTGGTATCGAAAAATCTGATTTGGGATATCAAAAAATTACGAATTTTTTGAGTCGATCCGGACTGTTGGTATTGAAAATCTGATATTGGGTATCGAAAAATTCTGATTTAACGTATCGAAAAATTACAAATTTTTTGAGTCGATCTAGTATAAAAAATTATGACTATTGGTATAAAAAAACTATGAATTTTTCAAGTCGATCTGATATCGAAAATTTTGACTGTTGGTATCGAAAATTCTGATTTGAGGTATCGAAAAATTATGAATTTTTTGAGTCGGTATGAACTATTGGTATCGAAAATTTTGACTGTTGGTATCGAAAACTCTGATTTGGGGTATCAAAAAATTATGAATTTTTCGAGTTGATTCGGTCTCAAAGATTCTGACTCTTAGTATCGAAAAACTACAAATTTTTTGAGTCGATCCGGTATCAAAAATTTTGATCATTGGTATCAAAGATTCTAATTTGGGATATCGAATTATCACGAATTTTTGAGTCCATCCAAACTGTTAGTATCGAAAATTTTGACTGTTGGTATCGAAAACTCTGATTTGGGGTATCAAAAAATCACAAATTTTTTGAGTCGTTCCGATATCGAAAATTTTGACTTGGAATATTGAAAAATTATGAGTTATTCGAGTCGATCCAATATCAAAAAATTTCAATGTTGAACATTGAAAAATTATGAATTTTTTGAGTCGACCTGGTATTGAAAAATTCTGATGATTTTGATTTTGAGTATCAAAAAATTACAAAAAAAATTTAATCTTCTGCTCAAAAATTTGAGCTTTCTTTTTCTGGTTTATGTATAAATACATACAGCTTTCAATATGTTCATTATTGAATGGATTCGAGGGTAAGCATTGAAATCCAATAGAAACTGTCCAAAATGGGAGGGCAGTGTTGCATTTTTCAAGGAAAGATTTGAGAGGCAATGGACGACCAATAATCTGCTACATTTATTATAACCGCTTGTGAATGTACAAAGTAGACGGACTCTTAACGCGGCTTCGTGGGTCAGATTTCTAACCGACAGTATCGAAATTTACACTTTATTAAAAATATACAAAGACTCGAAAAATATACACTGTCTCAAGAAATTATACAATGACTCAGAAAATATACAATAGAACGAAGTCTTCGAAGGTGTGTGTGTGTGTGTGTGTGTGTGTGTGTGTGTGTGTGTGTGTGTGTGAGAGAGAGAGAGAGAGAGAGAGAGAGAGAGAGAGAGAGAGAGAGAGAGAGAGAGAGAGAGAGAGATCCATGCATAGAATGCTTTTGCAAGAATTTCTAATACTGTACTGCGGGTCCTATCGGTGGATAAGGATCAGTTGGCCTCGCCACGAGGCAAGTCGACGAGACGCGCGTCCCGCCAACGACAACCTGGGTCATGCATGGGTTGCCTGAGTGAACAACTATATGTACAGTGTAATTTCATTTTGTGAAATACAGTTGCTATGTGAGCTTGCTGAGGAGAGTGTTTTCTGTCTGTGTTACTGTGTAGCATGATCTGTGTTCATGTGCAAAGCAAATTCTAAGTATGAATGTATGAGAAAATGGTATTTCTAATGAACTTTGCCTATGTTAAGGGTTAATTTGAGAAGTTAGTCTTGAATTAATGTTTGTTGTGCATCTGACAACGAGAACACAAGTCGCATATCAAGTGGTTGGTCAAGGAGGCCGACATCTACATGGACCATGAGATTGATCCAAAAGAGTTTTTCAAGGGATGGAATTGATGTAGCTCTATGAACTGATACTGGCAAAATTTGGCCCTATTTTCAGCTTATAGAACCGATTATTTCATCAATTTTCTGTTGGTCGACTTCACAGTCAAGTTGTGAATTCTATCTGAAATCCAATTTTTACTAATTTTTTTGCTTAAGAAATAGAGAACTGTTATAAAAATTTCTTCGTAATTCATAAACGTATTCTGGATGAGAGGACGTTGAATTTTGTCTTCAAATAAAAAAGTGAAGTTGATCACAAACACGTCGTGTATGATAGTTGAAGTTGAATTTTGTTGATGGTAATGTTTTCGTCTCTTTATTTTAAATGGACCAAATTGTAGCTAATTTTTGTTTACAAGCTCAAACAAAATCATGTGATTCCTTTTACATCTATTGGCGCTTTTGGTTTTAATGAGCCTTCACGACAATCAAATTAGGACAAATATACATTGTTGTTAGTCATTGATAGTATCTCTATATTGTCCCAAAATGGACTTGAAAATCACTTCAAAACTCTAACTCATCAGATAAGATGATTTTGTGTTCTAATCTTATGACACACGATGGTTCTTAGCATTGCCTGGAATTTCTTTACAGCTAATGCATTGGTCTGTTTTCTTTCTGCCCGCAACCCAGCGAGGGCTGTAGCCGTATGTGGTGTCGATAATCACAAGCCAACTATGGCTTTGAGACCCAGTAAAACAAATAGTAAACATGGCAGAATAGCTTTGAAGTAATTAGAATGTGCATCGCTTCTGAAATTACAAATAATTATGCAAATCTACTGTGGATATTAAAGCTCTCTGGTTTTGATTCGTGTTCAAGGAGGAGCTGACTGGACTTAAAACATTCCAGCCACTTATTCAAAAAACAAAGCTTAAGAATTTCACAAAAAAATGAGTGTATACATGGAACACTGGATTCTTTGCTAGCTGAATGCCACTCTGACTGTCGCTATGTAAAGTCGTGGGATTTTTTCTACTTCATGCCAATTTCTTCCAAGATTTGTCTCAACCATATAGCTTCTTGTGCAGCACTACACATTGCCTTATACTCTGCTTCTGTGGTGGAAAGAGCAATTGTACTTTGCTTCTTACTAGACCAGAAAAAGCAATTACCACAAAACTGGAATATATATTTTGTGGTGGATCTATGATCATCATAGTCACCTCCCCAATCCGCATTATACATAGCCACACAACTCAGGTAAACCATCATGCTTTTTGTAAATCAAGCCATACTCTGAAGTGCCTTTCACATAACGCAAAATGCGTTTAGCTGTCTTCCAATGCGTTTCCGTAGGTGCTGCCATAAACTGACTTACAATACCAACAACATAGCATATATTTGGTCTAGTTGCGGTAAGGTAAATCAAGCTCCCTACTAACTGTCTATATAGCATAGCATCAAACGACTGTGACTCATCAAGCTTAGAAAGCTTTTTACCTGGTTCAATAGGAGTGTATACTGGTTTGCAATCCTGCAACCTAAACCTGTGCAGCAACTCTTTGACATACTTCACCTGTGTTAAACCCACTTCATGTCCTTTTTGCCACACTTCTACTCCAAGGCAGTAATGCATCAGGCTGAGATCTATCATCTCAAATTGTTCCATGAGGTCTTTCTTGATCATGTCTACCATCTCTTGATTATTTCCCGTAATAATCAAGTCATCAACATAAAGAGCAATCAAAGCAACCATACCATCGAAGCATAAGACATATAGATTTGGATCAGAATGTGTTCTCAACATTCCCTTTGAATGAAAGTAGGCATCAATCCTGCTATACCATGCACGTGGTGCTTGTTTAAGACCATAAAGCGCTTTCTTCAAGCGACATACTTTATTTTCCAGTCCTTTCGTTACAAAGTCTTCAGGTTGATCCATGAACACTTCTTCTTCTAACTCACCATTTAGAAAAGCAGATTTCACATCCATCTGATGCAAAGGCCAACCAAAATGTGAAGCTAAAGTAATAAGTAGACGTAGAGTATTTCACTTACAAACTGACGCAAAGGTCTCCTCATAGTCAATGTCTTTATTTTGTGTGTACCCTTTGCTATACTTCCATTTGCATGGTACTTAGTCATTTGCAACCAATGGGTTTCTTGCCAACTGGTGGTTCTACTAAGTCCCATGTGCTATGCTTAGCAATTGACTCCATCTCCTCTCCCATGGCCTTGACCCAAATGTCATCATCCTTCGCTTCACCATAAGTCGAAGGTTCTTTGCTTTGAATAATGCTTGATAAAAGAGCATAATTTGCTTCATACCTTTCAGGTAGTATCTTCTCTCTTGTTGATCTTTGTAGCTCTCCCTGGTTAGATGATCCTGGAAAGTCATCTATGTCGCGGCTCTCCATCAATCTCTCAAACCACTTAGGGAGCTTTCTGTCAGGTGATCGGCTTCTTGGTGAAAATGTATCCCACGGTACATCCTTCTTGCACCAAAAGGTTTGTCTCTACCTCTCCAACCTATTTCTTGAGGTTGAGTAGTAGTATCTTGAGATGTATCCTCATGTTCATCACTCAGAAGGTCAATGAATGGATCATCATCAGGTCGTATCCTCACTATACCATCTTTCCCACTGGATGTGTCTACCTTCTCAGCATCCTCGTCTTCATACATCTTGGATTCATCAAAGATAACATCACGGCTTATATGGATTTTGTTTTCGACTGGATCAAAACATCTATAGCCCTTCACACGATCATCATATCCTAGGAATATGCACTTGATAGCTTTTACATATCAAGTTTAAGTCTCTCTTCCTTAGGAATGTATACAAAGGCCTTACATCCAAAGATTCGCAAGTGGTTCACCTTTGGCTTCTTCTTTGTGAATGTTTCCTCAGGTGTTATCTTTGGTATGGCAATGGTAGGACTTCTATTTTGAAGATAGACTGTCATGCTACATGCTTCTGACCAAAGATCTTTTGGTAGTTTCATCTCAGCTAGCATAGATTTGGCACTTTCCACAATCGTACGTTTTTTGCGCTCAGCTACACCATTGAGAGCAGGAGTATGAGCTTGCGTAAATTGTCTTTTAATCTCACATTGATCACAAAGATCATTGAAGTCATTAGACTTATACTCACCTCCACTATCTGATCTTTGGACTTTGATCTTCCTACCTGTTTGATTTTCGACCAAGTTTTTGAAGCTCTTGAAGTTATCAAATGCATCTGATTTCTTCTTCAAGAAGTAGATCCACGTCTTACGTGACATATCATCAATAAAGGTCATGAAATAAAAGGCTTTACCTAAGGACATGGTCCTCATAGGCCCGTTTAAATCTGTGTGGATTAAATCCAGGATGTTCTTTGCTCTTGCAACACCCCCTTTATTGAACTTCTCTCGATGCTGCTTCCTATATACACAAGATTCGCACATCGATTTCAAGTGATCTTCTATGGTAGGCAATCCTGTTACCATCTCCAATTTTCTCATCAAACTGAGGCTTCTCAAGTTCAAATGACCAAGCCTCTTGTTCCACAACTCAGTTTGCGAAGGAATGGACGATACAAGTCCATGTTGCCCCTTGATTGTAGCATTCGACCTGTACAATTTTGTATTGGGCTCTCTTACTCCATCCGCAATAACTTTGAACTTTTGGTTCGCATCCTTCACAAAGCAACGATCATAGGCAAATTCTACTTTCAACTCTTGATCAGTAATGACTCCAACAGAAAGTAGACTTTTTTTCAAACCTAGTGTGTAAATACCTCCCTGATCATCTTGCTTTTGCCATCAGGCAGTTGGATTGAAACTGTGCCTATCCCCTTGATCATGCACGCCTCACCATTTGCTTGTGAAACAGATGTTCCATTATCCAACACCTTCAAACCACTGAACCAATTCTTGTTACCTGTCATGTGTCTTGTGGCTCCTGAGTCAATATACCATGCTTGATCATCTTGATTAGATGACAATGTAGATATGAAGATGCTAGAGTCTTCAATCTCACCCTCATCGACAAGGTTACCTGCTTGTTTTGGTTTCCCCTTGCCTTGTTCCGCCAGGAATTTGCGACATTCACTCTTCCAATGGCCCTTTTTACCACAATGGAAGCACTTGTCTTTCTTCTTAGTTTTGCTGGAAGATCTCTCATCCTCCTGAGACTTGACAAATTGTTGCTTAGACTTCTTCTTGCCCTTGCCCTTGCCTTGTTTTTGGCATGTTGCAAGTGCCTGATTGTCAGTATTTTGATGTCTAGCTTTCACCATTTCTTGTTTGACGACTTCCCACATGTCTTTCTCCATCAGTATGTTTTTCATTTTGAATTTCCAAACTGCATAGTTGGAAATCCCGTCCAATTTGCTACTTTCACTCAAAATGGACTCTCCCATGTTTGCCATCGCAAAACTGCTTGAAACTTCTGCCTTAGGCTAAGAACAGTATGCCAAGGCCAACAGTGATGTCAGAAGTTGAAAATAATGACCCGCACTTTTTTCTTACCAGGCCACTTGCCGCTTTTCCAGCAATTTGAAAGCCAAATCGGCGTCGCCTTCCGAAATGCACTCAGTCGTCAACTCCCAACAACATGCCCAGTGGAGTGGTGAAACCACTTCTGGCATACTCCGAACACTTTCTCCACTACAATCACTCTGTTTTGCTATACCGTACTTGTAGGTATAGTCCGGGTGCCCTTCGTTTGGAGGTTATAGCCTTTGTTTGGGTCAAAACGGGCAAAGGACCCCAAAATAGGGACTTTTCTAGTTTCTGAACTGTTTCTTCACCTTGAAGAAACTTCACTCTTCACTTGTGAAGGGACCCAACTCAACTTTCAGTCTGAAAATTTTTAATGAAGTTGAAGGCCAGAATGCACTTCACTTCTTCAGGGCCCTATTCAAAGCTCATCCAATGGCTGAACCAAATCTTGTGGTCCAAATTTCTTTCCCATCACAGATTCTGGACCGTCAATTCATTTGACACCTCATCTAAAGGTCCAAACTGCATCTGGGCATCGAACCATGCTCCTACAGTTGCTATGGTCTTCGATACACTAAGCTGACTATTGTGTTGGGCGCGCGAACAGCCCGCGACCTCCCTGCCTGTGGTCGCGCCTCCCTTCTCTGAAAATTATCAGATCAAACTCTCCTATGGATCATTTTGAGCACGATCTGAGGCCTAGAGCAGGGTCGCCCTACTGAATCCAAGATTGTAGAGTGTTCAGTCAGAAAATTCCGTGGAGAAACGGTGATTTTAGCTCAACTTGACAAAGTGGCTTTTTTCACCTTTTTATCGCAAATTTTCTAGGTTAACTGTCTTGAGACAAATCTCTGACATAAACCTCATAATCTCTCCATGGCTGGTTGACAATGTGATTAGCTTCCTTCATGTCCTTACGGCATCCAAAACGGTGCGCAAACAGCGAAGAAATCACCAGTTATGTATAAAAACCGTAACCCCAAGCCCGGTTTCAATTTTCAGCTGGCTTCGAAATTGTCAATTTTTCACCAATTTTTTCCCTGTCTGATGCTATGTACAGGCTAATAATCCCTCTGCTGAGCTTAGCGAGTCTCTATAAATTAGAAACCGTGCACCAGTGCTTCTCTTTCCGTCTTCAACCTGTCGTAACACCCCGAACTCTCAGAAGACAGTTCTCCCAAAGCTCTCTTCAACGGCGACACTGTACTGTGTACACTCCCTGTACGGCTCTGATACCAACTTAGAATTTGCTTTGCACAGGAACACAGATCATGCTACATAGTAACACAGACAGAAAACACTCTCCTCAGCAAGCTCACATAGCAACTGTATTTTACAAAATGAAATTACACTGTACATATAGTTGTTCACTCAGGCAACCCATGCATGACCCAAGTTGTCGTTGGCGGGACGCGTGTTCCGTTGACTTGCCTCATGGCGAGGCCAATTGATCCTTATCCACCGATAGGACCGCAATATAGTAACACAATGATTCTAACTTTAATTCTAACTTTCATATCATAAGAATAAATCATTTTTTCAACCACTGATTAATTCACTCCACTGCTACAAAAAATAATGTTCACTGGAAAATAAGTCTCAACGGAGAACTTGAAACCTGATGCTAACTTAAAAAGACAATCTGCTTTGGAAATTACTTTACTGAAAGGAAGAAAGGTTGTGCTTCACCCATCCATGCTCACCTTGAAAGATAAGCCTTCTGAATGGCGTTGGTGAAATTGGTCCCAAGCAGAGCATTTGTCTCTTCAGTTACATCTCTCTTTCTGCAAAGATCCGTCTTCAGTCTCTGTGTGATGTGGGCATCAATGTTGAAAGCATTAAAGCCATCACAAAATATGTAAATGAATTACTATTATTAACGGACACAATAGTGGCTTTGCTAAATTTATCTAGGGTAAGATTTCTTTTTGGTCCAACAAATAGTACGTAAAAACTTTGGGTGAATGTTATTTCACCGAAACATGATTTTAATAAAAGCACGATGGAGAAAATCCATCGTTGCGGACCTAAAAGGGAATGATTTGAACACTATTGTTTGCACTTTCTCGGGATCTAACGCTACAAACTCTGCATCAGCAGACTCATTTTGGAGCAGCTTCGATTTTGGAATCCTTGTAACTTTCAGATCGTCCAGTGGGTCCTGCATCATAATGGTGTCAATATTTCCAAGTTCTAGCTAGATAACTTATAGAATTCAATTGATTGTGTTTTACTTGTTGAAATCACAAGCTTTCATCCCGCATTTTCTATTTCACCATGCGCAAAAACTCGGGAGGGCTCATTAAAGTACCTCTATGAGTGATGACGCAATGTAGTCAGAGGATGAATACATGGTCCTTTTGACTGTTTCGCATCCACAGACTGTGTCCGATCTTAGTCCAGATTCTAACTTATTATAATGTGAGACTTTGATAGTGATTGACTCCTTAAGAAAGTATGATCAAGATTGATGAAACTTCTAGGATACGACAGATAGCAGGTATATTAGAGAACTTGCAACGTTGTAAGAAAAACGTATGCTAGAGTTAGAAGCCTTAAACGAACTCCTATCGCAAAATACTTTCAGTGGTAAACATTTTTTTGATGCTAGAACCATGAATGACAACAGTTATATAGATCACATAAAGACATGGAATTATTTAGGTCTACCTTCTTGTAATGAATTTTAGCATGCGTCTTTGCCTCCAGTCATCACGTCACTTCAAAATTGTCATTCCAGCTTGTAGAAATTGAAGCACAACTTAAAAGCTTCAATAGCTTTCAAGTGGCATTCCATTTACAGGAAACATCCTTACTGCGTTTATGCATCTTTCCTCAAAGATGTCAGTTGATATGATATCCACCTCAACTCTCAACATATTTGGTTCTTAAACAAGCCATATTAAAAAAACACAATCATCCATTTTTGCCGAAATATTAGAGAAGTTTCAGACACCTTTTAAATTTCACAAAAAAGATATAAACTCATCTAGAACTAAAACCTCCCCCTGCTCCTGTTGTCTATTTGGATGAATTTATTCACTAGTAAGCAATTGCTACATTTCCTAAGGACATAGTGAAGTACATACCCATGAGTTCGGGTTCAAAGTGCAACCGACCATCAATCAAACTAAATTTGCAATGAAGTAAATTTTGATAAGCATGAAGTCCTCCTTAAATATCCCTAATTTCAAAAAGAAAAGCTTACCAATCCTCGAAGGCAAAAAAATCACGTGCTAACTATCCACACAAAAACTATGAGTTATTTTGCATCAGGAACAAATTTTGAAGTAAGAGCACAAAACGGAATCCAAAGATCAGATGAAAACCTAAAGAGGCTTGCCTCACCATCTCTTCCACTGCAGTCTAGGCTTCACCAAACCGATTCAAATTAGTCAAAAGACATAATTGCATAAGAAGTTCACGCATATGCCGGCACCACCAACACCATAGCAATCTAGGATGCTTGCAACTGCTGCAAAAAAAAATCAGCAATAATGGACTATTGGTGAGGGGAATCTGTGTTAGCAAAAACGGAAGCCCCTTGA
The DNA here is from genome assembly GCA_029204225.1 of Diphasiastrum complanatum. Classification (NCBI taxonomy): domain Eukaryota; kingdom Viridiplantae; phylum Streptophyta; class Lycopodiopsida; order Lycopodiales; family Lycopodiaceae; genus Diphasiastrum; species Diphasiastrum complanatum. Next base: position 7,334,385 of record CM055103.1, read on the forward strand.
TGCCTTTCGAGATAGCTAGCATTTTTTTGGAGAGTTTGTGAATATCGAGGCAATTCTAACCCTACTTAATAAGTGAGAGAGATTTGGCAGCCTACGTGTGTAAGTCCAACTCGATGATCACATAGTTATATGATTAGTTACAAGTTACTAGGAGGCCTTTAGTTATACATCAATTCTGCATGTAAATTGCTGTTGAAACAGCAATGTGGGAGTTGTTGTCTCCGAGGTGAATGAATTTCTTGGCGTTGTAGGCCGAATAATTGATGAACCATTCTCGATGGCTTGTCATGTGTTGTGTTGCTCCAAAATTGAGGAACCATTCCTTCGATTGTTCGACATGGTGATGGCTCACCATGAAGACTTCCTGCTCATCATCATCTTCTTGGTTCTTCTGCTTCATGTTGGTTGCATGGGATTGTTGGTCCAACTGTTTCTTCTTGTTGTTGTTGAACTTCAAGATTCGACAGTCCTAGATTTCATGGTTTGCCCTCTTGCAGTATCTGCAGAAGATCCTTTTCTTGTTCTGGCTAATTTTGGGTCTTATGTGTCTGATTCAAATTGTTGTCAGTTTGTCATGCAGATTTCTTCTTCTGTTGCTTCATGGTGTTCTTCTTCGAGAATAATGCTTGTAAGTAGTTTTTGAAGGATGAGGATCCTCCATTCCTTCTTGTTTCCTCCTGCAGCAGCATGATTAAGACTCTAGACAACGAGTGTGTGGTTATCATCATCACCCAGTTTTCATAAGAGGATGACAAACTAGACAATAAGGTTATAACAACGTCAGAGTCTTCGACTACTGAACCTATTGCCGCCATATGCTCTAATAAAGTCTTAAATTTGTTTATGCCAATTCTGAACAAAATCACTATCTGACATTCTGAGTGAGAAGAACTTTCTCCTCAGATGAAACTTTGAAGTGACATCTCTCACTTCATATAATGTGCTTAGTATATACCAAGCTTCTTTCAAGGATTGGGCTCTTCTGATATGACCAATTTGGGCGTCAGAGATGTTAAGGGTGATCAAGACGAAGGCCTTGCCATCCTTGATCTTCCACTTGGAAATGGCTTGCTCATCGACAGTGAGAGGTAGTTTGGTTTCAGCGACTATTTTCCAGAGTTCCTTGGCCGTAAGTACTACTCTCATCTTGAAGTTCCATAGGTGGTAATTTGAACCATCGAGTTTGTCTACCATTAGAGCAGACTGTGGTTGCGAATTCATTTGGAATTTCAAGGTGAGTTATGCAAATAGTAGATTAATGTGACTGAAAACAATTATAGCTACTCTTTACACTATATCAGAATGCTCGTTCTGATAATGTCAGCTCTAAATGCATATAGAAATCAGAGTAAGAGCTCTAATACCATGTTGAGATTTGGTGCTATTCTCGACGCGACAGAGAGAAGTGAGTGAGGAATCCTTAGTACATGCAACTACATCTATTAGACTCAGATAGTTCGAGATTTGTCTTACTTGATCACAGCTTCGAAGTCGCTGGATCTAAACAGTTGATTCCATAGCTATGCACAAATTATCTTGTTTATTAGATTTAGCTTTGTGCAAGCAGTTTGGGTACGTTTATTAGAACGATAAATCAAGCAATGTTGTCAATTACTTAAAATAATTTAATCTATGAATAATTTTATCTGCGAGCATGAATCTATCAGACAATAAAACTAATAAGCATTCAGCATACACAACTTGAATTTCTGGAACATTGACAAATTAGTCTTGTAGAAAAATAGAGTCTGAATGCAGATAGAGAGGCATTCTTTCTGAGACAATTCTTTGTGATAATAGAGAGAAAGAACAAGAGAACTACACTCTCTATAGATTGTAAGTTCAGCTACTGGAGCAACTGATAAGTTGCTGGTTATATACACATGGCTAACTAGTTAAAAGAATGGTTAATCTGTTGTTTACAAATGGGTTAAGGCACTACATGCTATTGGCAGTCGCCATCGGATAATATTTAATTTTGTTTGGTCATGATGTGTGTACTTGTTGATATGCCGATAGTTAAATTGCGAGCGAATAAGAGAATTTGCCTAGATGGTCCAGGATGACCGACCAATCGGGTTTGGGAGGACAATCGATGATGGCCGAGTAAGAGAAGGTGGCCAACAAAGAAGATGTGGCCAAACTATCGGGTAACTGTCACCCATTCCTTTGTATTTTTGTAGACTGTTAGGAAACGTGTGTGTTTCTGTAGGGTATGTGTGAAAAATACAGATCCTAAGTGGATCTAAACTCCAAGATCATTGGCTTGAATGCTTGCACTCCAAACTACATAAGCTAGGAATTGGCAACACATTCTATGCTACCTAGAATGCAAAGAACTTGATCAAAAAGCATTTATCACAAATGGAAACTTCCATAAACATCAAGTGCGGCCCAAAATAGCATTATACAGTCCATAATACATCAGCCTACCACTTTTGGAAAGCACCTAAGATCATACACAATAGCTTGAAGACAATACACACAACAATGCTCTCAATGGAGGAAGAAACAATGACAATGATCTATTGATCTCAATGAAGCATACAAAAGGTTTCTCCAACCTGTTCTCCACGAATTTCAGCCTAATATAGGTGAGAGAGATGACTCTCTCTCCTCTCTCTAGAACTTAGGACCCAATTTTAGGACACCAGTAACCTAAAATAGCCAATTTTGGCCTATATGTCCAAATAACATGATTTTAGTGTCATTTAGAAGGTCCCGAAGTTTGAGACTTCTTCAACATGAAATATATACTAGAATAAAAGTATCTAGGTCTCTTTCACACGTGTGAAAGGTTAGATCCAAAACTATGTACAAAAATTGCCAATTTAGGCCTCAAACTAGCTAGGAAATGTTGACAATTTTCACACTCCCTCTTCAACTTAACTTGCTAGTTTTACAACATAGTCTTTGAGCACATTCCAAGATTAGATCTATGCATTAAATATAGGTCCTTTCCCAATGGTTTGGTGAAGATATCAGCCACACACTCCTTTGAAGAGACATGTTGAAGCTCCACCTCTTTGGCAATGACTTGATCTCTCACAAAATGGTGAGCAATCTCAATGTGCTTGCTCCTTGCATGAAAAACAGGATTGCTTGCCAAGCTTTGGGCTGAAAGGTTATCACAAAGTATGATTGGAGTCTTCTCTGGTTCCAGCAAGTGAAGATCCAATAACATCCTCTTGATCCAAAGAATCTCCTTGGTGCATGTTGTTAATGCCTTGTACTCGGCTTCGGTGGAAGATAGAGAGATAGTTGGTTGCTTCTTTGATAGCCATGAGACCACTCCATCTCCAAGATAGATTGCAAAGGCACTTGTTGACTTCCTATCCATTTGATCACCTGCAAAATCTGAATCTGAAAATCTACAAAGGTTAGGTGTAGTACCTCCATACAAGATGCCAAAATCTCTAGATCCCGAGATGTATCTAAGTACTCTCTTTCCTAGCTTCCAATGAGCCTCACTAGGATCTTGCATAAATTGACTTAGTTTACCAACCACAAAGCTTAGATCAGGTCTTGTGATGGTTAACCATATAAGAGATCCTATTAGCTTTCTATAGAGAGTAATGTCCTTGAAGGATCTTTCATTACTTCTTGTAGTTAGCTTTACATTTGATTCCATAGGAGTAGAAACAACTTTACAATCTTCCATATGAAACCTTTTTAGAATAGAGTTAACATACTTTTCTTGACATATGAATGTAGATTTAGAAGTTCTAATAATCTCTATTCCTAAGATATAATGAAGTTTACCAAGATCTTGAATTTCAAACTCTCTTTTGAGTGCCATCTTGATTTCATCTATATCTAGATTGTTACCACCACTTAAGATAATGTCATCAACATAGATCAAAAGTAAAGTGATATCATTTTCATTAAATCTAAAGTAGAGAGAATGATCATACTCACTCATAACAAAGTTTTGAGAAAGTAAGAAGGAATTGAGCTTAGCATACCAACTCCTTGGTGCTTGCTTTAGCCCATACAAACTCTTTTGGAGATAGCACACATGATTAGGCTCATCATGTGAAACATAGCCCTCGGGTTGCTCCATGTAAATATCTTCTTCAAGATCACCATTCAAGAAGGCATTAGTAACATCCATTTGCCACATATCCCAATCATAAAGAGTTGCAAGAGAGATTAGGATTCGAATAGTTACCATCTTTGCCACGGGTGCAAAGGTCTCATCATAGTCAATACCATATTCTTGAGCATACCCCTTTGCCACCAACCTTGCCTTGTACTTGTTGATTGATCCATCTTGATTTGTCTTGATCTTGAAGATCCACTTACAACCAATTGCCTTCTTGTCCTTTGGAAGCTTTACCAACCTCCATGTGTTGCTTTTGATGAGTGCTTGATGCTCATGATCCATGGCTTGGATCCATTCCTTCTTTTGAATTGCTTCACCTACACAAGTTGGTTCATCAAAAGAGGTAAGAAAAAGCAAAGTTAGAGTTGTCCACCACTTGCTTTCCTTTTTCATCATAGGTTAGCCTTGATGGCTTAGCCCTTTGCCTTTGAGTCTTCCTTGAAGTTTGCTTTGGAGTGGCATCTCCATCTTCATCCAAGACATCTTGCACATCATGATGATTAGTAGGCACATCAACATCAACATCAACAACATTGGAAACATTCTCTTCATGAAAGATGACATCCCTACTTATGACAACTTTATTTGTAGAAGGAATGTACACTTTGTAAGCCTTGCTTACTTCACTATAGCCAACAAACACACCCTTCTTTGATGAAGGATCTTCTTTAGTTCTATCATCAAGTGTGATATTGACAAAACATGTACATCCAAAGATCCTACAATGCTTGACACTCGGCCTTCTACCATAAAGAACCTCATGAGGAGTTTTACCATCCAAGGAAGCACTTGTCCATCTATTACATAGATAGTTAGCACATGCTAAAGCTTCCCCCCAAAAAGACTTAGCAAGATTAGCATGTAGTCTCATTGCCTTGGCACATTCACAAAGGGTTCTATTCTTCCTCTCGGCCACTCCATTCTGTTGTGGAGTCCTAGGACTAGACATCTCCCTCTTAATCCCATGTGCTATACAAAAGTCTTTGAACCTATTTGAGGTGTATTCCCCTCCATTATCAGATCTTAAGCATTTGATCTTTGTATTGAATTGGTTTTCCATTTCATTCTTGAACTTGACAAATGCAGCAAACACTTCATCCTTACTTTTAAGAAGATAGATCCAAGTATACCTACTAAAGTCATCAATGAAAGTTGCATACATCTTTGCCCCACCATTGCTAGTTGTACTAGAAGAATGAATATCAGAATGCACAAGTTGAAAAGCTTCTTTAGATCTAGAAGTAGATCTAGAATAAGCAAGTCTATGAGATTTGGACAAGGCACAATGTTCACAAACACTATTGTTTGCAACAAGACTTTTAGGGAGACCAAGAACAAGCTCTTTCTTTGCCATTACCTCCAAAGATTTGAAGTTGGGATGGCCCAACCTCTTGTGCCAAACTTCTTGGTTTGTCAATTGCTCCCTAGCCATACATCCTTCATGATTAGAGATCACACATGCATCAAGCTTGAAAAGTTTACCATGCCTCCTACCTTGAGCAATCAAGGATCCACATTTACTTATCAAACATGCATCTCCAATGAACTCCACATCAAGTCCTTTGTCAATCATTTGACTTACACTAAGCAAATTCTTAGTGATTGAAGGAATGTACAAAACGTTTTCAAGATTTGCTTTCCTATTTGTTGAAAGGGAAATAGGAATAGTGCCTATGCCTTTGATGTCACATTGACCATCATTTGCAGTGTAGATGATGTTACCTTCTCCCTCATAAGACAATAAGGATGTAAAGTATTCCTTATGTCTTGTCATGTGAGATGAGGCTCCACTATCAATCCACCAAGGATCATTATCATCTATGTTGGCTAACAAACTTGAAGTCATAACAAGTGATTCACATGTGTTATGTTCTTCCTCATCTATTGTAAGATTTCCTTGCCTCTCTCCTTGCTCTCTTTTCTTCTTATAACATTCATTTGCAAAATGACCTTTTATCCCACAATAAAAGCACTTGAACTTTGACTTATTGTTCTTAGTAGAAGAGGAAGAGGAAGAGTGATCATCATGATCAAAGTTACCACCTTTGGACCATTTCCCTTTGCCTTTACCTTTGCCCTTGAATTTGCCTTTTGTGAAGAAAGCCTCTTCACCTCCACCTTGCAAGGATGCACCATCAAGCTTTGATTGCAACCTATGTTCTTCAGCCAATAAGATTTCTTGCAAGTCAACCACACTTGGCAAGACTCTTTGAATGGCAAAACTTTGCACAAGGTTAGCATGTTCATTTAGCAAACCATTCAACATAACTTGGACTATTTCACCATCTTTTATGTTCTCATCAATGCATGCTAAATCATCACTTAGGGACTTAACTCTCAAGATAAATGCATGAGCACTTTCACCCTCTCTTTGCCTACTAGAAAATATTTGTCTCCTTAGGGTCAATACCCTAGATGTGGACTTTGATTCAAAGAGCTTCTTTAAGGCATTCCATGCCTCACTTGCACTTTGACACTTTCCAACTTCCTTGAGAAGTTCATTTGTAACATTCATTTTAATGATATGAAGAGCCCTTTTGGCCTTCTTATCAAACCTTTGTTGCTCTTGAAGTGTGAGAGATCTCTCTTCAATTTCTGCAACTATGTCCATGAGTTCATTCAACTCAAGTAAGGACTCCATCCTCACTTTCCACGTAGAGTAGTTTGATGAACTCAACCTTTCACTAGACTCTAGCATGATCCCACCATTGGAAGCCATGATTCTAATGTTTCTTCAACTTTTAGGTTTTGTCCTAAAGCACTTAGCACTCACTTTTCTCTCAACAAATGATAGATAAAGAGATCTATGAAGATTTAGGACCCTAAAACACTTCTATCTTGAACCTAGATGGTTTCCAAGCATAGAAAGGAAGATTGAAACACATGCAACACTTTGCACACACTAAGAATGGATTACAAAATCAAACCAACCTGAACACACTCTTGCTTAAGCTCTCAAACTTTCCAGCAAGTGACCAAATCAAGTTATGGTGTGAAGAGTTACTTGCATTCTTAGAAAATACCCAAAACTAGGATGCCAAGATTACCTAGTAATGAACAAACTTGATCAACATATGATCAACACACTAAGATATTGATTCAACCTGTAAAACCACATGTAAACCACACTTCTAAAAGTTTATAAACTCCAGCAAGTGATAAATACAAGATTTAGAGGTGAATGAATGAGCACACTTAGTGAATCACAAGACTAGCTTCACTATCTTGTCAAATCTTGGTGTTTAGATGTAGATCTAAGATCACTTCACATGAGAATGTTCCTCAACCTGTTAAGAACCTGAAAACACACTTGCATAATGGTTAACACCTTCCAGCAAATCCTCCAATCAAATTACATAAGGAGAGTTACTTACATGCTCAACAAAGTACACCAAAAATTATGCCAAAATTGATGACAATCTTTACAATATGCTCTTCACAATGGAGCTTACAATATGTTCACCCAAAAAAGGGGATCTTTCATCCAAATGGGAGCTTTGCTCAGCCTTTAGGAGAATTACAACTCACTCAAAAGAGCATTTGTCATCCACTTAAGGAGAAGTTTCATCCACTTAAGGAGAGTGTTCATCCAAGAATGGAGATTGTCAACAATAGGATTGAAAAGAACATTGTTAGTATTGAATATGCACAAGCCTCACAATCACAAATGATTAGGTGTTATGATCTGATCCAAAATAGTTTCTTTTCAGCCTCTGATCTTCAATAGACCTGAAATATGCTTTTTATCCACAAGTTCAACTCACAAAACAAAGGTTAGTAAGATTTGATCAACAAAGCAATGCAAAATCATGCTAGAACTTGATCAAACATCCAAATATCACCAAAAATGGAATACTTACTGTAAATAGAAGCCAACCAGCTCTGATACCATGTGAAAAATACAGATCCTAAGTGGATCTAAACTCCAAGATCATTGGCTTGAATGCTTGCACTCCAAACTACATAAGCTAGGAATTGGCAACACATTCTATGCTACCTAGAATGCAAAGAACTTGATCAAAAAGCATTTATCACAAATGGAAACTTCCATAAACATCAAGTGCGGCCCAAAATAGCATTATACAGTCCATAATACATCAGCCTACCACTTTTGGAAAGCACCTAAGATCATACACAATAGCTTGAAGACAATACACACAACAATGCTCTCAATGGAGGAAGAAACAATGACAATGATCTATTGATCTCAATGAAGCATACAAAAGGTTTCTCCAACCTGTTCTCCACGAATTTCAGCCTAATATAGGTGAGAGAGATGACTCTCTCTCCTCTCTCTAGAACTTAGGACCCAATTTTAGGACACCAGTAACCTAAAATAGCCAATTTTGGCCTATATGTCCAAATAACATGATTTTAGTGTCATTTAGAAGGTCCCGAAGTTTGAGACTTCTTCAACATGAAATATATACTAGAATAAAAGTATCTAGGTCTCTTTCACACGTGTGAAAGGTTAGATCCAAAACTATGTACAAAAATTGCCAATTTAGGCCTCAAACTAGCTAGGAAATGTTGACAATTTTCACAGTATGCAACTATACAAATACTTAGAACAGCTTAATGAATGGATCTAGATTAGCAGAGAGTAGGGATGGAGAGGATAGAAATCCAACAATCAACTCTCTGATGGCTTAGAAATATTTGATTTCTAAGTGTGATCAATCTTGATATGTTCTTTGCTTCATAAATTGTTCTAAGAATATCTCAAGCCTCCTTGGCTATGGTACAAGAACTAATTTCTTTTAACACTTCATTGGACACATTCATTTTTATAACATGAAGAGCAATTTTAGATCTCTTCTTGAACTCTTGAGCTTGATTAGGAGCTTCAGGTTCAACTTCAGGCTCCAGACACAATGTCCATTACATCTTGTAGAACCAATAGTGACTCCATTTTTATCTTCCAAATAGCATAATTGGAAGATGTTAACCTCTCACCATGTTCTAAAAGAGCTAAACCTAAGGAAGACATGTTCTCTTTGAGAGATTTCTAGCAATGACAAAAAAGTGGAATTGATGTGTTGCTAATCTTTCTCAATCTAGGATCTAACTTGGAATGTTGATCCAAACTATTGAAAACTTGCAAATAACTATGTGAGATCTTGCTCACAACAATATTCAATCAACTTGAATCTAGATCTTGCCTCTATCTAGAGATGAAACACAAACAAGTTTTGATGTCAACTTCTACCTCGAGTTTCAAAAGATGAAAACTTTCTAGGATCTCACATTCAGCTCAAACACAACACATTTGTGTGAAATGATGTGGCTATGACCTCAAATAACTCATCTAAATGAATTCTATCTATGATTGACAACACAAAATGAAATTTTTTTTTTTTTGATTGGATTTGTGCTCTTTTTGGCAACTCCCACAAGATAGGTACACTCCCTATCTCTTTGATTGCCTATATCTTTCTAAAAACAAATCAAATTGAATTAGAAACACAAGCACTACAATCTACACTTAAATACCTCTTTAACAAGCTATCAAACACAAAAACTGGATCAATCCTTGAGATATATCACCTATTTGAAATAGGCTGATCTCAAACGTGGGGAATTACAGGTCTGTACAGGTCTATTTTGATTCAAATCATGCTTGATTTGATCCTCCTATGATTTGAATTTGGTTCGATTGCAATCGAGATTGTATTCTTCTCCAATATCCGAGTTCCTGCAAGCAATTCCCCTCAAGAACTGAGCAAGCTATAACCTCAGCAAGGCTATGATACCATGTGAAGTTTTGGCACATGTGAACTTCCCAACACACCTTACAAGGATCTTATGAGGTGTTATGATTGCACATGAATGATCAAAGAATAGATTACTTGACAACTCAAGACAAGAGCACACAGTAGCATATCATAGGCTAAAAAAACTAAGTATTCACTATGAGAGATAAGCATTAGAATATTTTCTAAGTGCTTACTATGGAGAATTCAGCTTGCTCTCAAGTAGAGAGAGAATGTCCAACCAAAAACACACTTTTAGAGAGAGAATCCACTTTACTCTTCAAAATTCACAATGTAGAATGCTATACAAAAAACCTCTCATCATGGGGCTCTATTTCCTAGGTGGATTTCCATGTGTCCACAGGTTGATCCACATCCTTTAGTTAATTCTACTATCATAGATCCACATCTCAAAGTACATGCATGATGTGGCAAGAATTGTATATCTTTCCCTAGACATGTGTAGAATTGTCCTAGTTACATTCTACCTGACTTTTCATGTCACCTAACATTTATGAGATTATGAAGTCTTTTTGCATTAATTGATTTTCATCTAGCCTATGTTCCACTACTATCCTGAGATCGAGTATGATGAACTTGATTGGCATGATTGCTTCTAGACCATACACAAGTTGGTAGGGAGTTTGTCCCATACTAGCATTGTATGTGGTTCACAAAGCCCATAGTGATGTCTGGAGTTTATGTTCCCAATCCGTGTGGCTAGACTCGACATCTTTGTAATTATTGCACACAAAATTTTATTAGATGACTTGGCTTGGCCATTGCAACTTAGATACTTGGGAGTGGCTAATAATTCCTTTTGGGTATCAACTCCATTGAAAAAATAACCCACAGATATATTCATTATGATTGAATCCTTATTTAAAGATGATTGGGGTAGCATACTTATTATCCAAAGCATCTCCTTGGTGCATGTTGTCAATGCCTTGTACTTGACTTCAGTGGAAGAGAGAGAAATTGTAGCTTGTTTCTTTGAAAGCCATGAAATAACTTCATCTCCAAGGTATGTAGCATATGCACCTATGGACATCCTATCCATTTGATCTCTTGCAAAATATGAATCTAAAAGGTTAGGTGTAGATCCACAATACATGATGCCAAAATCTCTTGATCTCAAATGTATCTTAGGACTCTTTTCCCTAACTTCCAATGAAGCTCACTAGGATCTTTCATGACTTGAGATATTTAGGATGTGCATTGCAGAGTTATTGTTTTATATATTTGTCATGCATGTCTTAGCACTTTGTCTTTTATTTTTTAAAAACAACACTCTCATGTAAATTTTGCATATATGAAGAATCTATTTTAACTTGATTCTATTGTAGCTCATGAAATTATTACATTGTATAAACAAAAGAGAACTTCCAAGTTTGAGCATTCAAGTATCTGACTAGGAGTTGATAAAAAGTGGCCATTTTGAAAGTCTTTGTGTTTTGATTTGGATGACTTTTTGAGTGTCAATAATTATTTGTGTAGTATGCTTTTAAAAGATAATATACTTCATTCATTCTAGCCATATCCATCTACAATTGGATCACAAATTAAGTGTCCAATGTCATGCATAGAATTTGGATGTTGCATATATATTTTTTAATGAGGGATCATGTGTAATTCGCATTATGGTAGTCAAATTTCCAATTTATCTAGATGAAGCAACCAACATGAGTGACCATAGTAGAGTTGCTTCATTTCTATCCAAGATTATTGCCAAGAGCTCTAGGATTAGAATACAATATCTCTTTAATGATGATATCTATACATTACCCTATTTAAGACAAATCCTACTAAGTCGGATGTTTTTGATATTCTTATACATGATTTTATCAAACCAATGTTCTAGCAATATTTTTAGATAACATGGTGCTCTTTGTTGACATCTTGATTATTTATGCTTAGCGTTGTGTTTGCCAAGAACATTCTAGAAGCTATATATGAAGTATTAATTTCAATAAATCAAGATAATCTCATAACATATATTGCTTCAATGTAGCAAGCATAAACTAGAATGGTCAATCTGTAAAGGAGATCATTCATAGACCTACATATTTGCATCATATTCTCATGAACTCTCTTGTTCATGCATGATGAAATTCCATAGCTAATCTTGTTAAAGTATGTTTTTATCTTGGCTTGTGTTGTATTGAAGATCTCAAAATATTTCACTTTTTCAGGGGGTTTTGTCACATATTTTTTAGGTTGTCATGAACATTCAAGATAAGCTTTTAGTTTATATGTAAGAACATAAAATAATTTTTTGAAGTAAAACGGTTTTGATAAACTAATGAGATATCATTGCTTAGAGAGAATGTGTCTAGGGGCTTGTTCAAGAACTTTTGACATAGAGGAGTTATAAACCAAAAAAAAGATAAAATATTGAAAAAAAATTGGAAGATTCAAGGATCAAAACTTAGAGCGCATGTTTTAAGATTGACATGTTTTTTAAGTTGAAGCAAATCAATACACTTATATGTGTTACATGATGCCTTTCCTTTGACTTATTTGTCTACTTACATAATCTTAGAATCTCATAGTCTTATAATATTAGCCCACTAAAGAAAAACTAATCATATAATACTCACAAGATGTCAAATGAACAAAAATGTTATTGAACATTATCTTTTTCATGATAGCAAGTTTCATGACAAAAAATATTCCTACTACAAAGGATATGAATTTCAAATCGCCTTAACGAGCTTATCTAGAGTGAATATTGATGTTTTGTCTCTAAAAGCCATTGGACTGCTTTTTCATGTAGCACAATCATCAACATTAAAATGATCATTTAATATTATTGTTATTATTTAATTTATGCCAATTGTAAAAATGTGGTCGAATAGTATATTGTGATGTGAAACGTGTCAAAATAGAATAACCTTTTACAATTTCAAAAGTTCCATTTTTTTATTTCCACCAAGTGATTTCATATGTCTTTCACAATATTCTACTATGATAGTGAGTGAGTGAGTGAGTGTGTGTGTGTGTGTGTGTGTGTGTGTGTGGATCATTTAATGTGCTCAAAAAGTGAGTTGAAAAGTTAAATCATTGGCAATTTATGTAGCTAGATATCATAGTGGATAGAATCATTTAGAAAGGAAAAACATGTGATTAAAGTACAGTTCGATCTATCAATCTTATATATATATATATGTATATATATATATATATATGTGACAAGATACAAATTAATAAAACACAATCAAACCACGTCTTAGTTGAAACCCAAACTAGTGTATTACTTGTTGTAGTACATTATTCACAATGAAATTCATGCTTGTACTATTCACTTAGAAATATATCTAGCTCATGCATGTTAATGAGATACATGACATCTTTAATATTTTGGATAACTAAGCATAAATTTTATAATATATATATATATATATATATATATATATAATAAGAAACACAGCTCCAATATAACAAACTTTACAAGATCTTTACCAAAACTACAACATCAACATTGACTTAGATCGAATGGAGGAATGTCTTGGTAGGTGTTAGAGACAACCATGAAGGGAGCAAACAATTAGGCGTTTGAGACAGCCATGCTTTCTTCGAGATTAGACATTCCGAATTGAGTGAGTGTCAATTGAGAAAGAAAATTATCAGAAAGTATTCGTAGTGCAATACACATAAGGAAATAGAAAATCTGAATTAAACATTTCAACAATTGAAGAGCTACCTCCAGATAACACTGGTAAGTCGCCTTCCTACCTATCTACTCGTGCTATGGATACACTGATATCAGAGGTATTGATAGCATTGATAGCACTATATTGCATCGCTGATAATGCATTATGATTTACGTATGTATGCTTGAAGAAAATGCACCTAACATAGCATCACTGCTAGCAAAAATACTTGCTTCAAATACTACAAAAAGTTTTGTGGTAAAGATGGTCTAAACCAAAAGCCATATGATGTGTCTATGTCTCTGATCATTAAAGAGCTCTTTACAGGAGTGTTGATAATACTTATCATTATCTTTGTTTCGTATAGTGTAGCAACATAAGTAACACGAAGTTTAAATTCATACTATTCAAATTCTAGTAGACAACAAGGATAAGGTACATATAGCACTCTTAATATCTCTGCTCCATGCTATACAAGAACTACGTTATGCTACGTAACGGTAACTCCATTTAGGTAACACAACATACCACTAAGACTTCTCTTATACATATGACTATGCAATGACTATGCTTAGAAATGGATACAGAAGGTCACGTTTCTCAATTATAAGCAAATGCAAATATGATCGCCTCACAAGAATCGGTATCATCTACCATTCAGGTTAGTGATGCACATATGCCTCAGTCTTCTTTGACAAAGCTTAAATTGCATGGTGACGGAGTAAACAACTACTATTCTTGGCAAAATTGTTTAAGAAAAAACAGAAAGATTCTTAATTATAGTGTTAGAAAGGTTGTTCCTCTTCCAGCAAATAATGCCATATGAATGCTTACCATAGAAATAATGATAACCCTGTCTCTTTCATTGTTTTTTAAGCATATCAAGAATTTGCATACCTATTTTAAGTTCTTTAAAGTACATGGATTTGTGCAAAGAACGTATACATTCATAGGATCAGAATGGCATGGATTTTCCCTGGTCATATCATGAATGTAGGGTTGCAAACTCTTTCACTTGTATTGTGTACTTACAGGTATCAAGTTTTTTGGCTACTTTTTAAGTCACGATCGTGTTTTAAGATCATAGAACGGTAATTTAGTTTGCGAACTCTTGTATAGCATGGATTTGCTCAAGAAGTTATGAGGATATTTGCAATATTGGTGATCAATCCACTTTTGAATTTTGCCAATCCAAAAATTGTCAAGTCCCTTTCGTACTTGCATGCACTATTGAACTCAAATCCACCCGCACTTCTTATAAACTTTGGAGCTTATCCACTGTCAATTTTCTTGCTCCTATTCCTATCGAGCTTTGGTGCATCCTTACACACCTTATTGAAAAAGAAGTTCAAACCTGCAAAATGTACAGGCCTCAACATGAAACTAAATCTTGGCGTGACCAATAATCTCGAGTACTGGAGGGCCGATCTACCATATTAGGACTATTCCAGGTCCTTAACCAAATATGGCCATAACATCCTGTGCAAAAAGTACAAAAAGGAACAAGAGTGGATCCTAATCTGATCCTCAAGAGGGATTGGTTGTCAGATTACTTGATCTATCAATCTACTTGAGATTAAGATCAATCTAGATCAATTCTAGACACAAAATCCTAACAAGAACAATCATTAATTGAAGGTAGGTGTACTTTATGGTTTCACACGTGTAAAACACTGTCTGAGTACGGACTTCAACCTGAAAATCAAGTACACATTGATAGAACCTCAAAACAATCAAAACAAATGTAGACAAATGGAGAGAATCACTCAAAATTGCTTCCAAAACGAAGATTGGTGTCTCTCAATGATTATGGCCAAATGTGGCTCTATATATACAATAAGTGGGAGCTTGTGGTACTGATCATCCCTCTGATCCCACATGTGTGAAGGTGTTTTGTCATATGATGATTCATCATGCAAAACTGACACTTGGACAAAACCTTCTATTTTGAGCACTTTTGGTCCATTTTCCTTCTATATGGAGATCTACTTGGAAATCTTCTAGAAGTCAAAATTCGCCTACTTCAACTTATTCCACACATGTGAGCTGTCCTCTACACATGGGATATGACACCTAACCAAAGGATTTGGCTCATGCAATCAATAGATTGATGCCATGTGTCATATGTCTAGAAAACTAGTTTTTGGCCTTTTTAGCCACTAGAACTTGAATTAAATCATATGTACAACCTATATGATTATGGTACATGACACGTACACTATTTTCACATGTGGGAACAGGCTCCACACATGTGTAATCATTCTATATACATGATTTTTGGCCTCTACCAAGCTTATTTTTGCATTTTCCACACATCCCTCCTTTCCAAGACCATCTCATTTTACAATCATATCAATCCCGATAGAAATTCAGTTTCTTGACTGACAAATCGTTCTTTGTACCACTTCCTTGTCCTTCTTTCTCCTTGTACTCAATAAATTTTCTTCTTTTACCTTGGCTAGAGAGAACAAAGCTAGGGTTGTTGAGATTGAAAGTGCCAGTACGTTTATTAGAGTTTGGAAGAATTTGCCTTGCAAAGTAGAGAAGTTAGGTCTTTTAAGCAAGCATTCAATTTCTCTAATATTTTTGGCATCACCAAGATGTGTAAGGAGTTTGGCAGAGGAATTTGCGACAAGTTCAATGGATGCATCAATCATGTACTGGTGTAGATAAAGAAAGGTAATACGTGCTTTGACAATATCCCTAGCAGGTTTGTGTAGCCACAAAAAAAAGACATTGAGCTGGTTTTGTGGAGAAGCGCCCGGGAAGAAAATGCTCAGGCTATTCATCATGTACTAGATGGCATGGTCAAACCATATAATGGAGGACTGATTTTTACATTTGTCGCCACATCCACATTTGAAAAAAGGTCTTTTCCAGTTCCAAATTCTAGCTTGGGGGAGATTCATTCTATTGAAACCAGTGTCAAAATGTCCACGGATTTGTGCTCAGGTTTGCTCAGAAGGGCAATGGGAAGGCTCAAATTTGTTCATGCGAATGACATTTTCAAAGGCAATAGGAGTATCTAGAATGGAATTTTTGTTAAGAGTAGCTGTGACTAATTACCTTGAGAGGACCCAGACACTCTAATTGAGACATATGGAGTATTGCATGCTTGTGTGACAGATATAGGCAAGAGGACTGCATGAAGAGATGAGACCTATTTATAGTTGATTTGCATGGGGGTTGCATGGTTTCATACACATGACTCTACTCTCTGTATAATGAGGTGGGGATTCTCCCATCGACATATTGGGTTTAGGTTACCAGGTTCTCTTTTCTCCTCTTGCTTCACATGGCATGGCTTGGGGGCTAGATCCAGTTTTGATCTAGGATTGGTTGGGCGGTTTGGCTCTATAGTCTCTTCTATTGTGTTCTCCTATCCTCATCTTAGGGGTTATCCCTTTAGGGTCATTATACTGGTATGAGAGCCCGGCTAAGATGTGGTCTTGGATGGGAGTTTGAGGCAAGCTTTACATGGGATTAGAAGAGCGATGCACTTGGAGTAACATCCCGGTTTAGAGTGCAGAATTCTCAAAGCAGGTTTGGAATTGGAATTTTTAATTCTTGGAGCTCTTCAAAATTGTTGGTAACGTTATGTTTTAATTTTGAAGGAGAAGCTGAGAATTAGTCGTGTAATGTCATTCTGAATTTTCTGATTTTTGAGAAGAATTCCAATTCATGTTTAATGATTTGCAAGAGTGAATCATGTGGCTTGATCATACTTTGGAGATTTGGATAGATGCAAGAATTTGTTATGTTTGATGGTAGGATTCATGCATGACTAACTTTGTTTAATGATTGATTGATGAAAATCAATTTTTTCAGAAGAGTTAAACTATTAGTGATGTAGTTACATGAATCTAGTTTACAGCCAAAGTATAACATGATGAGAGCTGCAATGATATCATTTCTCTAGAAACTTGTTGAGAATAAGAAGTTCTGAGTGAGGCATGACAAGATCTATGCATGGCTGGTTAAATCTCTGAAGGTTCAAAAACCGAAGGTTGTTCCCTGCTTATTATTGGCCAGTTAATGGAGCCCTGTAAGAATCTATCAGAGGACTGTTATCCTCATCATTCATGACATGAATGACTAGAACCCAGATTCTGGATTCGGGAGATACCTGTTATCTGGAGGTTTGATAGTTGTCATGGAAGTTAAACTGTCACCAGAGACACTAGCTATTGGTTAGCTCGTTGGAGAAAAAAAAAACGTAGAATGTTGTTGGCATCAGCTCTGTTCCTGCCTGGAAATAGATTATTTCCCAGTGAGGGCCGTAGAGGGGATAGACATGTGATAAAGCAGCAGTACGTTCTAAAATCTGACTTGCGCTGGGCAGCAAGTTCTGGGACTCGTTTTTCCTTGCTGGGTGGCCGTAGATTGGAGCGTCATTCCATGATTAGCCATCCCTGAAGAAGGGCAAAGCAATGAAATCCCTTTCTCTGGATCTATTAAAACAGATGCATCAGAAAGAGAGTTCGCCCATCTGGTTTGCAGCAGGGGCAGCATAGGCTGTCAGCCTAATGCATGCATTTCCGTTTCTGATGGAGGAGCATTGCGCCTTCAAACTTAAGTAGTTGATTACTCCAGGGTGAAGTTAATTGGTAAAACGATCAGTGTGATGTGGATTCATCGGGAATTGATGGTTTTGTTATATTGCTTGTAAGGCGCATGATTACTAAATCATTTGGGTTCATCAGTTAAAATTGTGTGCATTGGATATACAATATTCTTGGGATAAAGTATTCCTTAGTTAAGGAATAGACTCAGCTCATTAGTAATTGTATCCCAAAGAGCGCTCAATTGGATAACAAATCATAATGAATCCAAAAATAAAATCTGAATTGATATTCAACAGCACTTTGGGTATCTAGATTTGATTCTAGATTGTAATCTAAAGTTTTTGTGGTTAAAGATGATCGTCATCTTGGTATGCGTTCAGTCTTTAATTACCAGTGGTTTCTAGACCTTGAATCTTGCACTTCAGTAAAAGAATGTTTTGAAAGTATTCCTAAATCCAGTATTTTCTTAGTGGAAAGATTTTGGAGTGATTCTTGCTTTTTTTGAGTTATGTTGGACATATATTGTAGTATCTTGTAAATGATTATGGTTTTGGATTCCAAAAAATTATGATTGACAAATCTTATGGGTCTAAATATTTATGATTAATGGATCATAAATAGATACTTAATTATTGTCAGAGGGTTTAAAGGAATGGTGATGATTATTAAGTGTGATGATTAATACTTGATCTATTATTTGAGTAAGAATTCAAATCAGTGTTTTGAATCTCTCTACTCCAGTATCTTATTGAGAGCCTATGGATCTCACAGATATTCTCACAAGATAAGTTATCTTATTTGTGGAGAATTTAATTATTTATCTAATAGATGCTATTCTGCTGTAGTTTATAGTCTACAGATGCTTGAGTATAGTTTCTCATTTGATTGGATCTCCAGTTATCCTAGGAGACAAACAAGTCTATTGAGATGAATGGGTGCTTATTTCTTGCATTTGATGCTAGAAATAGGTGCATTTAACTCAAGAGTATCCGAGATATCAGAGTAGAGTTTTAATTATTCTATATCTTAATGATTTTCCTAGAGATTTTGGTTGAATGAAGTATCATATCCTAGAATTAGATTTTAAGGATAGTTGTACTTGGAAGCTTTATATGAATTGCCTGCCAGAGTTTGTGGATGATTTCAGACTGTAATTATTATTATTATTTTTTCTTTAACTTTAATCTCCTAAGTTAGGTAATATTTCCCTCATATAGTTCACGTAAGTGTTTTACGTGAAGGTGATGTTACTAACTTGTGTTGAGTGTAACCTAGTTGCAGAATTTATTGCTTAGTGTACTTTTTTTCAAACTTGAGTCATACTCCAGAGAAAAAGATTAACTATTGGAAATAGGTTTATCTCTGAGTACTTGTTTGATATGGAAGTCAGACTAAGAATAATGTTTTTCCTCGGTTAATATTATGAGTTAAAGGAACTGTTCCTGCAATTCTTTCCTGTCTTGAGGAGCTTCTAAGTATAGAAGCAGTTTAAGGAGGGAAGAATGTTATGGCCATAAGGACCTGGAATAGTCCTAATATGGTAGATCGGCCCTCCAGTACTCGAGATTATTGGTCACGCCGAGATTTAATTCCATGTTGAGGCCTAATTGGGACTAATTACCTTGAGAGGACCCAGACACTCTAATTGAGACATATGGAGTATTGCATGCATGTGTGACGGATATAGGCAAGATGACTGCATGAAGAGATGAGACCTATTTATGGTTGATCTGCATGGGGGTTCTAGATATTTCTGCTGGCTGAGATAGATCTTCTTTTGTAATCTATCTCTAGTAACGTGCATTCCTAACAACAAATGAATAGTGTATAAGTCAGTCATGTCGAATTCCTTCGACAGATCACTCTTAGTAGTGTGCAGCAAGGATATGTCGTTGGACAGAATAAGTGCATCATCGACGTATAGAGCTATGTAAATTGAATTGACACCTATATGTTTGGAATAAACACTACAGTCAGCTAAATTGTTTGCAAATCCTAATTGAATCAGTTAAGCATTGATTCGTTTGAATCAAGCCCTTGCAGCTTGCTTCAAACCATAGATTATTTTGTGCAGCTTGCAGACTTTGTGCTCTTGGCTTTTGACTTCGAAACCTTCGGGTTGGAAGGTGTATAGTTCCTTCAACATAGCCATTGAGAAAGGCTTTTTTTACATCCATTAGATGCATTTTGAGGTCTTCGATGGCTGCAAGTGCAATAAGAGTCCTGATTGACTGCATTTTGACAACATGACTAAATATGTTTTGGTAATCCACTCCTTGGATTTGAGTAGATTCTTTGGCCACCAGCCTTGCTTTCCATTTTGCAATGGAGCCATTAGAGTTGATCTTCTTCTTGAGGATCCACTTGTTGTCGATAACTCTCTTGTGAGTGGGGAAGTCGACCAAGGTCCAGGTTTGATTCGACAAAAGTGAGTTGTACCCGCTTTCCATTGTTTCGAGCCACTTCACAACATCCTTAGAGTTGATTGCTTTGGCTAGGGTCTTTAAATCTCCAAATGAAGTCCAAAAAGATTAAGATGTGTACCTCTCAGGCATTGTTCGAGAATTGAGGACAAGGCATAGACGTTGTAGGTACTGGTTCTCCATTTGGCCTTTTTGGGCTTGAATTCCTTGGATTTGGCCTTTTGAGAATGAATAGACCCATATTTGGCATTGTTTCAGTCATCGATTGTATTGTGGAACCATCAGACTTTGGTTGAATCTTGCTCATTGAAAGGCAATCAACAACCTTAGTCTTTCCCTTGTCATTGCACTTCCCATTTGAAGACTGCGTGATTGTGCTATTTTGTGGATCTTGTGCCAAATTGCTTTCAAGTCACTTTATTGACATTGGTTTCCTAAAAGATTCATTACTAAGAAATCTTTGCACTGATTGCACCAAGAGACTTGGTAAAATCCTCTGGACTCGTCAGTTGCCAATTTCTTGACTTCTGTAAGTCCAACTCGATGATCACATAGTCAGTTGATTAGTTAGAAGTTAATAAAAGGACTTCAAATCTTTTTGCGGGACTTTTTATGTCACAGGGCCTAATAGTCAAGTTAGTGAATAAAAAGGGTTCTCACCAAAATTCAAATTGGCTCCCTCCAATTTTTGAATTGGGTTCCCTCTACTATTTGAATTTCAAATACTTAGGATAGAAATTGGACAATAAGATTTGACGTGAAAATCCTAAAATCCACTATATATAGTGGTAGTTTCGAATTATTGTAGACACTTTCTCTTCATTTCAATACAAGCATGTTGCTCTTATGAAAGGAATTCCTCCTCTATCTCTCGTGTATTTGCTAATTATTGGATTTGATTGTTGTTGGAGTTGATTGTTGTTATGCTTTTCGAGAGAGAGAAAGAGATTAACGAAACATAGCTCATCTTGTCAAAGCAAGAAACCTTTTAAAACCTTTATTCATAACTCAACAAGGTAAAACATAGCTGAAAGCATACAGTAGTTAGAAAAAAAAAGGCATCGTATAGCGAAACAAATTTCAAGACATCCAGCTAGTACCTGCCACCATCCCACCACAAAACCGCACAAGTTAGCACAATGAGGAAGACAGGTGTCAACGTTGAATGTCGGTTGTTAACATGTACTTCGAAATAAGTTTAGCAATATAACGACTTAAAATATTTGATAATAAAATGTAGTCCAATCTTCCCTATGAAACACATAATTATTAGCGATAGGCTTTCCCATAATATCACAGTATCAGGGCATTCCGCCATTCTCATCAGTTTTATGGTACTAAACCGTATCAATTCCTAAAATAAACACAAACGTTTTGAAAAATAACTGCACTATATAAGTTGCGATTTGCAAATGAGAGATAGCATAGAACAACACTCAGATATGGGGCAAATCCATGCCATACCAATATCTGAATCCATAATAGGCATAGTACCATTTTCAAAACTCTTGGGCATATCCATGCTTGCCAGCTATTGCTCAGTTTCATAAGAATTTTTTTAAAACAAACTTTGTCTATTATCTTTTACCAGTACGTATTTTAAACAAGTATTTTATCCTAACATTTGTAATCGGATTAGGGCATATCCCTACCATACCAATCCCTACAAAATCCATGTACTTTTAAGGGCACGTAGGTTGTTAATAATTGTATTATTGTTCATAAAGCTTACTTAATACAAAAAAAAAACCGCAAAATCATCATACGAGTAGCTTGCATTCTCCATATGTGTCATCACTACTATACAAGAGGCATAAATACGATAGTCCTAAGCATAAGCCATCATCCTCTCCTCTAACCTTTCACACACGTGAATGTTTCCTCTTATACATACCATTACCTCTTCATTAACCAATACCCAAAGCAGAGTGTTACAATACTAACCTGAATAGTCATTGCGTGAGAATCTTGTGAGGAAGCCATACTTGTTAATGAACGATACTTCCTTCGGAAACTTGGTGGTAGAAGTTTTTCAAGTCTAATTTTTTCCACAACAATAATAGCATCAAAAGTGTTGCTATTCGTACTATATTTCTCTTACGAAACTTTTTCTCTGCTTTCAATAACAAAGGGTTGAAAGAAACATACATATAAACTTTGTAGAGATGTTTTTCGGAATGCATACCTGTATATGCTGGTAATCCAATTCCAATAATGGATTCGGGATACAACGTCATAGTAGAAAGCTATGTTTTCAAGTAAGCATCATATTGCATTTGCTCATCATCTCTTAACATAATTTATAGCTCATGTGGTGCATATCAGACTTATACAAAATCATGTATCATACAGGCGGCCAATTATACATCCGCATTACCATTGAAGAGACATTCAAATAAACAAACAACAGTGTAGTGATCATTGCCCTTTTAGCGTTGAAAAAGCCTCATAGTTATGTGAGAAGAGGTCGGCTCAATCACATATTGTGACAGTAGGTTCATCGTTGTCCCAGAGAGCTTGTTTATGCATAATAATAACTATCAAACGAGCCATACATGCAAAGGGTTGCATGAGGCCACCGTGTGCTGTCACAACATTATCAACAAGTAGTTTTTATCATACATGCTGTCACAACATTATCAACAAGTAGTTTTTATCATACATTTGTCACATAATGTATATCAAGCCAGCGCATGAGCTCGCATGCAACAATAGCGCGCTGCCAGCGCACTATCAATCGGGTAGTTGGCAAGTAGTTTGCCATATATCTTACATAAAGTGATGGGAACACCGACATGGCATAGCCATGAGGCCATGCCATTGCATTTCCCAGCCTATGATCAATGTGGTAAACATGCAGAGTAAATACGATCTACTCAGAAGGTGTTGGATCGCGATCCAGCGCCCTCTTTATGCCATTATTTTTCTTCTAAACAAAGCATATGAAAGCAAATATTGCTTATGCTACCATAAGTAAGCAGCAAAATATGTAGAAGCATACCAGTTCCTGTGCTTGTGCCAAATAGAGAGCCATAGATGGGCGCCTCCACGAGTAAGCCAGTATGAGGCAGAATGAGAAGAGGATGAGCAGAGAGAAACAAAGTGTGGGTGTTGGTAATGCTGCATTTCTTATATAGACTTTTGATGGAGAGTAAATTGGAGGGAAAGTAAACATTTGAATTCTGAACTTTGTCACAAACAAAACCATATACATCATATGGTAGCTAAAAAACCATTTGTCATGGTTACAAATACACTGACATGGTAAAGTTGTATAGCCTAGAGCATCGTGCATGAGAGAGAGAGAGAGAGAGAGAGAGAGAGAGAGAGAGAGAGAGAGAAGAATAAGTCTCTATCATTGTTGTGGATCTAGTTTTAATTGCTAGTGTTAATGGATCTAGTGCTAGATATGAATCATATGCATTTGTTGGATTATGAACAATGCTATCGCTGTCATGGGAATGAATCTCCGCGTGACAACTAGTTAATCCTCTTCATCTCCTTGATGCTTGTGTGCTTGGATCTAGGGTTGAGGGTGGATAGGAAATACCTACTACAATATCCATGCCATTGTAATGCGTGAGAGAAATCACAAAAATAAACTCAAATATCACTAAGAAGGCAACTTCATTCAAAACTAGCATCATCTTCTCAACAACAATGTCAAGAAAAATTGTTGTCCATTCTCTATACTCCCTTGTGGCTTGCATTTCCAAGAGCTATAAAGGGCTTCAAATCCAACATAACATTTAACATGCATAAAAATTCACAACCATTTATAATATGAGACCCTTTGATACAAATGGAAGATGGAAGAGGAGGGTCTCTCTCTCTCTCTCTCTCTCTCTCTCTCTCTCTCTCTCTCTCTCTCTCTCTCTCTCTCTCTCTCTCTCCCTCTCTCTCTTTGCCAATACAATGGTCCACAAAAGAGTGACGTGGAAATGTCTTACATAGACAAGACTTGGGTTAGCGTTTAGAGGCTCATTTCTCGAAGTAGCCACCATCTAGGGCATCAAAATACAATGTATTGAATACAGTGTCTAACTTCACCATTGGTAGTCTACTTAGCAATTGATTGTAGTATTTGTTGGCCTTTGCATCAAATGGCATAGTTAATACTTTTTCATCTATGTTCTCTATTTTTGCTAGGGCTTTGACTCTTTAAGTGTTACAGGTTTTTCCATAAGATTTGTTGTGGCTAGAATTCCCTTCTAAATATCGTTGCGAGAATCTTTTTAAAAGTGTGCAATCGTTAGAAGGCATCTACCTTTTTGAAAGCCATATGCCATTGCAACTCAAGTTTGCCCCTATTTATAGTGGAGAGGAGGGCCTTGGCCTCAAAATCCTATTGGCCCATTTCTACCTCTCTAACTATTCAAACTTAAAAAAGAGTGGGAACCCATTCAAAATTGGAGGGAACCAAATTGAGTTTGAATTTGAACCAATTTTGGTGGGAGTCCCAACTTTATTCACTAACTTGACATTTAGGCCCTACGACATTAAAAGTCCCGCAAAAAGGCCTAAAGTCCTTTTGAAAAGGCAATGTAGTTGGGGCACCATGAATCAGTCGCCTTACAAAGTTAAATCTTGGGTAATAAGCAAGCTTGGTACTAAGGCAAAACACATAATTTTCCCTTAGCCGATGTATCTATATGAGTGCATGGGCCTAAATTGGACTTAGTTCTACATTGAGTCTTGATCTAAGTATTGGCATAGTTAATACTACCTCTACTATCACAAACATAAATATCCTTGATTCTCAGGTTTGTGAGCGCCTATATACCCGTCCAACATTGGTATTGAGAGAGGACAATACAAGAATACAAATACAAAAGGCCACGATGCAAATTCTCATGGAAGACATGGATGAACCATTGTCATTTGGCGAGCATACTTAATTGACACCCAAGTCATAATCAAACACATGAGTCATAAAGTGGTAGTCAAGTGGAAGGTGATAGCAAGTGAAGTGAAGATTCAAAGCATCATATCATTATAGAGTTCTTTTCAATTTTGACGATGTGCATGGAAAAGATGCTCTTGATCTTTCACATCAACTTTTTTTCCTCCTCCTAGTAAAAGCTAAAATTAGAGAACATAAACGAGCTCTTTTTTCTCCTTGTGATTAAAAATACACAACATAAACTATCAAGATCACTATTTTATATTTTAATTGTTAACTTTTTCTTTCTTGAATGCAAAATCCTTACTTGGAAGATACCTTTGCATTGTTGAAGAGCATCAAATACTCAAAGATGCCTAGGAATTTATGGCTTTGCTCTTCCCCATGTGTGTTTGCATGAAAATGTCAATTTTTAGCATACACATGTGAATGTATGCATATACATTTTGAGAATGACGCTCTTAAAATATTAAAAGGTAGATTATGAAATCTAAAGTTTGCTCACTTACCTTTTGGTATATTATGCATTCTCAACTCCATATAATTTTTTCGAGAAAAACACTATGCTCATATTTTTTTTTTGACAAGATAAGATTCATAAGGTCGAGTAATAGTCATAAGAATGGGTCTTCTTGCCATCCTTTAGCTTCCAAAATTTAGAATTTTTAAGCTTTAGAAAGATATTTTTGATGATTGTATGTGCACGCACGCGCGATCTAGAGTCCCTTTTTTGCCGTTAAATGAGGAGGATTATATGGTGAAAACTTGTTCGAGAATCACATGAGCTATTCAAAAAGCCCAAAAAATGCTCGCATTCAAAATGGCTTGCAAAAAGTGTTCAAAAAAGACACAATATCCATTATATAGTGGAAGGTGCTAGGTTGATGTTCCAGGCCAGCTAATGTTATGCCCAATAGAGAGTCCTAGACAAGGCATAATGTAGAGCTTTGGCTAGGCGACTTCCATTGGGTAATGGGACCGTTCCATAGTACTTAAAGTTTGCTTTACACAGTAAGGAGTCCTAGGTGAGGCCTTGCCTAGGATTCTTCAATGGGTAGAACGTCCTCTACCCGGGTGACATTCATTATGTAATGGCATTGTGACTTCCATGATACGTAATGCCTTGTGCTCAGGTGTCTTTTGTATTTTGGGACCACCTCTAGGAGCATAATGTCCATCCAATTTTCTCTCTCTTAGGAATCTGTCATTCTCTCTCCTCTCTCCGGTGAAATTCACTTTCTCTCTCCTCTCTCCGATGGAATGCAAGTTCTCTCTCCGGTGGAATGCATGTTCTCTCTCCTCTCCCCGGTGGAATGTGCATGTGCTATGTGGCAGCCCGTCATTGGCTGTCCACATCCACATTCCACCACAAACGTAAAAAAATTTGCAAAAAAAAAACTATGGCAAAAAAAAAAAACTGGTCCACGCGTACGGCCGTACGGCCATACCGTACGGCCAAATAACGAAAAAAAAAAAAAAACTTCGCACAATGGCATTACGTAGGGGAAGGCCCGAAGCCCTCGGGTCTTCCTTGCTGGTCGGGGCCTGCCCTCGGGCTCCCGCCCTTGGGCAAGGGCCCTCCCAACAAGGAAGGCCCTCAGGCGGGGCCTTCCCCCCCCACTTAAAGTTTGGTTTCCCTAGTTATTGACCAAGTTCAAAGTAGAATAAACTAGCTTGACATGTTTTTTAATATTGTAGATTTTTAAAAAATTTAAATTAGACTCATCCTAACAATTTCCCTTAATATTGAGTCCATCTCATCCTTTGCAAAAGTCATCACATATACCATTTTCCAACACGTACACTGCTCACAGAGAACCAACAAAGTCTTACAACCAATCAACTACCTCTTAAATTTGATGGCAAACCTTAAAAAATCAAGAAACTGAGATTGTGAATAACATAAATTAACTTTTTTTCAAATATTGACATATTTCATTGAATCACTTGTTTTTATATTGACTTTTATAACTTAAAATGTCTCTTTTCTTGCAAACTTAGCTTGAAGTATTGTGATGTGAATGTAAGCTTCTTATTCAAGATTGTAGACTATTATAGTCGTATACCACTTTTCCTTCTGAGAACTTTAATAAATAGTTTGGGATGAGCGTATTTTGCACCATCACTCACTTGTCATTGATGATGCAGAAACCATCTTTGGATGGAAAGCAAGGGAAAGCAAGTCCATCCAAGGGTGGTAGTGGGAGCTTTACCATTTCTCTCTTCTTCTCCCCATCTCTCCTTGCTCTCCATAGTTGGATGGAAGGACCCTAGCAAGGGCCTAGTGAGGCAAAGATGGTAGGGCCCAACACTGTGGTGGGAGGAGGAGGAGGAGGAGTGCAAAATATGCTGATCCAGCAATTTGCAAGTGCACTTTTGAACTTGAACGAAAAATAGACCAACTTTGAAAGTTGTAGGAACTTGGACTTTGAAAAATAAGGACTAGATAGCGGGCGTGAGCAGGCCCGCTACCTTGTAGCAGGCCTACCCACGCCTGCTAACGGGCATAATTCGCGATTTGGGCCCTTCGACTGCCCTTCCGTTGGCAGGTGGTTGCACTATGGCTTGAACGTCTGTGTTCAGAGCCAATGAAAATGTGCCAGCTGTCCTATGAAAAAGTTGGGCGATTAGTAAGAAAAGTGCAAAAAACCAACAACCCAAGGCACAGTTAAAAAACAGGCTGAGCAGTGAGGGAGGCCTTATTTTCGTTGCATCCATCCAATAAGAAGACGCCTTCTCTGATATTGCTTGCTGCTCTCGCACACACGATTACTGACATTGCACTTTACTGCAGCCGATCTCGCTCGATCCATCGCTCGATCGATCCATCGCTCGAGATCTGTCGAATAATCTACTCCTCTTTCTTCTGTCCTGCCCGATCATCGTGCTAATGTAATGGCGCCATGAAAAGATCCGCTTCAATAGGTCCTAATTCTGTCTAAATTATTGTTTCGACTAGAAACATTGCTAACGCTTGTGGCTTCTATGCTAGCATTGCCCTCGCAGGCTGCTTTTTCTGGTTTGCGAGTGCTGATTGGCGTCGTTCTGCACGACCGGAGTATGTGTGGAGTCAGATCTGATTCAAATGGTTGTTGATTTTATAGGATCTTTTGTTAACGTGGGAAATGTGCTTGTAGCATTCATAAAGGCGTTTGGGATAGAATCTTTGAGATTGAAGAGACGTGCTCTACCTTGTCACAGTCATAAATGTGGCTGCAGGGCATTGCATTTGGAGCTATAATCGGTTATTTTTGATTAAACATCTGCATCGTGCTTTCATTCGAGGCTTCTTGCTCTTGTGAAGGATCGTTCTTAGGTTGTACGGAAACATCTTCTTAATATTGCATTGTGGCTTAGAAACGTGGATAGAAATCTGTTAACCGCTTTTACTCATATTCTCAAATCCTTTCAACACGAACTTAATCAAGTTTGTGCTCATCATCTTTATTCAAGCGAAACGTATAGAATCCAGTTTTCGACTATGACGTGATCAAGCGAATGCAATCGATACTTAGCCAATCAAATCAGTACGTGAACCGAGATATTTAAATTGACCTTTAGCATCTATAAGTTACCGCCTTCTTCTCTTTTAATAAAAGCAACTTATACTTTAGTATTTTGCATTTGATAGCCAAAGAGGAGTGCAGCAGTCCAATGGATTGCCCCACCATCAATCAATCCGAACTATCGTCAGTTCTTCCTTGTCAGCCTACTTAAAATCGTTGGTGTGCTTCCCCTTGAAATCTTTTGATTATAAAGATCACAAACTTGAACTAAGTACAAGAGATACGACCGGACATAAGTTGTAAGTGTCTGCCGTGAGTGCTCTCCGTCCCCAGCAACCATTGACCCAATGGCGCTGGGATGAATGTGTAAACTTGGACATTTTCAGATTTAAAATTGCCTTCTTAGAAAAAGCTGTGCCCGTGTTGGAAGCCAGTGCTCCGTTGCATTTTTTCATAAACGCAAAACGCAGCAACTGATTTTACGATTCGGAAGAGGAATCTGCATCAAACTAGCAGGCATGGAGATGAACATGGAAGATTTAGAGCAGATGCAAGTTTTCATCGATGGAGGTAAAGCTTTCCTGTTTTCAGAATAAGGGTGACTGATGTTTTCAGAACTCTAAAAACCACAGTACCCAAGCTTTTTTGAAAGGAATTTATTGACTTGTAATCTAGAAATGGTCACTTGATGTGGATTTGTAGACTTTCAAGATATCCCGTTAAGAATCTGCTTGCGTATCAAATTTGAATCAAACGATTTGATCTGCAAAAACCTTTATTCAAAAGTGACTGACAGTTCCGTGGTTTGTGGGGTTGCTGCTACTATTGGATGTGGATGCTACAATTTGCTACTGTCTTCAGCCGATGAAAAGTTAAGGCGCTCTTTTCAGGTATGACCGCTAGAAGTTAGCTTTTAGTGCATATGTGGTGTGCATTATTCCCAAGCATGCTCTGAAAGCAACATTTCAGTTGTTGATCACGAAGCCCTGTTAGGCGTAATTTTGTTTTTTTGTCTATTTTGATATTCAAGTCGAGTTAACATAATGGCTTCTCAAAAGTCGAACTGGTTGCTAATTGTTTTTTCCTTTATTATTTGACATGAAAGAAATGATGCTGGTCGCTAATTGCTGAACCATCCATGAGTTCTTATCTGTATATAATTTTAGATTTTTGATTGTCTTTGATTTTCTAAACCCTTAACTGGAAGTATCAAAGAAGAATCACGTGCAGAATGAGCAGATGTAAAAATCAAAAGTTCTACTTAAATCTATCCAGATAAATGGTTTTCTTTAGATGCTTCTCCGAGTGGGATTGTGCTCGAAAGATGCAAATTAAGAAAATTTGAAAATGTATTGTAACTTGTGAACATCATTGCACAACTTTCAATGCGCTTCATGTATATCAAAGGATGTGTTGACCTCCTGGAGTTTTTATTGATTTATAGTCCTACATATGTAGAAGATGTTACAGCTTGCATTGGAACAGGTCTAGAGTGCTCAAAATAGAACCATACATTTCGTAAATTTTAAGAAAACTAAAACTTAAAGGAAGTAAATTTGATTTATCTCAAAGAGCCGAAAGATTGTTAGGGTGATCCGGATGGAATGCATTACAAACTGTCTAAGCGTAACCTCGATAGATGTCAACTTGATGCCTAAAAGTGGCCAATTTGTACAACCTGTTCCCATTAAATTTTGTAGAAACATGTCATCTTGACGGAACCCCATACATAAACATGAAGGTGCTGGATTGGCTAGAAGAATGATAATGACTGTTGTAAGGAAACTAATCTGTGAAAGGTACATTTCTCCTCAGATTTCTTATGGGATACATATTCTCTAAGCATACTGTCTAACCGTCAGATTGTTAATGACTTGCTAAGGTAAAGCTCAAAGTGGTCTATAGTCTTATGGATAATAGAAGTCTAGAAGGATTCAGTGAATCAACTATCATGATCAGTCACCAAATCAGTTGATAATCTATAAAATATTGAACAGTCGCTCAATCAATAGTTGAGAGGTGGAGGAGATAGGAATGGGGAGGGGTCCAGTAGGGGGGATCGAAGGAGTAGAAGGAGCACCATGGGGGCCTAGGCAGCATCACTGCCACCAACTTGCCAGGCAGTGCTACCGCGTCCTTTGGCAGCCCTGCCGCCTTGGCAACACATGTGGCACGTGGGGGTGGGGTGGGGGGGACTCCTCCGCCGGAGAGGCATGGGGAGAGAGAGAGAGAGAGAGAGAGAGAGAGAGAGAGAGAGGGAGGGAGAGATTATTTTGGTAAAGAGAGAGAAAAAGGAGAGATTGAGGAGTATGGCGGGTGTCTAGGGGTGAGAAAGAGAAGGAAGAATAGAGAGAGATTGTGAGAGAGAAGCGATGTGTTGAAGAAGATGGTGGATCTTCCAAGGTCTCCAATCAATCTGACATAGTATCCTTATGCCATAGTTCCAAGCTGTTTCTCCGATGCGCCTACAGACAAGCAATCAAAAGGCAAACAAAATACATTGAAGGGAGTTAAAAGAATATTAGGAGGGCGACACTTTGAATTTTTTAGAGAGTGGGGAGGCTTGTGAGTTGTGGGGAAGACTCTGAGTGAAGTAGGGGTAAGTGTAGTGAAGGGGTGGTGTAGGGGGTGAGGGAGAGTTGTGAGGGAGTTGTAATGACTAAAGAGAGAGAGGGTTAGGGTGCACTTCCCTAGGTTTACATAAGTCATGAAGCCATGTGGAAAGGTATGTAAGTGATTTATGACATGCATAGAAGGTAGTCGGCCTAACATTCAATGTTAGCCACTTTTGAGTTGGATTTTCTTTGTCATAACTTGGGAATTCATCCCAAGTGCAATCTTTCTAAGGGAGAAGTTTAGTAATAGTTATCAATTTTTAGGCCCTTTTTTCTAGGCGTTGCCCATCTCCAGTTATGGAAAAGGGGTGATTAGTCCCTTGGCCCATCCCCGATCCTTATAGATTCCTTTGAGCCTTCATTATAGACTAATGAAAAGGCTTCATTATGGACTTGAAAAAGCCTTCCTAAGGTACCATTCTCTAGCTTAGCAAGCTTTCAAATTCTTCTTCTTGTTCTTCAGGCATTTCTTCAAGTACTTGCACATACATCCTAGAAAGTGCAGACGTCAAAACATACCATTTAGAAATGGTTCATCATTATGTTTTCCTAAGCTCTTATATTTAGAAATGGTTCATGATTATGTTTTCCTAAGCTCTTAGATTCTGATCTATTATGATGATCATTGTCTTAGGATGTCATAGGGTGATCCTTCCTTTTAGTGGATGTATCTAGGGACATTGCTATTCATAAAATTCATGGTTTCATTATCGTCTACTAATGTTTTTGAGCACAAATTTCATTCCATTTTTAGTTTTGAGATTTATTACGTGCCCACAAAAGGATTACATGACATGTATATTTCAATCTTATGTACCCAAAAGACATTAAACATCTCTCTCTCTCTCTCTCTCTCTCTCTCTCTCTCTCTCTCTCTCTCCACAAAAGCAATGTCTCGAATGCATTTTCGCTTTCAAGCCCTACCTTTCAAGTAGTATGCCGTAGGTCCTTGAGTTTCCAAAATATGGAGCCATTCCCTAATTTAGATTTGGTATTGTCAGGCAGTGCTTTTGCTATTCAGGGTGCCCTGCGCAAGGATTATCATGGCATTCGTGAAGTATCTTACGATGAAGATCCTTCACGTCTGGCACGAATACTTTTCCGTTTTCTCAACTACATACCTTCCTTCACGGTGTATGTCAAATAAGTATTGGTGTGTTCCGTAGGCAGCTTGTATAGTTTTTCTTTCTTTTGCATGTATATAAAGTTTGGACACGAGGGTAAGTCTCATGTTTTAAAAGGGGGGGAGACCTTTTGTTGAGGGTCCTCTTGTTACCTGTATGCAAATAATTTTTGTGGTTGTGTTATGTGAATGTTGATTCCAGTTTTGATTCTTATGTTGATAATAATAAGATAAGCACACTCACTAATAACTCACAAGAAGCTTCATCTACTTTTGCATCCCCTAGTGCACATGCATTTTCTTTACAGACTAGATGTGACCCAGCAAATGAGTTGGAGAAGTCCATCCGCACTCAGTTTAAACACATGCTAATTAGTGATATGCCAGAGGGATTGCCGCCTAGTCGGAACGTTGATCATCGTATTGAGCTCGTTCCAGGGGCAAGTCCGGTATGTAGGCCTCCTTATAGGATGAGCCTAAAAGAGGAAGAGGAAGTCAGAAAGATGTTGGAGGAGTATCTCAAGCTGGGGTACATCCGTCCTAGTTATTCACCTTTCGCCTCTCCTATTTTACTTGTTAAGAAAAAGGATGGTAGTTTGCGGATGTGTGTAGATTACAAGGGATTGAATAAGATCACTGTAAAGCACATGTATCCGATGCCCATGATTGATGATCTACTGGATGCGTTGCAAGCTGCAACCATTTTCAATAAAATAGATCTCAGAAGTGGATACCTTCAAATACAGATTCGAGATGAAGACGTCCAGAAGATGGCCTTCCGAACCTGTTTCGGTCATTATGAGTTCTGGTTATGCCATTTGGGTTAACCACTGCCCCAACCATGTTCATGATGCTCATGAACGATGTCTTGCGAGACTATATGGGCAAGTTTGTCGTCAATTTTATTGACGATATATTGGTTTTTAGTAAAGCGGTCGAGAAGCATGAGGTTCATCTCAAGACCGTACTCGGCAAGTTACAAGCTTCTGTCTTGTATGCCAATGCTCAAAAGACAGAGTTGTGTAAGACTCATGTTGAGTATTTGGGTCACGTAGTGACTGCTGAGGGTATTTCGGTTGACCCAGCCAAGGTGGTAATGGCTAAGAAGTGGCCGAGGCTTGCCGATATACGCCAATTACAATCTTTCTTAAATTTTTGCAAGTTCTACCGACAGTTCGTTAGGAACTATTCCAAGGTAGCTGCTCCTTTGATGGACCAGTTACGGAAAAACAACACTGTAGATCGATGGGTTGCTGAAGCTCAGCACAGGTTTTGAGAACTTGATGGAGGCACTGGCCACGGCTCCAGTTCTCAAGTTTGTTGATACCCAGAAACCATTTCACCTCGAGACGGATGCAAGTGGCATTGCTGTAGGTGCAGTGTTGAGCCAAGATGGTATACCCGCACATGAGCAAGAGCTGTATGTGAGTACATGCGCTCAAGGTGTGGAGACATTATTTATACGGCGCCGAGTTTTAAGTGTACACAGATCATTATACTATAAAGTATTTTGCACTCAGCCAGATTTGTAAGGCCGCCAAGCTCAGTGGGCCGAGCTGATGCAGGAATTTCATTTGGAAATCCATTAAGAACTGAAGGCCACAGCTCTTCGTGAAGGCCAAAAATAAACTTGTGGACTACGATCCACTCGGGAATCTCTTCTGGAATCTTGATAAGCGTCTCACGATACTTATCAGCATATTCTTGCACCATGTACTGCCTCTGACGATGCAAAAACCAAGCATCCGTCGCACACACATGTTCATGTGGAGGAATGAACTGAGCTCTAAAAGCCCGCTTGAAAATTGCCAACCCTCCTCGGTTGGGGCCCGCTTCAAATCAAAATAATCGTTCCACTGATGCAACCACTGGTTTACAACATCAGTTGCTCTCTGGGAAGTATTTCGTGCGAAATGAGTAAGCTTAAAATCTTTGTCTAGGCAAAACCACCAACTTTAGAGGAGAGCATCTCTCGCATTTCTGCGATGGTCTTCTCCATACTATCCATGTGAGCTTGCACATAAGAGGAAACATCAGCAAACGAACTAGCAGCCACTAAAAGCGGGTTACAGTCAGGGCTAAGCACAGGGCTGGGTGGTGGTGATGGAAGAGCAACGGGAAGGCTAAGCGGAAAATCAACTCTAT
This sequence comes from Diphasiastrum complanatum, assembly GCA_029204225.1. NCBI lineage: Eukaryota > Viridiplantae > Streptophyta > Lycopodiopsida > Lycopodiales > Lycopodiaceae > Diphasiastrum > Diphasiastrum complanatum. The sequence goes on from CM055103.1 coordinate 7,369,176, forward strand.
CATCTTCCATTTTGAAACAAAAACAGAGACAACACGAAATCAAGCTAGAAATTGCACTTATGAAACACACTCCGGAAAGGCACAAAGCCAAGGACAGGTTGTACTTCTCTTGCGTCCTACGTTGGTACAAAAGTCGGTAAAAAACTTTTTCTGGGCAACAAATTGGCTTGAAAGTTGAAAAAAACAGGAAAAAAGAGGGCTATTTGATGTCGAATTTCTTCCAAATGGCAAAAGCTTTTCATGAACCGTCAATTGGCAGTAGGTCGCCCTCCTACTAGGCCCAATCTGCACCCTTAACAGCAGGAACCGGAGAAAAATCAGAGAAGTTACGCCCAATCCAAAAATCTGACCTGTTTTTTGCTTGAAAACTGACTTTTTGGTGAAACAGAGGCAAATCTGCTCCAAAACCAGCGTATGATGGCTCTATAGGATTGCTATGGATGCTAGGAACATGCTCCCAAAATCTGATCAGGATCTGAGAACGTTTCGGAGAGTTATGAGCGAAAAACCTTCAGAAAAAATGCGCTGCCCCTCCAAAACTTTGAAACTTTCTGAAATCTCAGAATTTGCAGCGTGAATCCCTGCTGATCTATAGCGACTGGCCACTAGAAATGATTTGAGACAGATCTCCCTCAAATCTGAGCACTGTAGACCAAGTTACGGTGAAAAAACCAAGCTTTTTCTCACTTTCTCTCTCTAGAATGGACGTCAAACGATTCGGGGCCCCGATACAATCTCAAGTCGAGCCTGGCTCGATTTGGGTGTCGTCCGGTCGAAATGGCCGTTCGACAGGACAGAAACGCAATAAGGTGATGTGAAATGGACTAGTTTTACAAGTCTCTGTCCGACGGCCCCATTTCTTCAAACGGGATCGGTTTCGGGTTTAGGATTTAGGGTTGCCGACAACCTCGCCAGGAACCTGTGGGACGCAGACAGGACGAGGAACGGACGGACGGCCTGTAGTGAATGAAACAGTTTTGCATGAGTAATTAGTAAGATGTAGAAGTTCATCCGGGGGAAAACCGATCACATCATACAAGACACAGTACTGTGGGGACGCACACCACACAAGCCCATCTGAGCGCGCAAAAGTGTGGACCTATCGTATGCTTTGGGGCCAACGGCTAGCAAACAAACGACGAAAAGAAGGACATCAAATACACTGTTGGGCAAGACTCTTCTGATGATGAAGAGTACAATCCTTCAGCTAGTCAGGAAGAAAGTTCGATATCTTCCATAACTGTCGAGTGCGACAGACGTACTGAAGCTGCTTGGTTACCGACGGGGATGGTGTAAGTGAAAGCCCATTAGAGCGGGTTTTTCAATCTGTACAGAGTTTAGGGTTCAATTATGTTGGCTTTATACTGTTTTATGATTCAAGTTTTGGCTTCACTGCCCGTTTCCTGAACTCGGACACCCAACGAAGCAGTATATACCAGGCAATGTTCACTACCCTTCCATCTGGACATTTGGTCAGGAAGCCTTGCAAGAAAGCAATGGTCAACAATGTCTTTCCAGTGCATGCAGACGAAAGGAGTGGTTGCGTCGCCCTTACGTACTCCTGGATTTTACCACGCCATTAATTGCTCCGTTTTCTACTCCACGTCAAACGTTTTTTGGTGGGCTTTCAGAGATAGCACCCATTGGTTTTTGACCAGTGGATCAAAAAAACCACTGGGTGCTGTCTCTGTCAGCTCACCAAAAACGTTTCACGTGGAGTCGAAAACAGAGCAATTGGTGATGTGGCAAGATTCGGGAACACGTACTGGCGTCAAAACCACTTCGACCATCTCCATGTACTGGAAGGACATTGTTGACCATTGCTTTCTTACAAAGCGTCGTGGCCAAACATCCAGATGAAAGGGTATTGATCATTGTCTGATCTATGCTGATTTATGCTGCTTCCTTGGGTGTTTGAGTTCAGGAAATGGCTATTGAAGCCCATAAAATTTCCTTTCGAACTATGTCCTTGTTGCAAAACATACTTTAACTGGCTTTCACCCACACCGTCCCTGTCATATACCAAACAACTTCAATACTTATGGCTCACTTCAGACTTATGGAAGAGCTGGAACTTTCTCCCTGGCTAGCTGAAGGCCTGCACTCCTCGTCATGATCAGAATCTTGCTCAACAGTATCTTTGGTATCCTCCTTCATGACATGTCAACAAATTAATCCGAAGATGCGAAGATGACAACAAACTTATTTCAATTACACTAGACAGATTCCAAAACAAGAAAGGGCTAAAATGACCATCAAGTACCATACTTGTTCTCGAAGAAAAAATGCTGCTGTAGAAGCTGTCCAACTAACCGTAGAACCTGGTAAAACAAACTCATCACATATGTAATGCTCGCAGCCTGACGCCAAAAATCATCGTCAAATACAATCCTCAAAAATCTCAAACAATCAGGCCTACTAGAGAAAGGTAGCTCCCTAAATGCAACACTAGTGGCCATGTGTAATAGATCCTAACACCACAGTAGAGCAAACACTAACTCCTCCACCCAACCTTGCCCACTCCTTGATATAGAGTAAGCCCCTCCTAGCCCAGTGTGAGGACTGGTAGCATGCTACTGCCAAGTGTCGGCCACGTGGCACTAACGTGGCCGACTGAACGTCGGGACCCAACTGGGGGCCCTATCCTGCTGACAGGGTCCCTAGGCTGTGTTAGACCCGCCATGGCTATGGACCGTGGTGGGGCACACTACTCACACTGTCTTGCCCTATTGGTCATGTACGCTGGACACGACTTTGACTGTGGTATCTGACCTATCTGTGTTCTCTAGGGTTCGGCACTGGTTACGAGCTCGTAACACTCCCTCCCCCTTAAGAACCGTCTTGGTCCTCTAAGACAAAGTCTGGAAAAATCTTGCGAAGGACGCTGCCTCTTTCCCAAGTGGCATTCTCAACAGGCTGATCATTCCACTTAACCAGATATTCTCGGTATAGAGTATGATGAGTCTGCGTCTCTCTACTATCAAGAATCTCCTCTGGTTCATGTGGAGGTTGTTGAGGATCCAATGGGAGAACTAGAACACTGTCCCCTACCAGATTGTCTGACCTGGCTATGGCTTTTCGTAACTGACTTACATGAAAGACTGGAAAAACCTTACTGCTGTGTGGGAGTTCTAGTTCATAGGTGACCTCGCCTAGTCTCCTACTGATGGTAAAGGGACCACAATACCTTGGAGACAACTTAGCACACACTCCTGATTTGAGGGTTTTAGAGTCAACTGGGACTCTCAAATAGACTTTCTCACCAGTGGAGAACTGCACATCCCGTTTGTGTGGATCTGCATAATGCCTGGCTCGATCCTGGGATTGTCTAATGCTACGCTTAGCATGTTCTATCATTTGGTTTAGGTCTTCTAGAAAGTTTCTAGCTGCTTCAACTTTTTCTTGTTTAAACCCTACAGCTGTGGGTGAGCGTGGCTGAAAACCGTACATCAGCATAAATGGGCTGTATCCCGTAGCTGAATGTTTGGTACTGTTGTAAGCAAACTCTAATATCGAGAGATACTCCTCCCAATTAGTCTACTTCTTGCTGACGTATGCATGAAGCATATCCTCCAGCACTTGATTTACCCTTTCTGTTTGACCGTCCGTCTGTGGATGGTCGGTGGTACTCATATTAAGTTTAATACTGCCCTCCAAAAATTTCCAGTAAACTTACTGTCCCGGTCGCTGACTATGCCGGAAGGTAGACCATACAATTTAAATAGCCCGTCTACAAACAACCTCGCTAACTCTGGAGCTCTAACGGTTATTTTGGTCGGAATAAAATGAGCCATTTTGGTCAGACGGTCAACTGTGACCCATATAGCTTCATTACCCTTTTGGGTTTTAGGCAGGCCTACTATAAAATCCATGGAGATACTCTCCCATTTACCAGCTGGTATTTCTAAGGGATGCAACAACCCTCCTGCCTTTAAACGCTCTGCTTTATTTACTTGACATTTCTGGCAACTGGTTACATACTGGTGGACGTCCTTTTTCATACTGGGCCAGAAAAATTGCCTACGAAGAAGCTCATAGGTGTCTTCTGTATGCCTGGGTGTCCCGTGCTAGGATTGTCATGACATTCATATAGGACCTGCTGCCTATAGTCCTCTGAATTGGGGACACATACTCTATCTCTATAGAGCAAGTACTCATCCTGAATGGAATACTGTTTCCATTTGAATCCTTGAGTCAACTGACCCTCAACCACTAGGGTTTGGTTGGGTAATACAGGCTCAGAATCCTCAACGTCATCTGACGACGTATACTCGGACTCATCATCATCCTCAACGGAAGCTGCCGTATTCTTGGATGAACTGGCACCAGCCACGGGAACTGGTTCTGGAGTCTGTAACTGTCTGTTCTGGACTGAGTTCCAGATAATAGAGAAGAATGCATCATGCTGGCATTTCCCTCTCAAGGACTCGAGTAACTCATTACGAATCTGAGTAAAACTCAGTTCGTTTATCATAGGCATTCTGCTAAGGGCATCTGCTACTGTATTGAATTTTCCACGCCTATATCTGATAGACATGTCAAACTCTTGCATCAACTCTGCCCAACGAGCTTTTCGACCTCTAAGCTCAGGTTGATTGCAAAGGTATCTGAGACTCTCATGGTCTGTCAGGACCTCAAAGTTGGCACCATACAAATAATGCCTCCAAGTCTTAAGGGCATAGACTATAGAAAAGAGTTCCTTTTCATAGGCACTGTACCTAGTCTGAGCTGGCTCGAGTTTTTTACTCTCGAACGCAACTGGTCGTCCGCCCTGAGTTAGCACAGCACCTACTGCAAAGTCGCTAGCATCTGTTTCGACCACAAATGGCTGATTGGGGTCGACGACTTTTAAAACTGGTGCTGTAGCTAAGGCTGTCTTGAGAGCATCAAAGCTCTCCTGCTGTGCGGACTCCCAAATGAACTCCTTTCCCTTCCCCTTAAGAAGATTTGTCATAGGAACTGCTATCTGAGCATATTCCTTGACAAATCGTCTGTAATATCCCGCCAGACCAAGAAAGATCTGAAGTTCCAAAATATTCTGAGGTCTCAGCCAACTGAGTATGGCTTTAACCTTATTTGGGTCCATCTTAATCCCATCTGAAGAGATAATGTGACCCAAATATGCTACTTCTTCAACGAAGAATTCACACTTGGATTGTTTAGCATAAAGCTTATGCTTTCTGAGCAGTCGAAACACCTTTCTGAGGTGTTTTAGATGCTCCTTCCTCGTTTTGCTGTAAACGAGGATGTCATCTAAAAATACGACTACAAACTTACCCAAGTATGGTCTGAGGACACTGTTCATCAAGGTCATAAAGGTAGCTGGAGCATTTGTGAGCCCAAATGGCATCACCTTAAACTCATAATGACTGTGACGAGTCCTAAAAGCTGTTTTCGAGACATCTTTTGATTTTATATGGACTTGATGATATCCCGATCTGAGGTCTATTTTGCTGAAAAACTTAGCCCCGTCGAGTTGATCAAACAACTTGTCTGCCCGAGGCATAGGGTATTTATTCTTAATTGTGAATTTATTGAGGGCTCTGTAATCTACGCAAAGACGCATAGACCCCTCTTTCTTTTTAACCAATAGGACTGGTGAGGCCCATGGTGAACTACTGGTCTGAATTTGGCCTTTCCCAAGATAGTCTGTTAACTGCCTAGTTATTTCTTCATCCTCTGTTCGGCTGACCCGATACGGAGGTTTAGAAATAGGTGCTGTACCTGGTACTAGGTTTATTACATGATCTACCTCTCTGCTAGGTGGTAAACCATGTGGCAAATCTTCAGGAAAAACATCTTTAAATTTAGACAATAAAGTTTCTAATTTACTGATTTTCTGCTGAATAGAACTAGAAATAGAAACTTCAGGAATAAACTGAAAGTCACATAAGAATACCTGATGGTCTTCGTCTCCGATTAGCTGACAGAGCTCTGAACTGCAGACCATAGGGCTGTTGGGAACATCATGCTCCCCATGCAACTGGATCTCTCGGCCTTTATGCTGAAAGCTGAGGGTGTTCTCCTGATAGTTTCTTTGGAGGGAAGGTCCTAAACTGTAGAGCCAATCTCTCCCGAGAACAATGTCTATTCAATCCAGGTGCATTATCTGAAAGTTATTTCATCTTGGTACCCCTGAATACCAAGATTTAACTTACTTACCATAGTTTCCCATATTTTTTTATCTTCACCCTTAGCTAATGAAATGATGTACCTATGCTGACTAGGTACTTCTGGTAGTTTAAGCTTTTTAACCAGGGTGTGGTTGATGAAATTATGGGTTGCCCCATCATCAACCATGACTCTTATTGACTGGTTACCAACTTTCCCATGCATACGTACTAGGTCATGCGGCCCAAAGCTGAAGGGTCTCGCTAGCATTGCAGAGGTCAGCTGGCAACAATGTTCATGATCTTCATGATACACTTTGATCTCGGAAGCTGCCGAGTCACTGGGGAAACATACAGTCTGAACAAGATGAACTTGTTTTTTATCTTTTTTATCTTTTTTAGTGAAAGGCCCCTTGGAACACTGTTTGACTGTGTGTCCCTTGCCCATACACACAAAGCACAAACGTTCTTGTTTGGCTTTCTCAAAATCATCTAGTTTGAAGGGCTGTATGAGTGAAGGGCGTTTCTGAGGAGCTTCACTTTTAAATTTGTCTTCTTTCTTTCTGTTTAAAAATTTCTTTTTAGATTGAAAATTTTTCTGAGAAGGCTGCTCAGAAAGTGGCTGTTGTCTCGCCTTCTTCCTACCCACTGAATCATCATAGATTTGAGCATATCTGAGAGCTTGCTCAAGTGTAGTAGGCGAGTTTCTCTGGACCTCTACTTTATATTCATCTTTGAGGCCACGGACAAATCCCCTGATTTTCTGATAGTCATCCATATTTTTAATCTTTAAAATTGCCTCTCGATACTGCGAGATATGTTGGATGAGGGACTTGTCCATTACTGTTCTTTCCCAGGCTTCCCAGGCTCTATCAAGTTCATTCTCTGGTAGAAATTCTCTTAGGAAAGCTTCTTCAAAAGCTTTCCATGACCGGGGAGTCTGCCCAGTCTCCTGGAGATTTAACCACCACTTATAGGCCATAGGCCCTAAGGAAAGACTGGCCTCAATAGCTTGCAAATGGTCAGGGGTCTGTTTATGAGCATGAATGTTCTTCCATTTGCTGAGGAAGGTTTGTAGAATATCTGCATTTCTATCCTTCTCTTCCCCATTAAAAGTAGGAGGTTTTAAGTCTTTAAAAACACTGGGGTGAGATCGTAAAGTCTCACCCGAAACTGATGGAAGTGGAGAAGGGGATAACTGAGAAGTGGAGGGAAGGCTTCCTTTCGTGGAACTCAAAATCAAGTTTTTGAGTTCAGCGAACGAGTCGTCCACACTGGACTTGAAATTGGCTAATGCCAACTTCAGATCATCCACTTCTGTTACCAATTGGAGGAACTGCTCCTTGGTAACTAGTTCGTCGAGTTCTTCGGCGAACTGTTCCTGTTCTTCTACTTCCATGGGTTCCTTCCCTTTTCTGTAAGCCAAGGCTTCTGTTTCAAGTTCGTCGAAGCCTCTCTCCTGGGGTTGATCAGGTCCCTGAGGAGTGGTCATCTTCGAAACTGAAAGAGAGCTACCTTAACTTTTGAAGGAAAAAAGTCTAAAAGACTAATTTACAACTGTACAAGGGAAAGGAAAGATGACTTAGCTGTTTCTGAGGACTGTACTTCCAAAGAAAGAATGAAGAGGAACCCTTTCAGCTCTTTTCCCCAAGATTTCAGACCTGCTGTCCCGAAAAATGCCAGTTTGAAGCTTCAAAACGGTGCCAAATTTCCCGGTTTTTTGAGGATAGTAGCTCGTTGGTCTGATTGCAACCCAACTGGCTCATTTACTTTTGATTTGAGACCCAAAAAGTATTTCAATTTCTGATTTTGGTGTCTCCCTACCCTCGCTGGCTGGACAGCCACCTGTCTGGCCCAATTTTCTAAAATTTAAGGCCCAAAACTTGCTTGAAACTCTGATCTGACTTCAAGTAGTAGGTCGCTGGTTTGTGGCAATCTAGTTTGATGTTCAAATTACTGAAAAATTCTCAAAAACAGTGATGAAAAACCAATTTTTCACCTCCCTGTCCAGCGCTGGCCCTGCTAAGAAAATTTGCTTGAAAGCCCCTCAAACTTCCTTGGATTTCTCTGAAATTTCAGAGGTAGATGTCTGATCCCACAACGATGGACCTGCTCGCTGGTTTCTACTCTAAATCCTTTCTAAAATCTCCTATCAGATGTCTGAAATCTGATATAGATTGCTGCCTTTCTAGCGATTTACCTACAGAAGGAATTCTACTTCCTACAACTGTAAATTCTCAGTGAATTTCAAGGGTTTGAAGGCTGCACCTACAGCGATTCTCCTCCTCTAATCTTTTCTGAGAACATGAGAAACACTTCCTATCTTCTGATAGCTTTCTCTACTACTGCTCCTGAACTCCCTAGGATGGAGATGGCTCTGATACCAGTGTAATAGATCCTAACACCACAGTAGGGCAAACACTAACTCCTCCACCCAACCTTGCCCACTCCCTGATATAGAGTAAGCCCCTCCTAGCCCAGTGTGAGGACTGGTAGCATGCTACTGCCAAGTGTCGGCCACGTGGCACTGACGTGGCCGACTGCACGTCAGGACCCAACTGGAGGCCCTATCCTGCTGACAGGGTCCCTAGGCTGTGTTAGACCCGCCATGGCTATGGACCGTGCTGGGGCACACTACTCACACTGTCTTGCCCTGTTGGTCATGTACGCTGGACACGACCCTGACTGTGGTATCTGACCTATCTGTGTTCTCTAGGGTTCGGCACTGGTTACTCTGACCCTAATAAGCCTATGCATGACAACCAAGTCGAATGCAAAAGGTGTGGGAGCGGGTTTCTTCAGATCAAGTGAACTGAAGGTGCGGAATAGGGCAAGGGCACGCCTCTTCCGAGTGATAAATGTCACCACGGCAAGGGCCATAACAGCTATCATGCGGACCCAGGGCAAGCGGCCAATATCCCCCCAGTATAAGATCAATGCTATGTGCAGCACAGGGGGTCCATACAATAGCAAGGTAACTGCAGCTATAGCCCTCTTGAAGGGCTCCATGTCAGCAATGGCAAATGGCAGGTTCAGCTCATAGATCATGTTTGCCAAAGCCTGTTGGGCCTCTGCCTCAAGATGGGACTAGAAAGTCTCCCCCATGGACTGTTGTCTATATAGGGAGGTGCGAGACGATCTACTGGAGGATGCCCTAGTGCGGTAAGCACCCCTACAAGGAGGAGGAGGTATGTCCGTGGCAGGGGGTTGCCGAGGCTGGGGGGAAAACTGGGCCTGAGGTGGCTGAGGGGGATGCTGTGGCACAGGGGGGTGTTGCGGCTGCGGGGGATGTTGGGGCTACTGAGATGGTGGTGAAGAAGCTCCAGAAGAACCAACCTCACCATGTTGTCTATCATCGCCATCCTCATCATCAGAGTCCAAATCATCCTGATGTGTGGGGAAAGTGGAAGGTATGTCCTGGGTGTCCTGTGAGAGACCATCTAGTGCCGACTTAGAGTGAAGAAATCGGAATGTCAGCATCGGGCGAGTCATCTGAGTGACTGCAGGAGGACGTTGTGGAAATGCACCCACTGGAATAGATGCAACAGAACGAGGGGCAGGCTGTGGTGCAGTGGGCTGTGGTGGTGCGGTAGGACGTGGTGCAGTGGGCTGAGGAACGAGTGGTGGATGTGCATCAAGCTGCGGGGGAGGAGCAGGAACAGGAGACTGAGGAGGACGTGGTGGTGGTGGTGGACGAGGAGCTAGTGGATCCCGTGGGGTGGATGACACTACTGCATATACATCAGGATCTAGTGACATACAGGCATGCGTCAATCGTGCTCCGTATATGTCAATGAGCCTACAACGCTCCTGAGCAAGGGAGGGAGCCTAAGCGTTTGCCATCACCCTTGACAACACCAAGAAGATGGCCTTTTAGCCTAGTGAGAGTGCTGACAAAACAAGCATGACAAAACCTACAGGTCCATCCACGCGTCCCAAACCAAATGTCAGACCTAACGAACTTGAGATCTTGGTCTACCTCACCCCATAGCTCAGGCATATCTCCAGCAGGCATGGTGTGAGACAGTATAGGAAACAGGAAGAACGAAAGTGAAGTACGAAAGAAGTGCAAGTTATCGTTCGGTCGGAGCAAACAGGTCCTGGATAAGTGGATATGCGCTCCCACGCAATGCAATGAACCTGGGGATGCCAACCCTGAACCCTATCAAGCTAAACCACCAGAAAAGGCCCTCCATAATGCAAATAACCTGCTTTTTTGCTCTAAAAATTAAAGCGAAATAAAAACCCTAACCTTCTCTCTCTAGATAGGCTGGTACAGTCTTTCTCTAGACTGTCCCAATCTCTCTCTATGCTCCGAAATCCCTAGACCCTAAAATTAGACCTATTTGCATGAGAAAATGTTAAAAAACCTGATTTTTGACCAAGAAAAACACACCTACAACTAAACCCTGATTCTCTCTCTACATAGGCCACTACAGTCTCTCTCTACCCTGCCCTATTCTCTCTCATCAATCTGAGCAGCAATGGGCCCTCTCAATCTCTACCAGAAAAAATGTGAAATGAGGACCAAAAACGAGTTGGGAGGGGTTTTGGGGGGGAAAATTATTTAATTAATTAGATGAACCGTACCACGGTTCCTTCTACAGTTCCCAGTACCCATGGTTCTGGGAACTGTGGGTTCTATGATTTGATGTTACCAAGGTTACACCCCGATTCGAACTGGCCGATTCGAACCGATTCTTTCCGGTTCGAACCGGCAGGCCATGTTCTAATCGGAAAGCGGTTCGAACCGAAAAAAAATTCAAAACATTTTTTTTGAATTTTTGGGGTTTTTTTTTTTTTTTTTGCCCTAAATCCAATTTGAACCGAATTCCAGTTCGAACTGGGTCCGAATGGTTCGAACCGCGGTTCGATGCAACTATGGATGTCATAATCAGCTATCATAGTTCCAAATGTCGCACCACGACATGTGTGTTGTACAGGTGCCGTGGGGCTTCAGATCCACGGCACCCACGGCACGTGTGAAATAAAAAAACAACTAATTTTTCAATTTAAAAAAGTCCCCTTTTTAATAAGCAAAAATCCCCTTCTTTTAACCCCACTATTTCATAAAAAAAAAAGGTTAATAATAAAAAAAGGGTCGTACCACGGCACCTGCAGCCCCACGGCACGTGTGCCGTGGGCAACTATGATATATATCTATATAGTATAAAACTATTTTAGAAAGAGAATGTGTGAGGTGCTGTAAAAATTTCATGCTTTTGTCAGCAAACATGTCACGCTTTGCTTGCAAAAAATGTCACCCATTTGCAAAAGGAAAAGCTAAATAGGTTTTAAAAAAATGGTAAAAAAACAACACAGCCTCCAGTAATATATAAGTAATTTTTTTGAGTAAGTGCCCATTGCCCGTCGATGACGGGCACAAGCAACTAGTCTATATAGTATAAAACTATTTTAGAGAGAGAATCTGTGAGGTGCCATAAAAAATGTCACGCCTTGTTGGCAAAAAAATGTCACCCATTTGCAAAAAGAAAAGCTAAATAAGTTTTTAAAAAATGGTAAAGAAAACGCAGCCTCCAAAAATATATAAACACTTTTTGTGGGTAAGTGCCCATTGCCCGTCATCGACGGGCACAAGCAACTAATGTGTGTATATGTATATATCTAAGGAAGTGGATGGCGGACGCAGATGCGCCAGTGGTGCCTCTGCGTCCATTTTTTTTCAATTTTTTTTTTCAAAAAAATAAAAATAAAAATACAGGCACCTGCCTACTCTGTCCCCCATCCCAAAAGCAAAATAAAAGCAATTTATGGCCCCTGTTTTTCCCCCGGAATTAATTATCAGAGGTTGTCTGACACCCACCTGCCCCCTCCTGTTAAAAAATAGGAAAACAATAAAAAAATCGCAAAAAAATTTGCAACAGACCTAACCACTGGGCCATGCCTCTCATAACCTCAGTATTACTAAACAACCATGGCCAGTGAGCAATTCATAAATTATTACGAACCTTCATTGGGAACTAAGCTCCAAAAAAGCGGCAAAGAAAGATCTGAGAGTGGTTTCGAGTGAAGGTTTGTATGGCAAACATATTACTGGTTTGTGGTTTACAAGTGAATGCTCGCGAGAGGATTGGGGAGAGGTGAACGCTCACCAGAAGAGTGACAAGCTCTCAGGAGCAGAAGTCTCTGGGGGAAATTAGGGCTCACCAGAAGAGTGACAAGCTATACACTACTGTGATTCGGTTGATGAGATCGGTTTCTTCTCGGATGAACTTCAACAACTTACTAATTACATATGGCACTACTCCAACACGCTACAATACGATGTCGAAATTTTGCGTACCAGCACGGGGGCTCCGAAACATCTCCCAGTCTTCAGGTCCCGACCGGACAAAGTGTCCCTGAAGCCCTGTTTAACGTCGAACTTCGGACGGACGTTGCGGCCCGACCGTCGGTCGTTTCCTCATCCCGTTTGTTCCCACAAGTTCATATCGAGGTTGTCCACTGGCCGAAACAGACGGCACCCGAAACGGATCTCGTTTGGAGAAACAGGGCCGTCGGACGGAGAGTTGCAAAACCAGTCCATTTCGCTTGACCTAATTGCGCTTCGCTCCAGTCAAAGGGCCATTTTGATCGAATGATACCCGAATCGAGAGACTCGATCCCTTGGGGTTCGTATCGGGATCACGAACCTGTGGACTATGTTCCCGGACCGATGATGTGTTCTACACAGTACCATGGCCAATGTGATGAGATAGATTTAGGGTTTGGAGTGGTACAACGTCACGTGGGCAACTAGTCGGAGCGTGTCCTGGTAGATGTCCGCTGACACAACGAACGGAAGCTAGAAGCAGGATTTCACGAGAGCCAGCGAGAGATAATGGGGCGACTACCGGAGCTGCAACTACGTGTCCTCACGGTCCTCGGACCTGCTCCCCCCTGCCTGAGCTGGCGAGGGCGAGGAAACGCAACGGATTGGAATTAACCTCACTGCAGAACAACTGGCCATGGTCCGGGACAGGGTCCCTCGTCATCGGGCCAGCCAGTAGGTCTTCTGGTTCCCGGTAGTGAACGACACGGTTATGATGACCATCCACTCTTTTGGTGACCATTCACTCCCTGTAGTGAATGGCACGGTTCTGACGACCATTCACCACTATTAGCAGCAGTTTTGTTGCAGTTGTTTTCATCGCGCTACGGAATCGGGGACGCGGACCACACAAACGACTGAAAACGCGATAAAATGTTGGCCTTTTGTTCGGTTTGGGGTTTAGGGTTTGGGGAACAAACGTATGTGAAACAGGATGGCGGTGTTGCGGGACATCTGGGAGCGCAGGTGAAATTGGTTCCATTGGCTGATTCACGCTGTTGCCCACCTGTTGCACCCCATGTGGTTATCTGAGCGGCAGGCATCAGACATGGAGCTAGGTTTGGATTGGTTGAGATACTTGGATGGAGCCGCCAGACATTTCACTGACATAGATGCTGTTGAGACACAGTACATTGCCTTCAAGAGGCAGGTTGGTGTGTTTGGCCATCATGCGGCGCTGAATCCCAGCAGGCGGGAGAAAGTGGTGACTTGGTGGAACCTCTATGGTTCTGCATGCCCAACTCTACAAAAGCTGGCCTTGCCAGTGCTATCATAGGTATTTCTTTACCCACCAAATTCTATGTGATCAAAGATGGGTGTTAAATGGATGAAATCACCTAATGCGCTTTTTTGAATTTTACGATTGTCAATATAGGATTGTTCCTCCAGTGTATGCGAGCGCAACTGAAGCACATTTTCATTGATTCACACGAAAAGGCGTAATCGCCTTTCTATTGCACAGATGGCACGACAAGGTTGGGTGACAGACTTGCATCTATTGTGGACCCTCTAGAGGTGTTGCCCTCTGATTGTTTACTAGGCGTTGATGATCCCACTGATTCCACCAGACCCATGCCGAGGGCTGATGTTGTGGCTGACATTGTGGCAGAGACAGAGAGAGAGAGAGAGATGATGCGGGTTAGACGGTTGTTGGTGGAAAGAGAGGGTCATGATCAGGATACAGGTGCTGGCCAGGGGACAGGTATGGGCATGGGTGCTGATGAGGATGATGATGATCTGGGTATTCTTGCTCCCGAGTTGGAGACCATGGGTGAGGCAGAGCTTGAGGCAGGCCTAGACTATGGCCTGGAGGATGATCGATTACAGAGGATGATGGCAGGGATGTATGAGCCAGATCTACCAGAGCAGGATGTGTATCGACTTGATCCAGAGCAGAGGATATACAGCATGAGAGAGAGACAGTGGATGTAGCACAAGTTGGGGATGCTGGCCATATGGCACATGATGCTTTTGGAGGGGATACAACAGAGGATGGAGATGCTTGTGCCACAGTGGGAGGGATTGACGGTGTGCAGGATTCACAGGCCCCTGCAGATGTTCATGATGATGATGTAGATTGGACCTGTCGTGTTCGCCAGAGGACCATGTTAGACCTTCTTTGGTATGGACAGGGTGAGGATGACATTGATGATTTGGGGTGGCTCTCACCACATGCACGTACCCAGCCACATCCAGCACCATCAGCTGCTACACATACGACTGCCACTCGTACGGCTCCTACTCATACAGCTTCCAGGCATACAACGCCCACACATACGGTACCTCTTGCTCAGCCACCCACTCAGGTTGCTGCATCCACTTATACAACTGCCCCCCCACATTCCACCACCGGCACCTGCACGTCGCCTCCCTGGGCCAGTTCGTGTGTTACACCGGCTTTTTCGATTGGTGTACAACCTCGGCTTTATCTTACAACAGCTGCACCACTACTCCTGCCATGCTAGAGGGTTCCACTCATAGACCTCTTCTTCCAGCAGGTTACTATCCACGAGGAGCTGTCCCTGCCCAGCCTGCAGTACAACCGTATTCATACACTCCACCTACATTTAGGGTGCTTGCATCTCGTGCCACACCCATTCCTGCACCAGCGGTACCTCCTACTACATCTACTTCCACAACACCAGCTCGGAGGCGTCCAGGAAGGCCTCCAGGATCTGGCAGGGGGTCTTCCCAGAGAGGCAGAGGTTCTAGTCAGACAGTGGCACGTACACAGAGAGGGAGGCCGTGTGGCTCTGGCAGAGGTGCATCTCGCATCACTTTGTCAGGGACACAGATTGAGGGAGAGGTATTACATGACTTCAGTCAGGCTGTGACAGAGGAGGATGAGTCAGATGATTCTGATGATCCGGATGCCACACAGGCATCTTCAGGACATGTTGTAGTTGTTTTCATTTTGTTCATTTATGTTCCATTCATATTGTGGTCTTTTGAGGTCAGACCCCAGCCGTATGTGGCAGGCTCTATATATACAGAGCATCTCACTTGTTTTCCAGATGGATGGCTAATTGATGTGTACACTGATGATATGGTTTACTATGATAGGCACCCCCTCTCTCTCTTAACAATTCCGGTAATTTTTTGGCTTTTTTGGCCTTTTCTGGGTTGTGTCTGGGGGTGGGTAGTTAAAAGAAAAGCCATTAATTAAATGCTATGGTCCTCCCCAAAAAAAAAATCTAAACTCCCTAACCAAATCTGCACTTTTTTGGCATTGTTTTGGGCTTCTTTGGGGGGTGGGAAACTAAAAAAAAAAAAAAATTAATTGTACGGTTCACCACAGTTCCAGGCAAAAGTTTTTAGGAACCGTACGGGTCTTAGAACCGTGGTGAACTGTGGACGGTTCATAAATATGAGAAATATCTCAATTGGATAACATTGACTTAAAGAAAGCCGACATTCACTGCTCAACATGTTATTATTTCTCTTAAATATGTTACATGAAAGTTTGGATTCTCAGCTCGTCTCGGATCCCAATACTAGCCTGATGCTAGTTCAGAGCCCAAACATGGCCTGGGACCATCTTTTCAAGGAGTTTTAAACCAATTTTTGATTTTTTTTCCCAGAAAACCTATTCCAAAATGCATTTGAAAATTAGGCATTTTCAAAAGGGTTCGAAGCTTCAACCGAACTCATCTGGTTGCAACAATTCTAATGGGGCCTCTTCTTTTGGATATGTTTTCAAGGATCGGAAATGCAACATGCTCCACTTTAACCTTAAAAACATTGGATGTTCTATTCCAATCTTTTGTCTATCAGCGTATCTGCAGCTTCTTGCTCTTTTTGTTTTTAGCATGCTGCTTTCCGTCCAAAAACTTATTTATCATCTGTCCATATGTATACGAGAATCTTTCTAATTCCCCTTCTACAAAGTTATGGCAGTTGCCAAGCTAGTATAAAAACATGAAAAGGAGATTACCAAGCAGCTTCGTAGGTGGTATTTCTTCGTGAGCAAGAGTCAACTGTCTCATTCTTGTTTGGTCTTTCAAGTGATTAACCTTCACATGGAGGTACAAAAGTGTCTCTCTGTTAGAACAGTCCTTAACACTACCTTTGACGGTAGAGAGCGGGATAGTATGTTGAGAATGTTGTTCTCTGTCAGGGCCTGCTATGATTTACAAATACCAAAGCCTTATTGAGCCCCTTTTTGAGTCCATAACGATCACAAAACACCTATAATTGCTGCCGGGAGTTTGATTTCAAGGAGATAAAATATTTTAATGATAGTGCCAATTAATAATTTAAATAGTATGACTGTACAGGTTATTGGAACTAAGCAAGCCATTTTATTTCATTGCAGAGCATGCATGAAGGGTATCCAATGCAAACCTTGGAGCGATTCCTTAAGGCCCGGGAAGGAAATGTTGCAAAAGCAAAACAAAATGGTAAAAGTATAAGCCTGTCTTTTGAGTTTAGTTTCAATAACTAGCACCACCATAATATTTCTACAATATTCTGTGTGAAGATGCAAATTCTAGCAAGCTATATAAACTCAAAACTGATTTCCCTGTGTTTTTGTTATTTGAGCAGTTGCTGGATTGTTTGAACTGGAGGGTCAACAATGACATTGATGATATTCTATCAGTGAGTATTTACATGACCTTTTCTGGTTGGAAAGTAATTAGCTCAGGATTTGCTATGTAGTCGATCCCTCCAGAGCTTGCTACTATATCTAATATTCATCTCTTAAAGTGGCAGAAGTTATGCTTTGCTTGTGTCAAAAGCTTGCTCTGACATCTTGGGGAATGTGAGCTCTATAACTATGATACTTTGACAAGCAATTGTGTTAGTGTCTTTGCAGTTTAAAAAGAGTTGTAAACTTCCTGAGGTGTAATTGTATACATTGCTCCTTGCTCTTTGGCTAAATGCTGTCAGCAAACTTTCTCAATATGGAGCATTATCAAAGTTGGTATTATGGACAGACAATGCATAATCAAGGAATTGTCACATATGTTTTTCATTCTCTACTGCAATTTCAAATTATATAGATTATGAGGGAGTGTTGGTCATCTATTGTTTAAAATATAGACAAAAGTAATTTTCAATCATGCTGAAATTTGATTCCATATGGCTACCCTGTGTGGAACATCATACATAATGGTACATAAAACACCTGCTCTTTGGTTTCATCAAAAAGGCTCTTAAGATGTACTCAATAAAATAGCAAAAAGAATCTAAAGGCATACCCCGATTCAAAATTGTTATCCTCCTTTTGTACTTCCTACAGGCAAGAC
>CM055103.1:7996865-8360747 GCA_029204225.1 Diphasiastrum complanatum
TACTCCCTTGACCTTACTTGAATCTTCAATAACCTGCAAAAATAGATCCAAAGTATCTTTGCAACTGACTTGCCTTTGATGCACCTGACTAGCTCCAAATTGCCACTTTCTCTTTTGTGTCATTGAAGCCCTTTGAGATTAACCTCTTGATCTTCAACTTGACCACCAAAGTCACTGAACAAAACTTATTTTTCAGATCCATTTCTTGCATCCATTCCATGAAACCACCATCCACTTGCATAGCATCATCTAGACAAGATGATGAACCAAAACATGTGAGTAAAGCAAAGTTTGTACCTTCAACTTGATTATCATACGTAAGCCTAAATGGCTTTTGTCTTTCCCTTGAAAATTTTCTTAGAACTTAACTTGGAGATGCATCTCCACCATCACCATCCAAAGAACCATCTTAATCACCACCAAAAATGTTAAATCGATCAACATCAAGCTTATCCACATTCTCCTCTTCAAAGACAACATCCTTAGAAATGTGAACTTTCTTTAACTTAGGAATGTAAACCCTATAAGCTTTTCTTACTTCACTATAGCCAACAAAGATTCCCTTCAAGAATCCAAAAGATGAGTTGACATAGCAAGTACTACCAAAGATCTTTAAATGCTCCATCCTTGGCTTCTTACAAAAAAGAACTTTAAATGAACTCTTACCATCCAAGTCTTCATCTGAGCACCTATTGCAAACAAAGTTAGCACACATCAAAGCTTCACCCCAAAATAACTTAGGAAGATTTGCATTTACCCTCATGGATTTAGCTCTTTCAAAAAGATTGATCTTCCTCTCTTCCACACTATGTAGAACCTTTGAGTTTGAAAGCTCCCTTTTGATCCCATGTGCCACACAAACAACTTTGAACTTTGTTGATAGGTCTTCATTTGCCAACTTTAAACACTTGATATTCATGTTGAGTTGACTCTCCACAACATTCTTGAACTTGAGAAAGACATCAAATACGAAAATCCTCACTCTTTAGAAGATAATTCCAACAATATTTACTAACGTCATCAATGCAAGTCACAAACATCTTTGCTCCTCCATTACTCAAAGAACTAGTACAATGCACATCCAAATGTAGTAAATGAAAATGCATCTTAAATCTTGAGCTAGATCGATAACAAGACAACCTTTGTGACTTTGACATTGAACAAAGCCTTTGTCAACCATTTGACACACACGAAGCACAATTTTAGTAATGGGAGGTGTGAACAAAATATTTTTGAAGCTTACATTCCTATTTGTAGATGAGAGAAAAATAGGAATAGTACGAATGCCCTTGATAACAACTTTACCACCATTGGCCATGTTGATGACCTTCTTCTCTCATTCATAAGGCACCAAAGAATTGAAGTACTCTTTGTGACATGTCATATGAAAGCTTGCTCCACTATCAATCCACCATGGATCAATATCTCCATCATTGGTTAGCACAACATTTTAACTTGGATCAATCTTTCTTCTTGCCAACAAAAGTAGAAGGCTCATCTTGATCTTGACTCTTTGATTATTTGCTTTTGCCTTTGCCCTTGAACTTGCTTTTGATGAATATATTCCTCATCTCCAACTTGAGATGTAGAAGATGCACCTCCTCTTGATAGGAGCCTAAAGTCCTCATTCACAAAAATCTCTTGCAAATTCTCCATACTTGGCAGTGTCTTTTGAATAGCAAAGCTTTGCACCAAATTAGCATGATCATCCAACAAGCCATTAAAAACAACTTGAGCAAGCTTCACATCCTTAATGCTTTCACTAATGCATGCTAGTTCATCACTTAAAGCTTTAACTCTCAAAACAAAAACATGAGCAATTTCATCCTTCTTTTGAAGACTTTGAAAAATTTGCCTCCTTAGGGTTAGGACCCTAGATGTAGACTTGGACTCATAAACCTTCTCCAAAGATTCCCAAGCCTCACTTGATGTTGTGCATTTGCCAACTTCCTTGAGAAGTCCATTAGCCACATTCATCTTGATCACGTAAAACTTTCTTCGCTCTCTTGTCATACCTTAATTGATCTCGTGGTGCCAAAGGTCTCTCCTCCACACTTGCAACAATATCCATCAACTCATTCATCTCCAATAAGGACTCCATCCTCACCTTCCAAGTAGAATAGTTGATTGAGGTAAGCCTTCAAACGTGAAGCCACTTGAGGTTGCCATGTTGCAATGATTTGATCTTCTCTTTGAACCTGTTCCAATGCACTTAGCACTCTCTTGAAAATCAACAAATGAAACTCAATAAGAAATCACAAGAAATTGGAAATACTCTAGCCTCTCATTTTCTCTCTTTCTAGCAAATCCTACACATATAATGCTGATTTCTTGATCACAATGAATCTAAACACAATATGATGAACTTTTGCCAACACCTAAGATTGAAAGACACTCTTGAAAAAGTCCAGCAGCTTAAAATCAAGAGATCCTATCAAATTTAGGGTTTCTCCAAGAATGCAAAATATTGAATCAAGCAAAATGTACATGCAAAAGCTAGAATCTAGATATCTCATCTAATAGAATGTAGCATCCACAATCACAAGCAATTTTTGTCTCCAAATTCCAGTAAGTTTTTTTAAAAACTGGCCATCTACAAGTATTTTGACCTAAAATGATTTTAAGATCACAAAGATCCAAACTCTATACTTGAAACTAAAAGATTTGAGCTAGAAACACCTCCAAATCCACATAGAATTTATGGCACCCTCAAATCAACCTCTAGATCTGGAAAATCCACCAACTTTGGCCTATAACCTGCTTTGATAGGATGTGAAAAATTAGGGATCAAAACACATTTGTTTCATCAATGTTCTTTATCCAGATTTGGTTGCACATCTAGAAATAGCTAGAAGATAGAAATCACTACTTTATGCATGCTAGAACTTAGAAATACACAAAGATCTGATCATAAAAATGTCCCTGTCCATACAAAAGCAGTACAATATTGTACTTCACATGTGTGAAAGCTAGATCAACCATAAAAATCAACATTCTACACAGAAACTCAAGGTATCAAGAGAGAAACACATGAGATGGACATAGAAACACAAGAGATGAATTTTTCACAAAGAAAGAAACTTTGATGATTATTTTTTCATGCAGGTACAACTATTTATTTTTCCATGCAGGTACAACTATTTTTCAAAATGTCATTTGGCCACTTGTCCCAAACTTGACCTAAATTGGAAACTTCTAGATACTTGATCAAAAACCTAGAAATTCTAGTCTAGATGCAATGTACCAATTAGAATGGGTCCAAATCTGACCTCATCCACATATCTACTTGCCAAAATAAGTACACACACTATTTAGGCCTTTATTGACAAATATGAACCTATCTCTAAATTGAGATTTCATTTTGGCCTCCAAAAATGCCAATAAACCAACAAACACTTAGAATTTGCTTTGCACAGGAACACAGATCATGCTACACAGTAACATAGACAGAAAACACTCTCCACAGCAAGCTCACATAGCAACTGTGTTTCTCAAAACAAATTACACTATACATAGAGTTTTTCACTCAGGCAACCCATGCATGACCCAGGTTGCTGCTAGCGGGACACGTGTCCCGTCGACTTGCCTCGTGGCAAGGCCAACTGATCCTTATCAACTCATAGGACCCATAGTACAGTAGCACAATGATTCTACTTCAATTCTAACTCTCTCCCTTAAAGTAGAGTCTACTTTATACAGTCATATACATATCTTTAAAGTCAACAAACTTTAAGTACAGAAAGCTTTGATCTAAACTTATCAAACTTTTTCTTCAACAAGTGGCTTGGTGAAAATATCAGCTAGTTGTTCTTCTGTGCTACAATGAACAACATGAATTTCACGACTCAGCAGCCTCTCACGTATAAAGTGATACTGAATCTCAATGTGTTTAGTTCTCGCATGGAACACTAGATTCTTTGCTAGCTGAATGCCACTCTGACTGTCGCTATGTAATGTCGTGGGATTTTTCTGCTTCATGCCAATTTCTTCCAAGATTTGTCTCAACCATATAGCTTCCTGTGCTGCACTACACATTGCCTTATACTCTGCTTCTGTTGTGGATAGAGCAATTGTACTTTGCCTCTTACTAGACCAGGAAAAGCAACTACCACAAAACTTGAATACATACTCTGTGGTGGATCTACGATCATCATAGTCACCTCCCCAATCCGCATTTACATAGCCACACAACTCAAGTAAACCATCATGCTTCATGTAAATCAAGCCATAGTCTGAAGTGCCTTTCACATAACGCAAAATGCGTTTAGCTGCCTTCCAATGTGTTTCCGTAGGTGCTGCCATAAACTGACTTACAATGCAACAACATAGCATATATTTGGTCTAGTTGTGGTAAGGTAAATCAAGCTCCCTACTAACTGCCTATACAGTGTAGCATCAAATGATTGTGACTCATCAAGCTTAGAAAGCTTTTTACCTGGATCAATAGGAGTATTCACTGGTTTGCAATCCTGCAACCTAAACCTGTGCAGCAACTCTTTGACATGCTTCACCTGTGTTAAACCCACTTTGTGTCCTTTTTGCCACACCTCTACTCCAAGGCAATAATGCATCAGACTGCGATTTGTCATCTCGAATTGTTTCATGAGGTCTTTTTTGATCATATCTATCATCTCTTGATTATTCCTCGTAATAATCAAGTCATCAACATAAAGAGCAATCAAAGCAACCATACCATCAAAGCATAAGACATATAGATTTGGATCAGAGTGTGTTCTCACCATCTCCTTTGAACGAAAGTAGGCATCAATCCTGCTATACCACGCACGTGGTGCCTGTTTAAGACCATAAAGTGCTTTCTTCAAGCGACATACTTTATTTTCCTGTCCCTTTGTTACAAAGCCTTTAGGTTGATCCATGAACACCTCTTCTTCTAACTCACCATTTAGAAAAGCATATTACACATCCATCTAATGCAAAGGCCAACCAAAATGTGAAGCTAAAGCAACAAGTAGACGTAGAGTATTCCACTTACATACCGGCGCAAAGGTCTCCTCATAGTCGATGCCTTTACTTTGTGCATACCCTTTGATCACCAATCTTGCCTTGTGCTTTGCTATACTACCATCTGCATGATACTTAGCCCTATATACCCATTTGCAACCAATGGGTTTCTTGCCAACTGGTGGTTCTACTAAGTCCCATGTGCTATGCTTAGCAATTGACTCCATCTCCTCTCCTATGGCCTTGACCCAAATGTCATCATCCTTCACTTCACCATAAGTCGAAGGTTCATTGCTTTGAATAATAATAGACTGCCGTACTGCATGCTTCTGACCAAAAATCTTTTGTTAGTTTCATCTCAGCTAGCATAGATCTGGTTAATCCCACATTGATCACAAATATCATTGAAGTCATTAGACTTGTACTCACCTCCACTATCTGATCTTAGGACTTTGATCTACCTACCTGTCTGATTTTTGACCATTGCTTTGAAGTTCTTGAAGTTTTCAAATGCATCTGATTTTTTTTTCAAGAAGTAGATCCACGTCTTACGTGACATATCATCAATAAAGGTCATGAAATAGAAGGCTTTACCTAAGGACATGGTCCTCATAGCCCCGCATAAATCTGTGTGAATCAGATCTAGGATGTTCTTTGCTCTTGCAACACCACCTTTATTGAACTTCTCTCGATGCTGCTTCCCATATACACAAGATTCGCACATCGATTTCAAGTGATCTTCTATGGTAGGCAATCCTATTACCATCTCCAATCTTCTCATCAAACTGAGGCTTCCCAAGTTCAAGTGACCAAGCCTCTTATGCCACAACTCAGTTTGCGATGGAATGGATGATACAAGTCCATGTTGCCCCTTGATTGTAGCATTCAACCTATACAATTTTGTATTGGGCTCACTTATTCCATCTACAATAACTTTGAACTTTTGGTTCACATCCTTCACAAAGCAACCGACGACCATGGGTGAATTCTATTTTCAACTTTTGATCAGTAATGATTCCAACAGAAAGTAGATTTTTCTTCAAACCTGGTACGTAAAGTACCTCCTTGATCATCCTGCTTTTGCCATAAGGTAGTTGGATTGAAACAATGCCTATCCCCTTGATCTTGCACACCTCACCATTTGCTTGTGAAACGGATGTTCCATTATCCAACACTTTCAAGCTATTGAACCAATTCTTGTTAACTGTCATGTGTCTTGTGGCTCCCGAGTCAATATACCACGCTTGATCATCTTGATTAGATGACAATGCATATATGAAGATCCTAGAGTCTTCAATCTCACCCTCATCGACAAGGTTACCTGCTTGTTTTGGTTTTCTCTTGTCTTGTTCCGCCAAGAATTTATGACATTCACTCTTCCAATGGCTCTTCTTACCACAATGGAAGCATTTGCCTTTCTTCTTGGTCTTACTGGAAGATCCCTCATCCTCCTGAGACTTGGCAAATTGCTGCTTAGACTTCTTCTTGCCCTTGCCCTTACCTTGTTTTTTACGTGTCGCAAGTGCTTGATCGTCAGTATTTTGACGTCTAGCTTTCACCATCTCTCGCCGTTGCTCTTCCTGCATCAAGATTCCTGTGAGCTCGTCAAAGGTTGGTAATCTTTCTCTTGATGCTATTCCACTACAAACATCTGATAGGGTTCTGCAATGCCGCACAATGCATTGTGCACCAGCTCCACATCTCGTATGCACTCACCAATAGAATGCAGTTCATCCCTCATTGTCTTGATTGTGGTCATGTACGTTTGAATGTGCTCTCCTTGCTCCATGCGGGCAGTATTCAGCTTTGACTTCAGAAACATGATTCTAGACGGATTTGACGTCTCAAACTGCTCCTTTAGCACATCCCATGCATGTCTGGGTGTAACAGCATCACAAATGTGGGTAATGATGTGATCCTTCACTGACAAAATAGAGAGAGAGAGAGAGAGAGAGAGAGAGAGAGAGAGAGAGAGAGAGAGAGAGAGAGAGAGAGAGAGAGAGAGAGAGAGATTATTTTCTAGTAGTAAAGTTTTTTTTGCAATTCTTTTTTTAACCCAAAAAAATCCATTATATGAAGTCAGTGTATCTTCTAGTAAATTCACTGGTCTAATTAATCATAAAAAGTTCCGGTCTAATGAATCATAAAAAGTTTGTGATAAGAAAATCTACATGCTTATATAGAGCCTTAGAGTCCTCACTATCAATAGACATTGTCTAGTTCTTTAAGTTCTCCAATAAGATGATTCCCTAAAAACAAAAAACAAAAAATGTATATTTCATCACATGCATATTGTAGGTAGAAATATAGGAACTTTATGCTCAACTTTCACAAAAATTTCATCACACCTTATGCTCATTGTGGGTACAAGTGTAGAAACTTCATGCTCAAACCTTTATTATTAGTTCAAGGTAATTCTCAAGGTTATATCTGAAGTTCTCATCCATCTCCATACAATGCACTTTTGGGCAGCATCTTATCAGAAGCTTGAAACTGTGATGCTTTCTTTTGTTGGGTTTCTTTTGTTGATTTTGCTTGCTACTTCTTGTCAAAATCTGACACTTGCTTCCAGAATTCGGACTTCTTTTGATTTCAGTAAGTACTTCTGCGAAGCTGTTTCAGTCTGTGTAGCAATCGAAGCTGGAACAAAATTTTTGAGAAGCTAATTCAATTTCTGACAACCAGGAAGACCACACGAACCAGAAAGCAATAGCCTACAGCTTGGCGGAGTTTCCGAAAAGGCTGCATCGATCGAGCCAAGAGATCGTCAGTGATCAGTGACATCAGAGGCAGCATTCGGGATGTGTCCTGAGAATTATTGTCGGCCTTGCGGCTTCCTGCTAGGACTGCCGTTTGCTCTCTTATCAATGCTCCTCACATTCATAGGAATTCTGAGTTGGGTTTTTGCGTAAGCTATCTTTGTCCAGCACATGATTTAAAGTAATTCGCGTAGTAAGCTAAGAATCAATCAAGCAGTGTATATTTTGTTCTATGTATGGCGATCGATGTGCATGCAGCGCTGTGACCGGACTAACTGATCGTACATCTATGATTCTCAAAATTTGAAAGGCTCACAGATTAAGTGTCGAACCACCTTCTTGCAATCGTCTATGCTGATTTTGCTTGAAAGGTCCGTGGGTTTGCAGGACACTCTTGATTTGCATTTGCCCATGCTGCATCTGTGTAGCAGCTTTGGTCAACTTTGCTCTGGGCCTGATCAAGACTCCGCTTAACGTCATCAGATTGTTCACCAACCAATGTCCTTGTTGAGTACACAGGAGGCTGCATCTCATCATCAATATCTACTGTGTCTGATATTTCCAGCACTCCATCTCCAAATTATTTGGATAAAAAATTCAATTGCATGCAATACGGACTGCATTCTCCGCATCTGGTTGGACTACTGCCTTGTGAACTTGTTATCTCAGAATTCAAACTAGCTCAGAACAGGTAGTTGCAGCTACAATACTGTAGATCCTCTGATTTTGTTGTGGATAGTGTGATATCAGAGCTCCATATTTGGCATTGATTACTTTCATATTGAGTGGAGATGCTTGATCCCAAGGCTCCTCCTCCTTGAAAGTAGTTACTCCTTGAAAGGAACCGAAGTCCTCCTTGTCTCATAATGATCACAAAGTTCAATATCACAAAGAATGCACTTGTCATATTATCAAGATTTTGCATGCTAGAGTGACTAGTCCACACATCATCATACCTTGTAATCAAAAGTAATTTCAACTCAATGAGGCTACATACTTGCTTATATAAGTGTCCTTTGAGGATGATTCATTTATTCTCATAAGAAGCTTACAAAATGCCTCAAAATACGAAAAAAGACAATCATCCAACTCATCGATGAAGTAACCACTCACCAGCCTTACTTGCATAAAATCTAAGAGCAAGTAAATGGATATACCAATCATATGCTAATGAAATATGGCATTAATTAGGCATTACGTATTGGTGATAGCTTGCACGTTTCTTAATAAATATATCCTCTAGCAAGAATGGATACTACACAGCCATTTCCTGATTGAGGCAAATGACAAATGATAATTGTGGAGAATGAGCAAAAAACAAGTACGAATAATGACAAGAAAATGATGTAACACTTTTAATGGCATGCTGAGTCTTTGTATGTCTATTTTGTATTGTGGTGTGTTACTTGTTCACATTGATCATTTTTTGAATGCACATCCCTATATAAAATTTGGCCATTTGGATATGCATGAATCTTTTCACAATCCATTCCAAACTTGCTCAATATATCTAGTGTTTCATTTTGTGTTCACGACATCACATTATTTTTAAGAAGTATTTTTTTCAATAAACTGCAATTTAATATTTTTGTTGTAAAAACAAGTGAATAATCATATAACCTAACAAATGATATACTACATTTAGGATTTATGCATACTTGAACAATGACATAAAACTACTGGAATTCCATATGTGCATAGCTTGTAGGTTTAGAAGGAGAAGTTGTGTTGCTAATCGATAAAAAAATGCTCTTGATTACAAGGGAGTGTTGGCTTCTTTGCATAAGGATATCACATCTTCTTCATCATGAGACGCTTCACTTTTCATCCATGTTCTGAGTACATGTTGAACATATATGTTCATTTTCATTGTTGGATGTGAAATGTGATTCAAGCATGTCATGCATCACTACATCATGTAGTGCCTTAGTATCATTATCGTGATCATCAACTCCAACATTTTTGTCTTTCTCATAAGATGTTTGCAACATTCTACTAACTTCTATTTGTTTCATTCTCTATTCTCTCATTTGTATCAAGACTTTGCTTTGTTTAATATTCAATACGAACAAATCAAGACCATCAAATGGCATTTGAGGTCGTGCCTAGAAAAATCAACAGAGAACATGTTTTTAACAAGTAAATGGTTACTTAAATACCATAATATTAAAAACGTTCAAAAGATGTAGCTTTTAAAGTAAACCTCATTCTCTTCTAGATTTGATGTTTGACCATCCATTGTAGCTCCAAACTTCCATAAGCGATCATTGATGGTACATCTTTGACGCATTACTTGCCCATCAAATTTGACACAGGTACACCACATTCATTCTTGATAATAGTTAACTTTAAAAAAATAGCAAGTAGGTTTCTCACAAAAATTGATAATAGTTAACCTATAGAAAGTCCATCGTTTAATATGTTAGATTGATTTCATATATACTTGCCTTATTGAAATTTTTGCCCTTATCACTAGATCCTCTATGTGATGAGGAGCACAAACATACATGAATAAATTTTGATAGGTTTTCAACTTAGCTACACAAACATTCCCGGGCTCCCAACATTCTACAATCATGAAAAGCTACAAAACTTTCAAATTTTCCAATTCTTGTGAAATATATAAGGTTGGATACTTGATTATCTTAAGCACAAATAAAATTACAAAAAATTTAAAAAATAATTGGTTGTTAGAGAGAAATGATAGTTTAAACAAAACTAGCATTTTTTTGCCTTCGTTATATGTTGTATTCCACTCATTGACAATTGAGTGCATTTTTCAAATATTTCTATTCACAAAATACTTAGCATTTTTGTCTAATAGTGGTCCCTACTGAAAACCAAGCAATTAGGTTTTCTGCATCTTTGTGAAGAACATAGTTGGACATTATATAAGGTGGATATTCGATAGTTTGCACATAAGGTAACAAATGCAAAAGATGATTCTAAGTTTGATTCACCAGCAACAATACAGTCTTTGAAAAATCCTTTTGTATACATGGATAACAAAAGAGATGCACAATTTTCAACTCTATGGAGGCCACCCTTGAGGTCTAGACCATCAACTTCATCATGCATAGCGAGGAGCAAATGTTGTAACACCCCTACTCATTTTGTCAATGCCCAAGAATAGGTGCATGTCAGACACAAAAACATATGCCACAATAGTTGTCACATGCAAAACATATGTCCACATTGGCTGTTACACATTTGTACAAAGACCAACGCGTTGAGTTTCTATCAATTCTTCAAAGGTGAAGGGAAGACTCAATCATGATGAAGGCTAGCACTAAAAGGAAAAGCCAATCAAATTAAGTCCCTAAACCCTAAACCCTAAAACATAAGGCAAATTTATATGTCCTCACTTCAGCTTGCTCATAACCTTTAAAAAAAGAGTCGCTGCTGGGCAAAATGGACTACTAAAGATATCACCAATCTCGAGAAAATTTCACCAAAAAAATATAAAGAGGTGATGTGCATATGCTTCTTCCCAATCCAAGGTGACATCATTTGTGGAGATGTACTTCCCGCTTTCACAAGTGCTTGTTGTAGCCTGTTGTACTTGCAAAAAGTGCAGAAACTTGGGTTTTTGAAGTCTTTGAATACAAGCACCTTAACATCAATTTTTTTTGTTGTACAACTTGGAGTTCCACTGTAACAGAAATGTACTGTACTGCACCAGATTGTACCAATGTTTACATCGTACATGTGACAAAAGATTGATTTTTGTATTTTTTCATCACATTTGATTGTACAACACAAAAGAAATGGGTGTACTGCACCTGGTACGACCTGTAGCTGCCTGTCTTCACATGAGTGAGGCTCATATCCACACTCATGAATCTGAAAAAGCACTGAAATTTGGTCAACGATGCAATATTTGAAGTCCCTTTGATGCCAAAACACTAAAACTTTCAACAACATGCTCAGAACTCATCCTCTATTACAGGGAGCAAGCTCTCTCTTCTAACTCATAAGAAATGAAAAGTGTAAGTGAATATCTATGACTAGTAGATCTGTGGTGCTAACTGTGACACAATGTTGCATCGAATCATGACCCGCTGCAAAAACGTTCCGGATCCGCGACCCGCCGGATCGCAGTTTCTTTTTTTTTTTCGTGTGGAAAAAAGACTAATGGCCAATTTTTTTTTTTTAGTTTAGTTAGTATTAAATGAACTCGGAAATCATCAATGAATGCATCAGAAGAACAACATATCAATAAACTGGAAAGAGGCAAAAATAACATTGCATAGAGGCTATAGCCATATTGATCCGGTTAATTATAGAGATAGAGATACTGTTGGCACTGTATAATGTACTCATATTTTGTTGAGCACGTTGAGTTGACTCACGTTTTTGTCACAAAATCTGAGATGGGTACACCTTTACTTTGATACCCATATTGGCACCCAAAAAAGGAAAAACAAAAAAATTTGCATTCCAGGAAACCCTAATTGGATTTCCCGGATCACATTCCAGATCACGTTCCAGAATGGAACATGCAACATAGCAGTGTGACATAATCAGTTAATGACTGGGAAATGGACTAGCTTTTCAATTATCAAATAACTGTACACAAATTTCAAATAGTTGCTTTCAGATTTTCTCCATCGTAAACCAATCATGAAGACTACTTTGATCTCGTACATGAATGATTTCCAACACTATGCTGATGTCAATCACCAGAATATTTGGCTTGAGCAGCATTCACGCACCTCAAGAGATCATGAACTCTACAAATCTCTCTCACTCGATCATAAAGACATCAAACTAACCCTAGACAAACTGTAGGGAACAATCCAACACGTGCTCATAAACACCTCCACCATCGGGGGCTGTCAGAGGAAAGATCAGGAAGGACTATGTCATCAGAGAACTTCAACATTCATATTGTACTTAATTTTTATTACACTATTTATGGATGGCTATCGGATCAAGATCAGAGAGGACTGTCATGACAGCAACTTCAACATATTGTACTTCTACATCAAAAATGCAAATTTGCCTGTATTACGGTTTGAAATGAAACAGTGAATAGGCTAAGAGAAACTTCTGAGAGAAGATAAGTTTCTGAAATTAGAACTATAAATAGAACGGCATATTGATGTCACAAATATTTGCAGCAGATAGCTGAGGCTCCTGCAATGACAGTGAAAACAATATAAGAAATAAGAAAAGAAGATGTGGTAGAACATACTACACAAAGTTTACCTTTTGCTCAGAAAATTCTGCCTTAAAGCTTGAAACAAAGCTCTTATCTCTACAAAAAATTTCACTTGAGCAGATGCAATGACAGAGAAAGAGGATGTCACATTATTATCATAATTCATTTCAAGTGCAAACAATTATTGCCGAAAGAGAAGGGAAAGAGGCTCCTGATTTTTAGCATGTCTTGCCAAAAAAGTCACAACCCCCACGCATTGAATTTCTGAGTCAACAGAAAGATGACGCTTATTTTACCTGAGTTAAGCCACCACTATAACTGCCACCACTTATGAGCATGTCTATAAGGGATGTTACAACCCCGCCTTGACCCATGGATGTGCCTGCTTTGCGAATTTCATAACGCATTGCATTCAGTAGACTCCCATATGTTGTCCCAGCTCCACGCTCAATTGCCTGTATGAAGCAGAATGTCATAGCTCCAGTGGATGTTACTTGTGAAAGAGCCTGCGAAGTCAAAACCAGCATATGTTCATCATACGTTGAAACATGCATTGTTCTTTCTCTATATATAAAAACGTGCTAATATTGATCGAAGAAAGATCAGTTAAGGCCTATATGATCAAAAACTTTATGGACTATTCCTTTCCAATACAGTCTACAGTCATAGATTTGGCATAAACTGTATGAAGCTGTAAGTACATTGCCAGTATCACTATTTGATTTCGCATAAAATGTATGAAGCTGTAAGTACATTGCCAGTATCACTATCTATAGATAAATCACAGGCTATATCCCTGATCAAGATGCCTCAATCTGAATGGTTATGCTCACTCAGAGTAGGTACATACTGTAACCATATGGCATATGCATAATAAAGTCCATAGAAAAGCTCATAGAATAGGAAAGAAGTGAGCAATGGTAGTTCCACATCCGAGTGAGGTAGCCCGCCATTGGGAGGATGTGGACATATATTTTGTCTGCAACCTATTATGTGAAATAGGTAAGCATCAGCCACATCTCATGGAAATGTTCATGGCATATTTGCTCATCGTCCCTCACAAGTGGCTTGAATAAAAGTTTGCTCTTGACCACTATTTGACTCATTAATATTTCAATGGCTATCTATGGCCTATTGTGATTGTTAGCTTCACTCGTTAAAGTCTCCAACCTTTTTGGAACCTTTTGTTGGTAATTTAAAGTCCTTTGAAGCCCCTTCGTAAGTCTTTGACTTGAACACATCGCCCTTCTTTTTGGAGTGAAATTTTTTTGGCGAGTGTCTTTTCAATCTCTATGGAAAGCTTTTCCAAGCTAGAGATCCAACTTGGATCTGATGCTTAACGACAATTCATGCTTAAACTTGAAGACGAGATCACTTACAGCCATGCACTTTTGCTTTGATATAAAATCTTGGAAATTTTTCATGCTATTGGCTTGCACTTTGCAACCCTTGTTGTGTCAAAAATTGCCATTCTTGGATGATTTTATTTTTGTGCCCCCAAGGGGCACATATATCTTCTTCAAATGCTCCCACATTTGATGCCAAGTCTTGACGTGCTCAACCTTTCCTTGATCCACTCTGGCTTGATAAGCATCCCACCAAAGAGTGGGTTCTTTGTTCCACTTGATTGATGCAATATAAAGCCTGTCTTGCTTGGTAAACAGCTTCTAGGAGAGGTACAATTACAATTTATTTTCCATGCTTCTATTGCCTCAGGAGATGAGCCATCAAATGATCTAAGGTTGTATCTACCTTAAATAAGTTTTGAGGTATGAATTCCTTAGACTCAGAGCTATGAGATGAATGAGGAGGTTGAGCTTGCAAGTGACTGAAGGCCTTCACAATCTCTTGTGCTAAACTTTCAGAAGAAGATGATGCTTCTTCCATGGCAACAGCTTTCCTTCTTGAAATAAGCACATCTATTTGCTCCTTCATAGCCTGGATTGAGGCTCTAAATGTCTCCAATGTAGCTTAAAGTGCAGAAGTTGACTACATTAGGTCCATGTTAGTAGGTCAACTGACTCCGACCAACTTGGGCATTTTTTATAGTTGGTCAGTACTAGAGTTCATGGGGCCTACAGTTAGGGTATAGTTAGTCAAATACTTTGTGATATGAGGACTGTTCCTAATCCTTAAGGAAACATTCTATGCACGAATCTTTTTTCAGCTTGGAAGAAGGGGAGGCTACTCTAAAATCTCCAGTTCAACCTCCAACAAGCGAAAGTTTGCAGTTTTTTGTCACTGTGTGAGAACACAAGAAGGGTAGTGCAAACCATAGATGCACTGCGATTCAGAATCGTGGTTCAGGAAAATTCCAGAATCGTTTAGAATCGGTTTTTTTTTTTTGAATTTTTTTTTGGGCAATATGGGTATCAGATGAAAGCTCTAATTGAGAGAATTATTACTGTGTAGTTTGCCGAATGTTTCGGGTGCAGGATGGTCCAGTTTAGGTGCATTAACTCCCAGGTTTATGCCATAGCTCCTTTTAATATAAAAAGTTAACAAAAAATAGAGAATGCCCGAATGTGTTCATATTAGGATTCTCTCTCTCTCTCTCTCTCTCTCTCTCTCTCTCTCTCTCTCTCTCTCTCTCTCAGATCACAACAAACTAAACAAAAACCATGCTCAATCATTCTAAACCATACTGAACCTTAAATGAAACATTTTTCAACCATACTCTCTCTCTCTCTCTCTCTCTCTCTCTCTCTCTCTCTCTCTCTCTCTCTCTCTCTAACCATGAACCATAAACCATAAAACCGAAGTTACCGAAACGTAATGAAAACTATACAACTAAGACTCGTCGGAGTCATGGTAATCAGAATCCTCCGAGTCTGTGCCTGTCTACTGATCGCGAGGGTTTGCAGATGAATCGGAACCAGAGGGAACCATACGTCGTGTATGCTCTGGCTCTCTGTTGCGTGCTCTGGCTCTGGATCCTCCCCCTGCATCTACCTCTGCCTCTACCTCTGCCTCTCTCCCCTCCTCTGGCCCCCATCTGGCTGCCCCCACCCCTGTGTCTACTCATGTGTGTCTATGTGTCAAGTGGGTGTAATCCTGCGCCCTGGGATGGCCCTACTCACTGTGAGGATGCTTGGCCGACGGCTGCCTGTGATGCTCCACTCCTGTCTACAAAAAGTGAACTCAGGCCCCCCCTCCCAGAATCTCTAGGTCTCCCTCTACGGCTAGGAGGCCCAAAACTCAGAATATACTGGTTTTTTTTTTACAACAATTCTGACAGCGAATCGCGATTCGCTGCAACTATGGTGCAAACCTTCAAGTTTTCGCCTGTAATTTTGCTGGAGGAGCCCTATATTGAATCATTTGACAGCCTATAGTTCAGTGACTACCTTTTCATACAGTTTCCAGTTCTAAACATTTGGGGCCAACGTAGCTGCAAGTTTCTTGAATCTCTAGCTGGTTGAGCGTTCCAAAATTGAAGAAGGGATGTCTATGATTTGCAGTCACTGAATTCTGTTTTAAGCTTCAAAAGACCAAAATTAGGATCATTTGATGATTAACGAGATCACTTTCACATTCTGTAAGACATTCCAACTTAAGGACACAGAAAAAGACTTCAAGTAGGACCTCAGATGCAATTTACTCACTTCATTAGGAGTGGTTACTTCTATCTACTAAAAAGCTTGCCATTTTGTTTCCTTGGCATGAAATTATTATGTGTTAAATAGAGAGATTTCAAAAACAAGGTACAAGCCATCCACTTTGTAACTTTCAAATTAAGGCACCTCTTGATGTATTTCAGACTGAAAATAGGTAAGTTCAACACAATAGTATCCGAAAAAAGTTGGCATTTTACAGAGGTGTCGGCAGAGGTCTGATTATCATCACAGCCACTAAATGAATATGCGTCACCACCACTGGTTCCTTTCCAAGCACCTGATCTTGGACGCTGATCCTCCCAAGCAAACTGCCCATAGCTGCAACAAACAGGTATAAACTTGCTGTTGGTAAAAAGAAAGAGAATTAGTTACACGCTGATGCTATAAACTTGCTCCACATTTAAATGAATCAATAAGAAAAGGCTCTACCTAAGTATGCTCAAACTGCTTACAGTTCAACTAATTCTACAGTCATATATTACTGACAAATCTGAGCATCATGTAGCAAAGGTTGTTAAGCTTCTTATTTACTAAGTTCACTTACTAAAGAAAAAGGATTGGCATGTGCTCCCCATCCCTTCTTTGACCGTGCACCCAAATATACCTTTGCCCACCCTTACATTACAACTTACCAGGAGGCCCTTGTTTCTCTACTCTATCATTTCCTGATGATAGCTCGTTGGAGTCACAGGCCCACTTCACTGCACACTACTGCCTCAGTATCCTTTCCTTCTACACTCCACCGACACACATCCACACCAGCCCGTCCTGCTCAGCCTCCGTGGTTTGAGGATGAGTGTTATTCCTTACATCTCCGTGCTGCGCACGCACGCATACATGAGCCATAATTCTACCTATTGTTAAAAAAGCACACCTATGAAGAACGAAAGGGAAAAGCCTTGTCGATTCCCTATTTAGTTCCTCTACAGGCACCTTTTGGCATGCATTTATCCCTCGTGCTTCAACCCCTCTCATTGACGATTTACACATCTGGTCCACATACGCTACTTCACTATACACCATACACACTGACTTGTCCAATTCCATCATGTGAGTTCACCTCTGATATGGTGATACAAGCCATTAAGAGAATGAAGACTCGTCGTAGTAGAGACATAGAGGACCTTGAGTCAGAGTTGTTGATCCATGTTGCAGATATACTTTCACCTATCCTAGCCAGCCTGCTTAATCGAGCTGTCGTCTATGGTTTCCCCCAATCCTGGTGCACTAATATCATCCATCCCATTCACAAAAACGGCAACCCCATGAACCTGGTAACTACTGTACTATCACGATTGAACATGTCATCGCGAAACTTTATGGCACTATCCTTCAGTCAACGATCAGTTTTAAGCATGCTCACGATTCTACCACAGACCATGTCCGTGTGAACATAGATGAAAATGGTGATAACGAGTGTATGATAGGTGGTTATGAATGCTGATGGAAGCATAGGAAGAAGATCTACATAGCACCAAATGAAGGCAATTAGGCCAAACTATATAAACTAGCCATGCAAGTCGTAGCAACCAAGCATGCCTCATGTTAATATGTAGTAGTGGAGCAAAAAATTGTATACATGCCCCAAGAAATTGACAAGGACAAAAAATGTCTAGCACTATCAAGAGAACAAGTCCTAAATGTATTCCAAGCTAGTCGAATAGACCAAGAATCACTTGCACATGTATGGTCCCCAGCCTCATATGTACATGTATTCCCTACCAAAACCTGAAACATCCAGTGTATCAACATAAGTTCTACAAGAACTTGAACCTCTACAACATTGAAAACATGTACAAGAACCTCCTCTCCAATATTGTGCAACCCATGATATTTATTTGCATCTGCATCTGCATGAAACTTAGTTGTCCTGTTTGGAAGGTCATGTGGCTCATGACATATAGCTTGATCAAGTACAACATATGGAACGTCTTCAGAATCATCTAGTAATGGATCCATAGCAAGAATAAGATTGTGTACAAAGCTACAATAATTAGATGGTAAAATCATCTCATCGATATGTCTACCACCAAAAGTTTATTCACAATATATATTTGGATGTAGCCAGCATAATCATATCATCATCAAAATGTGGGTAGATTTCAAAAAGAGAAGCTAGTGCATTTGACAATTCAATGTTCCCATTGTGCCTAGAATTGGAAACACATTCATACATCAGTACCCAAACAAAATGCATGAAGATGGAGCATGGAAGGAAATGCAAGTAGAATGATTCTCAATTAGCAATGCAACAGCATTGTAGTACATTACTCTTTATTAAAAAACATAACTCAAGTTAAGATCATCTAATTTGCTAGCTCCCACATGGCTATCCATTTTTCGGGACGTACCATGGGACTCACAACTGTATATTTTAGCCTAGCACTAACAATTCTCGTGCTCTCAAACTCAGCTCTCAACTTCATCTCTGTTGGAAGCCCTTTTGAGTGGAGAGGTTCTACATCAACACCATGGGGCATCAACTAATGTTAGCATCAGATAGATGTGCAGGACTTGGAGATTGATCCACCATTCTACTGATTTTTGATGTTTCCCGGTTTCTAGCTCCGTGAGAAGTTCTTATTACAACTGTTGAGTGACAGTTGTAAGAAGCACTTTGTAGGTTCTTTGATTTTAGTTTAAAGGGTGTTGTGTTGATTCTGTGATTTCAGTAGGAGTAGATTTAGTTTAATTCCATGTTCTTTGAGTAGAGTAGATTAGGAATAATCTGCAGTCTGTAAGAACAATGAAAGAACTGAAACAATCTGTAGAAAGTAGGAAATCGAGTTCCTGACAGATCCTATATCCAAGATGAGCTACCATTTCCAATCAAGAATTCGAATCAGGTCGTAGGTGTGCCACTGACAGACAGTTGCTAGAGGCCATAGCAGACCCGTTACCAAGCAGACCCGTTGTTTGGCAGAATCTTTGTCAAGTAGAATCGCAGCACACAAGGGCTGATTAGCTGCTAATAGAGGAAGAATAGGCGCTAATAGAGAAGTAGAGGCAGGAGATGCTTTGCGCTAACATTGAGTAGTAGATTCAGCGCTAATATTGGCCCGTTGAGGAGCAAGTTCTGTGCAAACGGAATTTGCAAACGTTGGTGCTAGTTGCCAAATAAAATCGTTGATACACAGAATCAAAGTAAACATAGCTGGAGAATTAGTAAAACTTTGAGACCTCAACTCCAGTCTCTTTAAGAAGTGCAAGACCAGTTCGAGCGCCGGTTAGATCTCATGACACAGGAAAATAAGAGACTAACTGATGTGATGACAATAGTCAAGCAACCAATCAGGCCAAAAGATATAAAAGTTCTAGTTCCATCTTCAGGAGCAGCAATAAAAATGGAAAAGTAAATCTCCTTAATTTAGAAACACGAAGCCTTGAAGAGGATCCATCAAATTTTAGAAGACGAAAGTAACAAGAAGCTGTCAGCACTCAAAGAAAGTGTTGACAAGATCCAAGAGGAACTTCTCCTAAAAGCGACAAATGGACCTCATATGGAATACATCTTGTAGACTCGATTAAGGCGTATCAGTGTAGAAAAAAGATGACCATAAAGATGATGATAGAGCTCATGAGCAAAGCCGATCCATCAACCAACGAGGTGCTGGTTTTGGCATGCCATATCATCGATACTTGGATCTCCCATGTATGCAATGGTCTGTACCAGACCTGATATCTCTTTTGCAATCAGCTTACTAAGCCAATTCATGGCTAATCTTGGCATGATCCATTGGTCATGAGGTATATTCGAGCTACACAGGACTCATGCTTCTGCTACATAGTGGACATACAGATGCAAATTGGGGAGGAGATGTAGATACTCATAAATCCACATCTGGATTTACATTCTTTTTCAACAACGGTCCTAATCAAGTAAGTGGCTAGCCACTAGGGGTAGATCGGCATTATATTTCAACACATTGCACTACCATTGTATTTTGAGACAATTCAACCATGAGGCATTATTCACATCTTTATTGATTGTCTTTGTACATCAATTCCCTCACGTGATGAATGACATAATGGTTCGCATTTTTATTGATTGTCTTTGTACATTAATTTCCTCACATGATGAATGACAAAATGGTTTGCTTTTTTTGGAATTACTTTCAGGATCTGCAATCTCTCAATTTTGCAATGTAGATGCTTGTCTTTTATTAAAACTATAGACAACATCAATAATTATTCTCTCTCTCTCTCTCTCTCTCTCTCTCTCTCTCTCTCTCTCTCTCTCTCTCTCTCTCCCCATGATAGTACTATGGGCTGAAGGGGCCTTCCATCCATCGCACTCCTTGAAGGCACTTCCACACTTTAGCCCTATAAAGGAAATTTTCTTCTATGGAGCAACATTTTCTATTCAATTTCCAAACCTATTTTGCACATTTTTTCCAACCATTTTTATCTCAGCAATGAAGCCCAGCCTTTTCAAGCCATAATACTTCAAAATTAGTTTCTCTCCATCAGCCCCCAAAGATATACAATGATGTTCCATGTTGGATTGTTACCATCATTCAATTTGCTGGTTTGTCCATAACTCAAAACAGCATCGAATCGATAAAAATGAGCAGTGAGGTCAACTCATTATTGGTTGGAGCCTCAAAGAAATTGGCTTCAATGGCAAATCAAACAAAGTTAATGAAGCAAAATAGAACATCAAGAGATTTGAAGCACTTAGTAATAAAGCTGCAGGTGTCTTAATTAGATAAACTATCTCGATTCAATTCAGAAAATAGCCAAAAAAATGAGTCTCATCATCAAGAATCGAAGTAAAACACAGTGAGCAAAATTTTGGATGCTGACCTGTTAACTTTACATAGAAATGGAAGATCCAGTACCGTTCCACTGTGGCAAGAATCAATTATTGCATGAAGCCTCACTCCAGGAGGCAAGGGTCTTACTATTGTTATGTTTATCTCATTATCGACCAGCATTCCCTGAGTTTCAAAATCAAGAGGGCAAATTGTCTCATCATAACCATCCACTTCATCACCACCATAACTTCGTTGCTGTGACCCATGCCCTGAGAAATGGAAAACAAGGGAATCCCCAGGTTGGCAACCCTGTACAAGCCAACGCAAGGCCATTCTCATGTTATGCAACGTTGGCAACTTGAGAGGATCTCTCTCCTCCTCTGCACAACATCTCCAAACATTTTCAACTGTTAGTGAGGTCCGAGAATGTGTTATCCGAAGTTGCAACAAGGTTTTTTGAAAGCAACAATAACAGTTCTAAGAAACGAAAGGAAGCCCGGTGCCAAAACCTAAGCCGACATGAGAGTACGCGTCTCTCGTTACCTCACAAAATACATAGTAGCACAAGAACCAAAGAAGGGATTGCCGGCCGAATAGCCCTAATGAAACTTTTAACATGATTAGAATCAGAATTATGAAAAGGTCGTAAAGATTTTTAGAGATTTCCAAATAACGTCATTGGAGAAGACTGCAAGAGTATTACTATGATATGCAATTCAGTCGAGAGATACACTATAATATCGAGAGAAAGAATGCAAAATATAAATATCTGACACTGAAAGACGACCATGACTCTTAACATACATGCCAGCCATGAATACACCAAAACTCAAGCTATCAATTACAGGAAATGGAAGAAAGCCGTTAGATCGTTCAGCTTGAGCTTACGATTTGCAAAGCTGACAACATGTCAAACTGTATGAAGGATTGTAAAAGTAAATTACCGGTTAGCATGAGAATTGAAGATTCCGGAAACTTGAACCTGTTGGTAAGCAAATATTTCATGCATTTGGCATCGTTAAGACAGCCCTTGAGCTCATGTCTCGAATATCGGTAAGAAATACCGCATATGAC
Source organism: Diphasiastrum complanatum (assembly GCA_029204225.1). Classification (NCBI taxonomy): domain Eukaryota; kingdom Viridiplantae; phylum Streptophyta; class Lycopodiopsida; order Lycopodiales; family Lycopodiaceae; genus Diphasiastrum; species Diphasiastrum complanatum. The sequence goes on from CM055103.1 coordinate 8,019,199, forward strand.
AGCTTTTTTTGACCCATGAGGCTGTGGCGGAGTTGGAGCATATTGTAATGGATTAGGATGGCCATAACTTTGTGTGCCATTCGAGTGGCCGTACGGAAGAGGATTCGGAGGAGGAAACGGCGCAGGGACTTGGGAGGAGCGAGAGTCAGCGACGTGAGTAACCGCATGACAAATGGCACATCGAATGGACGTTGCTCCAAATGGAAGCTGCAAAGCTGTCCGGCAGTTACTGCAATTAATCAACATTGGTGCCATCATTTTGCCGATGCTGCGAGCACGCTCCTTATTCCTTACGATCCAACAATCAGATTATATCCAATCAACTTACGATCCGACTTCCTAATATATCCAATCAACTTACGATCCGACTTTCTATTATATCCAATCAACTTACGATCCAACTTTTATTTATGAATCGACTTACAATCCAGCTTTTAGGTATGAATCAGCTTACGATCCATCCTTTTATGTATGCAGCTTTTTCATTACGATCCAACTTTTTCTTGGACTGAATTGACTTATGAAACAGACTTTTATGTAGCGTCAACACCTTCGTTAACGATCCGCGTGTGAACAGCAAAAAGGACGCAAAGCAGTGGAGCGATCCATGTATATGTGCTAGGTATCATTCATACATAATATAGGTGGGCCACCTCATTACACAGCCGGAGCCGCTAGAGGGCAAGGGTGGCTACATTAGCTCACCTTTGGATGACGAATACCAGACGTAACATTTGCGAATCTACAGTGAAGATTCAAAATTTTAAAAGCCTTGTTATGGTTGAGAATATGCTTGTTCTTAACGAACCGAATGATGCCACATGTTTGCTATCACTCCTGACAAATGCTAGAGAAATGTCAAGTTTGAGTTTGAGATTTTTCAAATTGACGAGCATCTTCAGAATCCGAAAAAGACTTAAAATTAAAACGTCCTCGTAGCATAAGATCCAAAGTATCATCAATCACTTGTTTACCTCTGACATATTACCTAGTGCCAAGCTTTTTAATTTTTCTTTATTTTGGAGACACCTCGAGAAACACAATGTTCGTGGAAATTTAGAATCAAAAAAATTTGTGATCATTTATTCCTGTCATAATTTAAAAGTAATAATATCCTTGATTTTATTAAAAATGATGGGAAACCCCATGATCATACAAAAATATTAACGTATTCAAAATAATACCGTGAAACGACATAAATGAATTAAGCTACCCAATAGCTACGTAAAAAATTAAATAGTGAGCTAATTACTCAAAACCAACTTCATGATGTAAATCACTAACTAAAATAGATCCACTAATAGGTAATGCAAGAAGCTTTGAAGTGTCGAAAATAGGTGAGTAATGGAATAGCGAAAACTTCTTACTTCCAATGCATGACTACGCCTATCAAAAATTGAACAAAGCTAGCCAAACATAAAGTATTGAATTCTCATACAATTTTTACCAGTTACAAAAGCAATACAGAGATGCATGCATTCTGACACAAACTGAAGACAGTAAGGAAATAGTATTGATTAAAAAAAACAAGATCAGATGCTAATGAGCGCAAAACAATAGCGGATAGAAACCGCACACTCTAAAGCTATCTCTGAGTAACTGAGAATAAGTCCGAAATAAGTGACTCTGCTGATAAGCAGTAGCGCAATAGCAACTCTAAAATAAATCTCTAAAAGACTGAGCTAGAATGCTCAAGAGAGTTCAAGCTTGAAAGCTTGATAGAGAGCTAACTACAGTACTCGTGAATGATCTGCTTGATAAGAGCGCGGGAAGCGTCGTGTAATAACACTCAACTCCTTCACAATTTACAATATCATTGATAATGAGATGTATGAACAACTTATTTATACTAAGTGATTAGGTCGTCAAATGCGATTGCCAGTTGGCTAAAGTCCACTGGCATTCATCCAGTTCTTCTCAGAAGTTGTTTGCTGATAAGCGGCGACAATTGGTCGTAAACAGTCTGTCTGCATAAATGAACGTAAACTGCCACAGGCGAAAAATGCGAAAAAAATGACACTGCATTTTTAAAGGTGATTCCTAACAGGTGAAAATGCGAAAAAGACGACACTGCATTTTTACACGAGATTTCTGACAGGCGAACAATGCGAAAAAGATGACACTACATTTTTACACGAGATTCCTAACAAGCGAAAAATACGACACTATCGGATTTTGCAGAGAGAGAAATCATGACATTGTTGTCAAACTCCGTGTATTTCTGCAAACTGTGTAAAAACACTTGTAATTCTGCAGACTATATAAAAACACGTGAAAATCCGTAGAACTGGATAAACAGGATGAAGATTAAAAACCGATTAGTCGATTAGTAGGAAGGAGAATAATCCAATACTCTCCCTTAATCTGAATCCATGAATGCCTTGATCTTTAAACTTAGTTCTGTACAGAACTTTTTGTGTGCATCCAAGTTTAATGCTTTGGTAAAATTATATGTTGTCATATCTTGCGTTTGACAGTACTGTAATCTGACCTCTTCGTTGAGAACTTTGCTTCTGACATAGTGATACTTCAGTTCAATGTGCTTACTCCTAGAATGAAATCTAGGGTTGGCTGACAAGGCAATGACACTTTGATAATCACAAAATAATAATGTCGGAGCAGATTGATTGAGACTGATATTTGAAAGTAAGTTTCTCAACCAAATTGCTTCCTTTGTAGCTTGTGAGGCTGCGATATACTCTGATTTTGTAGAAGATAGAGCTATCGAAGATTGCTCAAGCTCAGATGTTAAGTTTAATAACTTGAAGTCATTGAAGACTTGGCCATCTTCAAGGACTTCCACAAACTAGCATTTAGCACGAGTCTGCAGATTTACATTGCTTTCGCGACAGTCTGCAAAAATACTCTTAAGTGTCACAACAGTCTGCAGAAATACACGAAGTGTCGCGATAGTGTCGATTTTTTTCCAAAAGACGACACTTGTCTTAAAACTTCTTCTTTCCCAAAGGTCATCTATCTAGGAAATCGGACCATTATTGAGGAAGAATATAAATCCAGAAGTGAATTTATGAGTGTCTACATCTCCTGCCCAGCTTGCATCTGTAAAACCAATGAGTAAATTGAGTTTGTCGTTGCCGACTGCTCCATAACAAATGCAAAAGTCCATAGTAGCTCAAAGATATCTCATGACTCTGATAAGAGCCTTCCAATGTGTTACACCAGGGTTGGTCATATACTGACTTAGGGAGCTGACTGCAAAAGCTATGTCTAGTCTGGTACAGATCATGGTGTACATAAGAGATCCTATAATAGAATGATAAGGATACTCACGCATCTGCTCCTTTTCTTGAATTATTTGAGGACACTCGTCCTTTGACAATTTGAGACATGGTTCCATTGGTGAGAGAGCTAATTTGCAATTAATCAGATTATATTTGACTAACATATTGTAGATGTAGAATAATACCAAGTCATAAATGAGCTTCGCCTAGATCGGTCATGTCGAATTCAGAAGATAGCATTGTCTTGGTCTCTTTTATTAGATCCGTACTATTGCTGAAAAACAATATATCATCCACGTACAAAGTGATAATGATAAAAGATTGCTACACTGTCTTGAAGTAAACATTTGAATCTAAAGGGCTAGGTGTGTAGTCGTGATCAATAAGAAAAGTATTGGTCCTTTGAAACCATGCTCGAGCAGATTGCTTCAAGCCATAAAGCCTTATAGAGTTTACACACATGATTGTGTTTACCCTCGATAATATAACCTTCAGGTTGCACCATGTAAATGTCTTCTTTAATAACTCCATTGAGATATGTTGTCTATACATCCATTTGATGTATTTCCAAATCTGCTGCAGTAGCAAACGATAATAAAAGTCGAATAGAAGAATGCTTGACTACTGGACTGAAAGTCTCAGTGTAATTGACATTGTATACCTGAAAAAATCCTTTGGCGACAAGTCGGACTTTTTTTCTATCGATGCTTCCGTCTGCTTTGTACTTGACTTTGAAAATCCATTTGCAATCAACTATGTTTCTACTAGCAGGTAATTCAACAATTCCTCAAAAGTAGATGAGCTTGGTCCTTCAAGGGAAATAGTCGACTGAGGAACTGAAAAGTTCAAAATGTGGTCGGCTACATGGGCACTACCTTTTCCTTTGAGGTCGATAAACTGATCTTCGATGAAGATGACATCACGGCTAGTGAATATCTTCGACTCGATGGGATCGAACAACTTGTAGCCTTGATCTGATGAAAATACATTTGACACTCTGGAAGTCGAGCTTCTTCCTAAGATCGTGAGGAATCTGCGCATAAGCAGTACATCCAAAAACTTGTAAGTTTGATAAAGAACGTTTGATACCTGTCCAAACTTTGAATGGTGTTTTGTCTAAGAGACCTTTAGTAGAACATCTGTTCTGAATATAGGTTGATGTTGAAATAGCTTCATCCCAAAAGGACTTCGGAAGTGTCGCATGTGATAACATGCACTTTGCCGATTCGACTAAGGTTCTGTTCTTTTTCTCAGCAAGACCATTTGACTGAGACGAATAGGAGGTAAATTCGGTGGAGATGTATTCTCCCCCGTTATCTGACCTCAATGGTTTCATTCGTTTGCTAGTTTGATTTTATGCATGCTCTTTGAATTGTCTGAACTTGATGAAAGCTTTTGATTTCTGTTTAATGAAGTAAACAACTGTTCTTCTGGAGAATTCATCAATAAAGGTAATGAAATACTTTGTATCTAGCAATGAAGGAGTTTGCATAGGTCCACATATCTCTGTATGAATAACATCTCACATATATCTGTATGAACAACATCTAACAGACCTTTTGTTGCATGTTTATGACTTGATCTAAAAGGAATCATAGTTTGCTTTCCAAGGATACAGCTATGACAAACAAGGAGATCAACTTTGCCAGAAGGATAGTTGAGATCAAGTGCTAGGGATTGTCTGGACATGTTCAAAACAGATGCATAATTCAAGTGTCCTAAGCGATGATGCCACAGTAATGCTTTATTGACAACAATAGAGGTTTTCAAAGCTTGACTAGAATTATAATAACAATGTGCCAATCTATATAAGTATCAATGCCTCTTGCCAAGTGCAAGGATCTTAGAGGATGAAATCTTCACCGGGTGCACGATCATTATAATCTCGTTCCTTTTCAAGAGCTGCATGAGATGCAGCGGGCCCTTGCATGGTGGAGGAACGACGAAAGAGGTCCTGTCGAGAGGGATCAGCAATGACAACATCTCCTAGAGTACAAATTCCATCACGCGAGAGAACAAGGTCAACTCGTCATCGAGAAGATTGCAAAGAAGGCCCTAGTAAAATGTGTGTTTGTTCTCAAACAACATGAAAACCACTATCATGAGCAATAGCAGCAAGAGCATCACAAATGGAATCATGTGAAATAATACGTTCTCCACCTAAGGGACACCGCATAAGATGAGTACATAAGAAATCCAACACATGCCACATGAACACTTAGAGAGACCAATTAACATTGGATTTGGAAGTCCCAATCTGGTTCGAAGGGCAGTTATAAACAAATCATTGTTGAGTCGCAAGAGTGGAAGAACTGGATGTGCAACCAACCAAGCCCCTGCACCTGGACCAGCACAAGAAAGAAGACAAGCTCGAACTGCATCAGAAGGTGAATCATTGATAAGTTGACCGAAGGAATTGTCAGATTATTCTCCTACTAATCGACTAATCGACATTTTAATCTTCGTCCGACTTTTATCCAGACCTGCATATTTCTTCATGTTTTTATACAGTCTGCATAGCTACTCAAAAATGGCTAACAGTGTCAACATTTTCGAAATTGTCACCTTTCGGGATTTTCTCTCACTTTGGATTTTTCGCAAAATGTCGGATGTCTTAAATGTTAAGGAAATGACTTTGGCAAAGACCTTCACAGTTTTCGCATTTTTCACATGACAATTTATGTTCATTTCTGCTGCATACAGACTATTTACGACCAAAGCCACCGACTTGCATTAATCCATCAGCAAGTAATTTCTGAGAAGTCCTAACTGGATGGATGCCAGCACATCACAGCCAACTGGATGACTCTTTTGATGACCTAATTGTTTAGTATAAATAGCTGCTCATATTTCTACATTTAACAATGTGACCAAGAGATCAGCAAGGATTGAATAGTTAGCTCTCTCTCAAGCCTACGAGCTTGGACACTCTTGAGCATTCTAGCTCACTTCTTTAGAGTTGATTAGAGATTGCTATTGCACTTACTGCTTATCAACATTGCGCTTAATTCAAATTTATATTGAGTCGTTCAGAGATAGCTTAGAGTACGTGGTTTTGATCTGCAACTTGTTGTACTCATTAACATCTATTTTGCTTTCATACTGAATCAATAATATCTTCTTATTGCGTTCAGGTTCATCTCAGAATGTATGTGTTTTTGTAAGTTCTTCGCGACTAATTATTTGTTTGACAATTCGATGCTTAATGTTTGGCTATGTAATCAATGTAGTACTAATGATTTCAAAGTTAGTTACCACAAGATCAAACGTGATTTCTATCACTATTGTTTTGTTCGAAATTGATAGCGTAGTCATGCATAGAGAAAGAGAAAGATAGTTTATTCTGGTGCGCACGATAAGTTTTCTTTCTTTTCATTCAAATTCTTTTTATTCGAATCTTATTCGACCTATCTTTCACACACCTCTTTCCAATATGAATAAGTGTGAAGATGCTCCAAAATAGTCTTCTGAAAAACTAGTCGCTGATTTGTCACCAAAGATTCGAAGGGAGGCGCAAAAGGCTATACAAGCGATGGAAGTAAATCTCAAGTAGTGCGAAGAGTGTGTTGAAAAGCCAAATTGCCAGTCTCCACATGAGCCACCGCATTAAAAAGAAGAGGCTGGTTACCCTACTGAAACCTGAAAACTAGTGCAGAGGCAACAAGAGCCCAACTTTTGAGAAAAGCAACTGGTGCGATACAAGCAGAAGATACTAGGCCAACACCACCAGAGGAGGCAGGAAGAGAAATCTGCTGCTTAGAAAACTAACCTTCACAAGTGTCAAAGGTTCCTGGACCCAAAACGCGACCAAATACATCCAATAAAGTATCATCAAAATCTCGAAGTAAGGATAATATGTCAGGCGAAGGATAAACGCAACATAGAAGATAGCTAGGACGTTAAGCAAAGCACCGAGTGAGAATTCCAAATGCAACCTGAGAATTTCCAAGCTTTGGCAACAAATCAGAATGACGAGCAAATTCATCCAGAGCTTCCCGCGTAAATGAAGTGACATATCCATAAGAACCAATGGGAACACCCAATGCCTTAATCCCAAGCTGAGGTGTATTGAAACCTTCAAGTAAAGAGATATCTGCTTGAAGGCCATTTGGACTCCATGCAACACACTTAGAACTATTCATTGTAAGTCCAATAGAAAAAGGTTGAGCTGAGAAATGCAAAAAAACCGGGACGACATCGCTAGCAGGCCCCACAATATGAGTGTCATCTGCAATTGAGGGGAATAAACATGATGAAAAAACTGAAGTTGTAACACGCAAAGCATGATAATCTGCCAAAGCAAAGAGAGGACCATCTAAGGGATCCCCTTGTCGAGTTCCTTCAGCAGAAGAAATGATGGTAACATCACCAGTACGAGAAGCATGACTAAAGTATAATGGTGAACTTTTAGAATAGAAGATCCGCACAAAAGGAAGGAGCATTGCAAGTGTATCTTGAGCACCACGAAGTTCTTAGTCGTCCGAGAAACTGAGTTGAAAGCATTAACAACATCAACTTGTAAAACTACCCGGTCAGGATGAATATCCAAAATAGCACGTAAAGCACAAACAACTGTCTCACAACCGCCACAGGAGTAGCACACCCAAATTGAAACCGAAAAAGATGAGCATGAAATGCTTCTCGAAACTGAAAACAAAGTGCCCATGCCACCAACCTGTATAAGCATTCACCCACTACAATAGGACGCACACCTCCAGAAGCTTTATCTAAAGCTAAAAGATGAGCGACACCTAAAATATGAGCAACTGAAGGTGGCTTCTGCTTAGATGCAATGAAAGAACACACCTTGAAGAGAAGATCAAAGCCACTTGTAGAATTATCTGGAGAAAAACAATCACATAGATGTTCGAAAACCAATTCTGAAGGCCCACCAGCTGAAAGTCGAGGACTACGTAGAAAAGCTTTCAAAAAATTAACTTCTGCAAGTTGAATGTTGGAGGGTTTGCAGATCCCAAGGCAACCCTAACCCTAGTTAATAAGTGAGAGGGATTTGGCACCCTGCGTGTGTAAGTCCAACCCGATGATCACATAGTTATTTGATTAGAAAGTCAATAAAGGACTTTAGGCCTTTTTGCGGGACTTTTAATGTCGCAAGGCCTAAATGTCAAGTTAGTGAATAAAGTTGGGTTTCCCTCCAATTTGGATGATTCCCACTCTTTTTTAAATTTGAATAATAGGATTCAGAGGCCATGGTACTCTTCTCTACTATAAAAAGAGACCAACTCGAGTTCCTACACATGTTCATCTCCTCATTTCAATAAAGCATATTGGTTCTCTTGTGAAATGGATTGATGAATGTCCTTGCTCTCTATCACTTTTCCTTCATCTCTCATGCTTTATTTGTGTTTTGCTAATTGTTGGATCTGATTGTTATTGGGATTGCATGTTATTATACTTTCTATGAGGGAGAAAGGAAGAGAGAGAAAGAATAAGCTATCTTTGTTGTGGATCTAGTATTAGTGAATGTAGTGTTAATGCTTAGGGTTAATGGATGTTAGATTTAGATGTGAATCTTCCAATCATGCTGAAATCTGAACTATATTATCGCTCTCATGGGAACGAATCTATGCGTGACAACTAACTTCATTTCTTTGATGCTAGATTGATTAGATCTTGGATTGAGGTTAGGCAAGGAAAGAAACCCACTACAATTTTGGTGCCGTTGCTGGGGAGCTATGCCAATTTTTCAATTTGCAGCATGTTTGTTGGATGGTTAGCTTGCATTAGGCATCTTGTCGTTGCATGAATAGTGTTAGATCTGCATTTAGAATTAGTTTGGGAGTGATTTTGCTTGATTTGAGTGGATTTTCTTATTTGAAATCTAATCGGATTGTAGAACAGGGAAAGCTATTCAGATCACCAATCTTAAGATCCATTTGGATTTGAGATATCAGAAAAAACAACAAAAATCGGTCAAATCTGCCAGATTTTGGTCAAAAAGAGACAAAAATCGTCATCTGAACTGATACCTTTTTGCTCTCTTTTAGGAAACCTTCGCCGAGTTGCAGACATCTTCGATTTTAATCATAGAACCTTCAGTTTGAAGGGCGAACAATCCTTCCTAGCAAATTTCCAAAAACATCAAAAAAATCGTCAAAAAACACCAAAAAAATCACCATAACCCTAAAAATACAGAAAAAAAAACCTTCGCTCGATTCACTGTGCATAGGTGTGATTCAAATCTACCTATTGTCAGGTCGACGAGAAATAATACCAGAAATAGAAGGTTTTTTCATAGGATCAGTTGTCATATTGCCATATTTTTTGTCAAAAAAGTTTCTTTTTTGCAAAAATACCAGTATTACTCTTGATTCTTCGCCAAAACCTTCGTCGAGTTTTCAAAACATTTTATTTCTAGTAGAATGCTATTTTTGAGTTCGGCGAACATTCTTTTTATCCATTTCATAAAAAATCTTGATCTTTACCCTCGCCAAACTACATAAACTGTGTTTTTTTTTGTGTCAGAAACCTTTGCCGGGTTTACCCTAGCTTTATCTGTGTCAGATTTTGAATCTGAAATTTCGACGAAGGTTATTTCCTTAGAAATTGTCAGAAAAATCTAATTAGAGAGTTTTTTCAAAATAGCACTGCTAAACCTTCGCCGAACCAATCGTCGTCTAGGGAACTTTCGCCAGTACTATTTTTAGGTTTTAATTTTCCAGATCAAGTCTTTGTCAAAATCTGGATCAAATCTAGTACATTCTGATTTGGATTCTGAGAAATTTTTCATTTTTTGAAAAGTATTGATTGATTGAATTTTGAAATCTTTTTTACGATATAGAAATCAGATTCTTGAATAGTGGAATAGATCTAGCAGATATGATCTGAAATAGTTTTGATTGAAAAATCTAGATCCAATCTCATTGTCTGCTTGATTTGAATATGTGAATTGTCTGCTTGATTTGAATTTGTGAAGATGGCTGCCCCTGGAGGTGCTCCTCAGAAAGTCAATCCAATCATTGTAATAAAAGCACCCCCTTTGGATCTACCAAAATATAGTGGATTAACAGATCCAGTTAGATTTCTTCATATCTATGCTGAATCCTGTGAAGTCTATGGCGAAATTTTTCTCCAAGATAAACCTAAGCTTTTTCCTATGGCCTTAATAGGTGTGGTGCAAGATTGGTACTATAATCAAGATGAAACTGAACATGCAGATTGGGACTTGCAACGATTGATTGTACAGAAGGATATATGTGTCAACAAGATAATCATTCAGATTTGAGCGAGATTTTCTTATTGGATCGGACCTTGGATACACCGATCACTTTTCCATTGAATGTGGTGAATGTAACTTGAATATCAACGGAACCTACACCAGATCTGATTGAAGATGAACTCAACCATGTGAGTCATGCCTTGACTTATGATCACAATGCAGAACTTACTGATGAGCAGATTCTAAATCATATGGATCCGAACAGATTTGGAGTACGTAATGTTCCTGATGAACCAACAATAAAACCATCCAAAGCAGTTAAATTGAAGGAAGACAGGATCACAGAGTCAATGACGAAGAAACAAGCCAAGCAACATTATAATACGGTCCTAAAATGGGAAAATCCTCCTGAAAAGATTGATTTAGTGAATGTGCCACCCGTACTGGATAAAGGCAAAGGAAAAGTCGAGGATGATTCTACAAGTAAGAGTTCTAGCAAGACATCATCGTCTCGGAAGTCATCACCTCCACGATCAATTCTTGCTAAAAAGACTAAGCGAAGATCCAAGACAAGTTCTTTCAAAAAATAACAAGCAGATGTAGTCCAGCATGATATGCCCAAACATTTTAAACGTTATACACTGGATGATGTGGTTATCATGTTATCTAATGCACATCGTGAACACAAAGAACAGGTGCCAGAATCGAAAGATGTTTTGCAATGGCCTAGCCAGGAGAACCACAAAAGACTGTAGAAGTTGGATCACAACTTAATCTTGAACATTATTAAGCACTCCGCATGTTACTTATTACGTATCAAGATTGCTTTGCATGGACTTATCAAGACCTGAAGGGTATTCCAATGTCAGTTATTGAACATACCATACCTTTAGTACCTGATGCAGTTCCAAAGGTTACAAAGTTCTATCATTGTATTCCTAATGTTGCGGATCTGATAAAGAAAGAACTTCAGAGATTGCTTGACGCCGATTTCATTTATGAAATTGAGCATACCGAATGGATCTCACTAGTTGTCATTGTTCCTAAGAAGAATGGAAAATTGAGAATTTGTGTAAATCTCAAGGCTTTGAACAAAGTGACACGGAAGGATCACTTTTCGTTACATTTTACTGAAAGCATTTTGGATCGCCTTGTTGGAGCGGAAGCTTATAGTTTCCTAGATGGATTTAGTGGTTACAACCAGGTTAAGATTGCACCTACAGACCGCCATAAAACTGCTTTTGCAACAGAATGGGACACCTATGCTTACAAAGTAATGTCATTTGGACTCTATAATACACCAAGTTTGTTCCAAAGAGTAATGCAATTTGCTTTTAAAGATTATCTACAGAAATTTCTTGAAATTTACTTGGATGACCTAGGAGTCCATAATAGTACAGATACAAACCACCTGGATCGATTGGAAAAAGTATTTGAAAGATGTCACAAATATCAAATTTCTCTAAATCCAGAAAAATGCCATATATGGGTTTCTCACGGAGTTGTGCTTGGGCATGTGTGATATCGAGACATGGCATTGCCACAGATTTTTCCAAAATCAAGATTATTGTGGAGTTGCCACCACCAACAACGATTCGTGGAGTTTATGTGTTTATGGGTCATGCGAACTACTATAGTGTCTAAGAAGATTCAGAGAAGCTAAATCTAAGGAACCTTCACAGGCCATCAAAACCTTCAAACCAACCTTTGTAGACAACATTTTTTGACTCATGGCAATGAATTTGACCTGCCTACATGGTCAGATCATGAAAATCTAATATATAGAGCATGTTGTGTGAAAGTTCAATTCCTGCGAGAGTTCAACCTTTGCGGAGCTGAAAACCCTTCGCAGAGCCTTTGTAGGGCATCCAAAACACCTTTTGGACCTTCGCATACTTCTCTGAAGCCTTAGAATCATGAGAAGAAGGTCTCTGCAAAAATTTGGTTGGAGCTGAACTGGAAAAAGTATACTTTTCCTAAGATGCACTCAATTCTCAACTATATAAGAATAGAATTCGAGTCATTTGGCACTTCATTCAACGAAGCTCTGCCAAACATTACACTCGTTCTCCGATCGCAACGAAAATTCTCACATGCCTTCATCAGCCCTCACAGCCCTCTGTTATACACTCCATGCTACCTTTCCACCTTTCTTTTCACGAATTCCACCATCTACCAGCTTTTGAAGCCTTTGTCTCCATTTTTTACGCCTTTTTCTCTTTCTTGAAGGTCTTTTCGTCTTTTTCCATCTCCGTCACTACCATCTGACATCATGACATCCTCCTATTCTTATGATGATACTGGCGCCAAACAAGTTATCCAACAAGAGATACCTATAGCTACCTAGATTTGGCCTCTGTCGTCTGACACCTTGGTTGCCCCATGGATTCAGACAGCTGGGCCCCTTCTCCAAGCAATGGGCATTTACCCAACGCTTTTCACCTCTTCCATTGACATGAACCTTGCCTTACATGCCTATGCATCGTGGGACAAGAAGAAGTCCCGTATCCACATACTGTACCAGGGTACCACGTACAAGGTATGCATAAATGCTAACTCCATGGTCACAGTCGAAATTGTTTTCGATGATCGCCAACCAATCTCCCATCGCCGAGCCAAAAACCTCATCAACCCCTTTGCCCCTCTCTCCCCTGACATCCCACTCAAAACTAACAATGAGTATCTGATAGAAGCTATCAATGTTAACCCGACAATCCAAGCCACTAAACAACTTCTTGTTTGCCTCAACTTTTTGAAAGGACCACATTCAGTCCACCCTTTTGATCCAAATCGTGGAATCCATTACTGAATTTTCGAGCTCCTAGCATACCTTCCTTCTTAACGAGCTTTCCATCGCCATCAAGCCTAACAGACGCGATCGCATCACCGCCGGCCCTTTGCTTTGTAACTTTGCCTACTCATTCCTCGAGCAGAAGCTTCAGGGTTTCGGTTGATCTACCATTCTCTCCACCAACGTTCCATACACTAGCCTTGTCCCACCTACCATTGCCTCCACATCCACCCTCCTAGTAATTACTGACTCATCGGCCTGCAAACGCATGCATGGCGCAGCCTCCACCTCTACTAGCCCTCCTCTCACAAGACAACACACTATCCCTCAACCACGTCCTGATATCACCTCTTCTACTTCTACTACTACCGTCTCCACACACCCATCCATTGTTGTCATAATTTTTGTTCTTATCGTTCCCATTTCTCCACCCCCCCCCCCATCGTTATTCTAGTTTTAGCTCCGTCATTTATCACCATCACTTCGTCCATCCCTCCTTCCATATTAACCCAAATGAGTCCCAAATCTTGCCTAACACCCTCCAATGGATGCACATTTTTTATAACTCTTCTCCCACTCATGCCTCCATTCTCGACACCACCCTGCAATTTCCTTCCATCCCTCTTGTTCCATCTTTTGAGCAATCCATTCTCCAACCTCTTTCCACCACCACCACTCCTCTCACACCACCTGCACAGACTGCCAAGGGCAACAAACCATTTTCTGATGAAGCCTTTGTTTAATCAGAGTATATAAGATCCCCTAAGCACACTGACAGCCAGAGGATCTGGTCGAGCCAGAAGAGCTCCTTGAAGATGATGCAGCTGCTGATGTGCAAATAATTTCACCACCACAACAGCTAGCACCAGCACAACAACCCCTATCGGCTATCGACATTGAGATATACAAAAGCATGATCATATATTTTCCAACGAAGGCCCTGTGTGTAGCAAAGCACATAAAGATGACAGACGCACAGGTAAGTAATTTTTTAATTACTATTATCGTGATGCAAATTGCCATATAAAAAAATGTGAAACTAACATTTTGTATTCTGATTCTCGGTCCTCTCAACAAGATGACTCATTCGGTTGTGGCTGGTATGCCATTAAAAATGTAAAATGCTTTATGGAATGGTTCATTAGCCAAGGTGAAAATGTCGATATACGTAAGGTAATTTGAGTTTGGATGTAAATTGTAGCTGTTTTACGACCATTACATCTAGCAAAAACATCTACAAAAATTGCAAATGGTATATACCAGTGTAGTCTATTGGTTTTTGAACCTGTGCTACATTTCATGCAGTTTGGAATGTCCATCAAACACTTCAATCTAAAACTTTCTACTATGGTAGAATCGGGGGGAAACCATTCCTCACTTAAAAAATGTGGTAGAGGTAGAGTTTCTAGTTTGTCATTCAAACCATTTTTGCATGGTATGTAAAGATAATCGTAAAAAAAAATGCCAGAATCCAAAAGTGAATTTAGAGGACAATGCTTATACAGGAGTAAACCGATATCAGATTGAACGACGTCTATGATGACTGCAAGTGATTGTATTGGTTGCCATTCGCTTATGCTCGATGGATACAAGTCCGCAAAAGACAATATTCCATTTTAACACAAATATATCACAATAATGAATGTGGATTATTAACATAGAAAAACCAGCATAAGTTGCATCACATACAATTGCATTTGAGTCAATCTACGAGATTGACATCCATCACCGTAACTTCATTGTGCATATACACATGTTGAATCAAGACTTCTGAAATGGATTGACCTCCCTTTGAAACTTTGAGCTCTAAAATTCTTCCTTTCCAAAAGTTTTTGTAATCCATATTTGATATCTTTCTTTTGCTGAATGCACCTTTTGATGAGGGATGCATCACAACCCATTGAAACTTTCTGTATGTGCATGGCATCCATAACCCTTCAGAATTTCTTTCATTACAGACAATGACCGAATTGATCGCACTACGTGGTCTTCGATTGCAAGCGGCATTGCACATGCATAACAGTGCAAGATACAAAATGATTGATAATGTACATGCAAGATACAAAACGATTGATGATTTACAGAACGATTGATAACTTCAGTTAGTTGAACCATCCATGCAAGTTAGTTAAACCTCAGTTAGTTAAACTCGGACAATCTTTTGTTGATGGGCAACAATATATTATCCAATCACATGTCTAGACTCTGCCCGACGGGAGTTTTAAACTAGCTAAAAATATGCCCGAGAAATTCTAAAAAAAAATTGTCCTGCAAACACCGTTACGGTCCTGCACACATGTAAAAATATTATTGCGACATGTGGATGTCGAATAGTTGAAAAGTCAAAAAACATATCTTTGCAAAGGGCCCTTATAGTGCTTGAACCTCCCCTAATGGTTTTGATGCTTGATCTTGGAAAAGGCCTTCTGTGTGATTTTGCCAAAACACAAGCTTCACAAGGTTGAAGCTCCTTTGACGGTGTCTTTGGTAGTCCAACAGCTTTTCCTTCCTTGACCATAGATTGCATGGCTTTGAAATTGGGATGACCCAATCTCTTATGCCACAGATCCTCCTGAAGAACCTTGGTCTCATAAGCAATATCTGAATGTTAGCACTCTCCCTAGAATCTAGTTTGTACAACTTTCCAATTCTAGATCCTCTAGCAATAACTTTATTTTCTCTTGAGATTATACACTTGTCAACATGAAACTTGACATCCAATCCACTATCAAACAACTATCCTACACTAATGAGATTTTTGGTTAGTCTAGGTACATAAAGTCAATCATGAAAACAAAAAGATTTTGATGATGATGCATGCAATGGAATACTACCTATTCCTTTGATTCTACACTCAGTATAGATTGATCTTTTAGCACCTAGATATGGCATGAGACTTGTGAAAGAATTCCTAGAACTAGACATATGGGAACTAGCCCCACTATCTAGACATCATTAAAGAATTCTCTCTTTCACTCTCAACACCCTCACACTCATCCTCATCAGTAAGGCTAGTTTGCTTAGATTGGTTCTTCTTCTTGAAATAGTTTGATACATAATGGCCTTTCTTGCCACAGAAAAAACATTCGACCTTTGAGAGCTTCTTCTAGCCACTGGATGTTGCAACTTGTGAGGATTGATCCTCACCACCTTCTTTGGCTTTGTCTTCTTGAAGTGTTGTTGACCTTTGCCCTTGCATTTTGACTTGTCCTTGGTGAAGAGTGCTTTGTCATCTCCACCATCTTTCAATGAAAGTATGTTGATCCTCAGCATCTTCTTCTCTTGCCTGCTTTCTTCAGCAATGAGGACACCTTGAAGTGTCTCCAAGGATGGAAGTTCCTTTCTGACAGCATAAGTCTGCACAATATTGTCATACTCATCTCTAAGTCCATTAAGGACTACTTGAACAAATTCAGTATTCTTAAGAGCATCTCCAATACCAGCTAACTCTTGATGAAGAACCTTTACTCTCATTACATAGGATGAAGCACTCTCATCTACTCTTTGATAACTTAGAAAGATTTGGTTTCTAAGTGTAAGCAATCTAGAAGTATTCTTAATTTCATAGATTGTTTTCAGAGTGTCCCAAGCCTCCTTGGCAGTGGTGCATGTACCGATCTCTCTTAAGACTTCATTTGTGACATTCATTTTTATGAAATGAAGGGCAATTCTGGTTCTTTTATTGAATGTTACAGCTTCATTAGGTGTTGCAGGTTCTTCTTCAGCTCCACTCACAATGTCCATTACATCTTATAGAATCAATAATGATTCCATTCTAATCTTCCACATTGCATAATTGGAAGATGTTAATCTCTCATTGTGCTCCAAGAAATGTGGACCAGATGAAGACATTTTCTCTATGAGAAATTCTAGTAATGGCAAAGATG
This sequence comes from Diphasiastrum complanatum, assembly GCA_029204225.1. NCBI lineage: Eukaryota > Viridiplantae > Streptophyta > Lycopodiopsida > Lycopodiales > Lycopodiaceae > Diphasiastrum > Diphasiastrum complanatum. The sequence goes on from CM055103.1 coordinate 8,036,299, forward strand.
AAGTTGAAAATGTTGCTTGCTATCTCAACCTAGGATCTAACACTTATAATGTTGATCACCTATGAAATCTAGCAACAGGTTGTGAGATCTAGCTCTCAATTAAAAAAATCAATCTATCTTGAATTTGGATCTCGCTTCAATCATAGAAATGAAGCACATGCAAGTATGAAGTCTATCTCTCCAACGAGTTTCAAAGAACTGATAAACTCTCTAGAGACTTACTTTCAACTTAGACACAATAATTTGTGAGAAATGAAAAGTCTAAGACCTCACAACACTCACTTCTATGCAATTCTACTTGATTGATAATGAAAATTGAAGAAATTGGTGAAAAGAACTAATGTGTGCTCACTTTGGCATATCACACGAGATGAGTACTCTTCCAAACTCTCTAATTGCCTAAAACTATTCTAAAAACAAATCAAATTGATTTAGAAACTCAAGCAACACATTCTACTCTTCAATACCTATCCAACAAGCTATAGAACATCAACTCTGGATCATTTCTTCAGAAGTAGCACTCAAACAAAGAGGGTTGATTTCACACGTGTGAGCTCTCTGTTTTTTACAGGGCTCAGCTGGAGTAGATTAAGCTTGATTTGATCCACTTATGATCCACAGATGGCTTGTTTGTCAGCAAGTTTGGATTCCTCTCCCAAATCCGAGTTCCTGCAAGCAAAAGCACTGATGTTCTGATGTATACACCCTCACCTCTGCAAAGCATGAAGCTCTGATACCATGTGAGGTTTTTAGTACGTGTGAACTTCGACACACACCTTACAGGATCTTATGGAGGTGTTGTGATTGCACAAGATTGATCAAAGAACAGATTACTTGAAAAATCTAAGACAAGAGCACAGTGGCATACATCAGACTGAAAAAATTGACTTCGCACTATGAGGAATGAATGTCGGAAATACTTCTAAGAGCTTAGTATGGGAAAAACAGTATGCTCTCGGGTAGAGAGAGAAAATCAACACATAAAACTCGGGTAGAGAGAGAATGAGCTCAAAACACCAAAATCTCAATATTCACAATATGGCAAAACATGCCAAAGTTTTCCTACATCAAAGAGGCTCGAATTCCTATAGTGGAGTTGCATGGAATGTCCACTTAACTTAGTTAACTCAACTAACATGGCTCCACGTGTGTAACTGCATGCATGGATATTGCATGTACAGCATGTCATCTCTCAAAATTGCCTAGACATGTGTAGATCATGAAAACTACTTTGCATGTTGCATGCACTGATTGCATGTTGCTTGCATGCACACTGAATGACATTGCATGTAATCTAAACTTTTGCATGACATCAAATTTGAATCTACCTAACTCAAACTCGACCTATTCTAGAAGGTTATGTGCTCAATTCACATACCTTTATGTACAATAAAGTTTACAATGGAAATAACATAGGCATGGCCCCAAAACTCGAGATAGGAAGATATTATTCTACTAATCTTCACAAAACACTCCAAATGACCACAAATCACCCAAATGCAAGCAATTGTATGAAAGATTGTGGCTATGACCTCGATTTGATAACTAGATCTCAAAAAGGTGTGATTGGCAAGCCTAGAATTGAGATTTTTTATCAAACAAGCATAAGAGAGTCATAAATAAAAGTGTCCAACCAGGTTGGGTGCCCTATCCACCTTGATTCAATTGACTATAACTTTTAATTGGAAGATCCAATTACTATGAAGTCAATTGCTACACAAACTAGACTCAAATAGCTTTCAATTAGCTATCAAGCATCAAATTTGGATCACACATGGAAGAGAACCATCAAACTGAACTTTCTTGTCCTTCACACGTGTCTGAGCAGGAAAACCCATACAATGTCAGAAATGATTCAATCATTGTGATTATAAACCATTTTGATCAAAAGAATACTTGAGATACATGGGAGATGCAAACTAGTCTCTCTAGATCTAGATTTTTAAGAAATTTTTGGAACATTGGATGAAACAAGCATCAAAAGCTTAGGTAGGCTCTGATACCATGTGAAAATTCACACGTGTGGAAATGCCCTAAAGTGTGTAATTGATCTCCTAAACAAGCTTATGCACTTGTCGATGGATTCCAGATTGATTTCCAAGATCTAGATCAAGAAACCAAGGCATAGAGACAAAGATGGATGCATTGTGTAGATCTCTCCTTGCATGCTATTGGACCCTTAATCATATTCTCTTCAATTCTATTAGATGAGTGATGCATCCTTCTTGCAATCCTATTGGACCCTTCTTGAAGATTTCTCAATTCCTATTGGATCCCTTGACCAAAGCCAACACTTTGACTTCATCACTCATCAAATTACATTATCACAAGTGTCAAAACCCTATTCACATGCCTACCTAGCTCGAGTTTACATCACAAATAATTTTTGGCTCAATAGTGGCATAACATGTGTATCTAACTAATTTGCCAACTATGCCAATTTTTGGCCCTATCACAACTCTACACAAAGAAGTTTGTCATAAAAACTTTATGAAACCTCTAAGACTAAGATAGATAGCTTTTTATTATTTTCACAATAAGCATCCAATCAGATATTACAAGCACTCTACTAAAGTTCATTAGAGAGGCATAGAAGATTCTAACAGGTCCAGCAAGCAATCATAAGTTCAGATCATGCAAAAAATGCATTTTTGGCCTCCTTCAACAAGCAAAACTTCAACATGATGGTGTCTAATATTCACCTATGGGAGGCAATCCATCATATCTTTAAGCTTGTAATGAGAACCAAGAGATTCAGGCCCCCATTTGATAGGTTTTCATGCTCACCATGTTTTTTGACCAAATCTGACCAGAATTTGTGGGATAAATCCACAAATAAGTGCAATCTAATCCTAATCCCTGTAAATCCATTACATGCAAGCACAAAAAGTTCTGATTTTAGTCAAATATGGATTCTATAGCCCATTTCTAGTCCAAAAACCCCAATTTTTGGTCCAAAACCACTATCTAATCATCCTTTTGACTATTCAAACATCATGCAATCATTAGATCCAATCATTGATGATTGTAAAATAGTAAGTACAATCTAAAAAACGTACTGCATTAGTACCTATGATCAATTCCAAGCAAAAACCATGATTTCTAGGTGAAAGTTTCACTAAAACCATCAAAAATCCTATAATTTCCATCAAAATTCATGGAGCAAATCCACAATTATGATCTTTAGGCTGAAAGTACACCAAGGATCTGAGAAGCCACCTACTTGGAAATAAATTCCACCACCTAGAAGAATAAGCAAAGAGATACACCAAAAAAACTACAAAAATCCAAGATCCTCAAGCCCCACCTTCTGGTTGCTATGATCCAAGCTCTGATACCACTGTTACGATTGCCAAGTGAAGATCTTCAAGAATCCTGTCACATGCAAACCAAAAGGACACCTGTGGAGCTTAAACCACCCAACCAACATGAAGAGGCTAGGCAATACCCTAACCCTTCAACCCCAGGCCACAATGAATGAATACAAGAGAGGAGAGGAAACCTGGCTCAAGAATCTGAAATTCCAATAAGGAGATGGGCGAGTTTCCATAGTATGTATTCTCTTCAAGAGGAAAGAATATTCTCCTTAGGATCCCCATGCAACCTATATTGAGCTATTGACCTCCTATTCTTGCATTTAAGCAGTTATTTATCATGCAAGTGCTCCTATGTCAATTATAGGTCTGGGTCCTCATATGATTATTAATTATTTTTAACGACCACGTTTGGAATGACGTAGCATACCTAATAACCACATACAACTGGAGTGGCCGGCTATCCACGTCAGGAATTATGGACATGGACATAACAGTTAAACTACTTAGTAGATATGGGGATCTAAGCCAATTAAAGGTGTCAAGCATTCTCAGCATCTCTACTAGAGTAGCAATGGTGCCAATTTTGCCAACACCAGTGGAGCGCCCCACTGCACTATTCCTTGATTGCAAAAGAGAAGAATCAAAAGAATGCCTTAGAGGCACAATATGTAAATTGTTTGAAAGAAGAGCCAACCTGCCAACGCTCTCCTTTAGAAAATCGGCAGAGACTCAAACTAGTCGTTCGCCTGGGTGCAACCCAAAGTAAATTCTGGGCTAATATGCACACTTATCTTCAACACACCTCTCTCTTTACTCTTATCTCTTTGGGTGAAACCCAAAGAGAATCCCTGTGTTTTCTCTCTATGTATTTAATATATATATTCTCAATGCATCTATTTTTACATATGTAACATGTATGAAACTATAATCTTCCATGTGACTCAATTGAATAAATTTTACACATGTTAAAATACATATTTGTTGCTTTTGCAGGATTGTCTACAAGGGATGTAATATTAGAGCAAAAAACCATGTTTCATAATTTTACACATGTTAAAATACATATTTGTTGCTTTTGTAGGATTGTCTACAAGGGATGTAATACTAGAGCAAAAAACCATGTTTCATAAATCAAGAGGTGATCCTCATCATTTTCATGTCATATTCAAAATTCAACTAATAAATAAAAATAGTTGAACTTATATGAAAGATTTTCTTGATAAATATCGACTTGAATCAACTTTTGAAACAATGCAAATATATCCAATGATTCACAACTATGTAATTTTGGAAGACATCACACAACCAACATCTAACCAAAAACACTCAAAAACTAACATACATCAGTGCTTGAAGCTCCAAATATGTAGCAAAGAAAATTTGCATCAACACTCAATGCTACAACCAATATCGAATGCTTACCAATAAGCCAAGACAATGACAAAATAATTACTTTGGAAACAACTTTGTTTTCTTTCTTATTTCCATTTGGCCATGGCTTTTATGATGGTGAATTAAATTTCTTGAATTACATTAACATAAGAGTTAGCTCATTCTTTTCAATTTTCACATTGTATCCTCCATATCCCTTGATTATGTACCAGATTAGACAAGTGATTCTCTTATCCTCCAACACACAATCTATAGCTCTAGAGAAGAACATCAATGAAGAAAATTTTTAATCAATAAATATATATATATATGAAAAACACACATGTGAAAGTATTTGACATTATTCATCATAGTTTATGAGGTATGATTTTTTGAATAAGTGCTTGAAATGCAAACTTTTGTGCACATTTTGTGATTACTCTAGTGTTAACTTAGATGTAAATGTCTGAGGCTGGCCTTCGTTTCTAGTTTTTTGGTTTTGCTTTTATCCTTTTTTTGGATCTTGGTTTCTTGGCTCATCTAGGCATCATTGGCTCTAGATCTTCTCCTTAATAGGTTGATCTTCTCAAGGGAGGTGGACAATGAAAGAGAAACTACCTAATGGATCCTAATGATCTCTCCAAAGTGGATTACTAGCACCTATTTTGCTTGAGTGTGGATTTTATGGATTAGTTTTGAAACTAGTGGATGAATGCAAGTGCTAATGATCATTCATTATTGTGATAGCTTGATTAACAAAAAAAAACATGCATTTATCATCCACAACAATCACACACAAGGAAAATAGAAGGGCTTCACAAGAAAGCAAGAATGGAAAGAGACGATACTCTCTCTCTCTCTCTCTCTCTCTCTCTCTCTCTCTCTCTCTCTCTCTCTCTCTCTCTCTCTCTCTCTCTCTCTCTCTCTCTGTATATATATATATATATATATATATATATATATATATATATATATATATATATATATATATATATATATATATATATATATATATATATATATATATATATATATATATATATATAAACTTATGTACACTTATGTATGCATGGGTGAGGGACCCCATGCATCCTCCTCCCTCACCCATGCATACACTTTTTTTGAACTAAAATTGATGGGGAGGAGGATGCATGTACACAATTTTTTTTCGAGGACTCGAATTTTTTCGAAAACTCAAATTTTTTCAAAGACTCGATTTTTTTCAAATGACTCAAATTTATAAATGATTCAAATTTTTTCAAATGATTAGATTTTTTCAATGACTCGAATTTTTCAGATGACACGATTTCATTGGAAGACTCAAATTTTTGATAATTTTTTAGATGATTCGAATTATTCAAAAGACTCAATTTTTTTTAAAGGATCGAATTTTTCAAAATACGCGCATTTTTTCAAAGGTTCGAATTATTCCGAAGACTCGATTTTTTTGGAAAGGCCCCCAATTTTGGGAATGACTAGAATTTTTCTAAAGACTTGAATTTTTCAAATGACTCAAAATTTTACAAAGGATCGAATTCGTCAAATGACACGAATTTTTTAAATGACTTGAATTTTTGGAAAGACTCGAATTTTTTCAAATGGATCGAATTTTGTCACATTTTTGGAATAATTTGAATTTTGGGAATGACTCAAATTTTTCGAAGACTGGAATTATTCCAATAACTCAAATTTCTGTAACGACTCGAATTTTAAAAAAGTTTGAATTTTTTAAACGACTTGAATTATATAAGTACTCAAATTTTAAAGACTCAAATTTTATGAAAGACTCGAATTTTTTCAATAAATCGAATTTTTTTCAATGATCAAATTTTTTTTAATGACTCAATTTTTTTGAATGATTCGATTTTTTTGAACGACACGATTTTTTTCAAAATCTCAAATTTTTGGAAAGACTCCAATTTTTTAAATGAATCAAATTTTTCCAATGACTCAAAATTTTCCACTGACTCGAAATTTTGGAACGACTTGATGATCATACAAATATGGTGCGAATCTAGGTGGCCGCCGACGATCTAGGTGATGGCCGATGATTTGGATGGTGACCGATCTCGCACATCTCGCATCTCGAATATCTAACATATCTTACACATCTTGGCCATAGTAGAGGTCAAAATTTAACCATGTTCAACAATAGCACATGGAGTATGTTAATAAAAAGTTGACGACAATCTGTGTTTGCAAATGTCCGTTAACGGGCGGCCCACAATTCAAAGTGAATATGTTGTTCATGCATGTGGTATGTATGTGTGTTTTATTGGAATTTGATGCTCAACCTCAATAATGAGCATCCTGAAAGCTGTACAAAATCTAAAAAAAAAAAGACTCGAGTTTTTCAAAAGGTCAAAAAATTCAGCGTCAATTTTTTTTTAACCCAATGTCATCCTTGTCAAAAAGAGGTTTTCCAATATTTGGAAAAATTTGATCTTTGGAAACATTTGAGTCTTCGAAAAAATTCGATCCTTTGGAAAAATTCGATCCTTTGAAAAAATTCGAGTCTTTGGAAAAATTTGAGTCTTTGAAAAACTCGAGTTTTTGAAAAAATGTGAGTCTTTGAAAAACGTGATCCTTTGAAAAAATTCAATTTTTTTGAAAAAATTTCAGTCTTTGGATAAATTCGAGTCTTTGGAAAAATTCTAAGTTGACTATACAAAAGGTCGAAAATATAGAAAGGGTCAAATTTTACTCTAGGTCGAAAGATATAAATTCGAGTCTTTGAAAAAAAAAAAATTGAGTATGTGGAAGAATTTGAGTCTTTGGAAAATTCGAGTCTTTGGAAAAATTCGATCCTGTGGAAAAATTTGAGTTGTGGAAAAAATTCTGAGTTGACAGTACAAAGGGTCAAAAATATACAAAGGGTTGGATTTTACTCTGGGTCGAAAAATATAAAAAGGGTCAGAATAAATCCGTCTCGATTCGATCTGATGATCACATGGGGTGGGTGGAGTAAGGTTGAGCTCGCTAATGGTTTCTAACCCCCCCCCCCCCCCTCCCCCCCCCCACTACATAGTTAAGAAAGGGGGTCTTTTATATTTGTTTTTTTTTTTTTTTTTTTGGGGGGGGGAGGGGGCGAGGTGGAGGATCTTTTGGTCTCCATTTAAAAAGAAATGTAGTTTGGGTTGGAGAGGGGTTGCCCCTCGAAGGTCAAGGATAGAAGGGAATGTGTGTGTGGTCAAGGTTCGCCATATGTTAAAGTCTCTAAAATAGTCTTTTGGGTGTTAATAATAGACATTTACTTTTAGTTCATGGCACATTCACTCAACCTTGACTTGGCATCGTGAAAGTCAAAGGGGGCCAAAATGTTTTGTGTGCCTCATATCTCCACTCTCCCACCATCCATCCCCTCCTCTCTTTTTTTCAAGCATCATTCCTTCAGTTTATCGTGGAGATCGTCCTAATCCTTCGCCTCTTATGGATCTCCATCCCAATGTTTTGATGTCCCCTTCACTTGTCATTCTTTTTTTTTTTTTATCATCATCACCTCCTCCCTCTCTTCCAAGTCTTGGTACCCCTTCCTTCTCTTCCGAGTCTTGGTACCCCTTCCTTCAATCTCGTCATACACCCCCAATCTGGCCCCTTTATAACTTCCTTTGACGTGGGTCCCCATGTGTTTTATCACCCACCACCCTGATTTATTCTCCCCCAATAGCCTCCTCTGCTCCACCCCATTATATTCATATTCATCAAAACCATAATCTTCAAAATTTATTTTTGGAGAATTGTCTCCTCCTATATTCACATTATAAATATACATGTGATAAAAATATGCAACAATACCAAATAAGCATAGGGAGTGCAAAAACTATCTTGGATAGTTTAAGGAAGCTCAAAAAGAAAAAAAAATGATGCAAATCATACAACGGTTGAGTGCAAATATTCAAGGAGTTTAAGAAAGCTCAAAAAGAAAAGAAAAAATGATACAAATCATACAATGGTTGAGTGCAAATATTCAAGGAGCGTTTGTGTTTTGAGGAGATGCAAACCTAGAGTCATTGGGAGTTGTTGGTTGAATTCTTGAGGAGCACTTGTGTTTTGAGGAGATCAAATCTCGAGTCATTTAGAGCTGTAGGTTGAATGCTCATGAGCTAGCATATCTATCCAACATAGTTAGAACATAGATGTGACAAATTAGTTACACATTTTTTTGTCCATGTGTTCGAGAGCGTTCTTTCCAAAATTCTTAATACGAATTTCAATACTTTTGATTTGGAATGGGTAAGAGACAAATCCTTAGACTGCAACCTGTGAAGGTAACTTAGTAGCAAAGGCGAAAGGGCCAGATCCAAACATATTTGAAAGCAGACGCTGACAGATTTCTGCTCAGGTGCTGAGCGCTGATAGGGCCAGATCCGCGAGCAAGCTCCACTCAGATAGCGCTGGCAGATGGGGTTAGCAGATCCCGTGGCGTGGCGATGGGGGAGGACACACCTGTGAGCAAAATGGGCACCAGCGGTGGCAGATCCGAGAGCAGAGCGCACGACGATGGGGGAGGGCACACCTCCGAGCACGATGGGCACCAGCGATGGCAGATCCGAGAGTCACGTACACCATCAGAGACCAATTTGAAGCCTCGTCATCTTCCAGCTCTCAGACCTGATGAAATTGCAGCGAGCTATTGCAAAATTGCTTTGGAGAAGAGATTGATGGCTTTGGAGAAGAGACTTCGTTTTTGGCAGAGGCTGGGATGCTCATTGGAGACTCAAACAGGAGAGATTGGCCGACTGGTTCCTCGGATAAGGGTGCTGTCTGATCAGCTTTTCTTTTGTAGTTTGACTGTCGGGGAGATTTGCTGACGGGTATAGACCCAGTTTGTGTCTACTCATCTGATAGTAGTCACTGAGCCTTCTTGTATAGATGATAAACTTTTACTTGTAAATTCTCTTGAACAACAATAGAGATGGGAAGCGTGTTGCAGGAGTTGGAAATTCGCTCTATGGCAGTTGATGGACAACTCGGCAGGGATGTTGGCTGGAGTGGAGTGGGCGCAAGCAAACCGCTGGGCGAGGGCACAAAACCCGTGATCTGCAAGAGATGTTTCAAGCACAGGAGGCAGAGGGGTCAATCCATCTGTAGAGATTTTTTCAAGCAGAGACTGGACCTGAGATCTACGAACGTCCTTTGCCTACGGGAGTGGAGATGGAGCAACATCCTTTGTAGGCTCAAATTGTGGGCAGTGCTTTGCACAAGGAGTGATGGCATCGGACACAGAATCAGCAAGCCAGGAAACATGATATACGTTTGTCAAATCTTTCAATGCACGCTTATTCATCGGTAGCTTGCTTGTTGATTGTTTTGGTGCTTGCTTAGCTTGACTCCGGATAATCCACCTCATGCTTGCTGGCATTTCCATCACTACTAACTAGTTATACATCACTACTAACCAGCTATACATAACCGAAAGAGAGAGTGAGCAAGATCGATTTTATCCGATCAGAGATGAAATAAAACATTGGTGTATTTGTCAATACTCAGAGTGTGAAGTAGAGAGAGAAAGAGAGAATCTAGATCTTCACAATGAGAGAGAGAGAGAGAGAGATAAAGAAAGAAAGAAGATGCATTCAATACACACGCGATAGAGATAGAGAGAGAGAATGAAGTAGCGACAATCTATTGTTTGAACCATTAATAAGTAACCTGGCAGGTCAATAATCAATCATTGATTATAAATTGGCCAAATTAAAAATGCCCTTAATCATGTATTGCCACCTGGACTCCCACGTCCTGGTCTATATGCATGCATGGGGAGGAGGGCCACACAACCTTGATTGTTTCTAGTTCCATGTTTACAGAGCCCCTAGAGGATCTGCTGGCTTTTGGTTTACTTGTTTTCTGGTTATAGATGTATTATGCTTGTTACCAGGCTACGTTGGGCATTTTCTTGGTGTTTTCTTGTTATTACAATACCCAGAACTAGGCAGAAAGGACTAATAATTGTTGTAGTTTATGTCCTGCCTGTAAGAGGACGATTCAGGGAAGTCACTCTTGAACGGAAATCACATGCTCAAACCAAACATGCAGGTCAGGCATTCAACCAAGAAATCAGCGTGTAGACAGGTTGCAATGCCATGAAATCCTACTCTACTGCTGCAAAACAAGTTTGAAACAAATCCTAAACATACTACACTTGCATTAATCCATAAAACTGAAACAAGAAACTAATCTAATAGCAATTTAGCAGTCCAAGCATCAACAAACATTCATTTCTTGATTCTTGGACAACCCAAGAACATCAAGAACTAGATTGTCAAGAATATGTAAGAATTACTCCACAAATCCAGCCTATTTAGTTTACCTGAATGTTGATTCCTACATTAATCCACAAGCAAAAAAGGAAATCTAATCCATTCTAGGAAAGCAAGAAAACTAATCCACTCTACTATCCACAACCACACACAAGGGATGAAAGGGCATGATCATAGGAGCATCACTCAAGAAAACTACCATGATCAAGAAGCTTAGTGTTGTATCAAACTCTTGGAGGCTCTTCTCATTTGGACATGGAGTAGATACAATGCATAAAAAGTTTTCTTCTACAAAGGGTGAGTCTCTTAAATAAAGAAGAGAGCTCCTTAGGTGGCATCCTAGTGGCATTTCCACATTTTACAAATTACAAGTGAAAAAATGCTCTCCACTAGAGGTCACTATCAAAAGGTGGCTCATTCTACTTTCTTTAAGAGAGGTCTACTTTCATTTATTACATTAGCCATGGCCATTCCATCTTTTGAGATTCACCATGAGGCTTACACAGTTTCTACTTGACAGTACTAACTAGTATTCCTCGGCTCTCAGTCTTCGTTTGTCTCATCTTCTCATAGACCTGCTCTTGGTTAGTTCTAGTCGAGTATCTTGGGGATTTGTCAGAATCAACCACCATTGACATATCCTAGCACATAGATGAAGTCAACACATTTGCCATTCTCTTGGACTGGTAAAAGCATTTTTTTTCAACAAATCATTACAAGTACAAAATGTTCATACGTGGATGACAAGGCTCATGAGGAATAGAATATATTATCTATGTGGTATTTTACTTAACAATTTTTGACGTCTTTAGTGATAATAAATGCAAAAAATTTAAACTTGTTGTAGTGATTTCAAGCACACCACCTATTTTGTTCACACATCACATTGGTACTTTATTAAAAAATTTGATTTACCTTTTTTTGCTAGATTGGATATTTCTTTTGTAGTTGGTTTAGTTTGTTAGATTTCATTCTTGAAATCATTTGTAATGTGGAACAAATCTATATATAATCTGTACTTTTACTCACATTTTGAGACATTGCCGAAGGTATTGAGATCGTTTGCAGAAATACACATATTGTCAAAATAGTTTAAAATTTGAGGGATTATTAAACAAAATTTGAATCGACTAAAAGTCGATAGACTATCGAGGCTTCCAAATTCGATTAGAACAGATTGTATAGTGGAGACTTATCCACTACATTTTGGGTCCAATCCCGCAGCCTCGCGTGGCACCTGTTACCCGCATAAACGGACCTGCATAAACGACATATTCTGCTAGGACTGTGCCATCAAAAACTATAGATAGATCAACAGATCAAATTATTTTTCAAGTTGAATCAAGTTCATTCTTCTTCTTTTCCTCTTTGTTCCACCATAGGCGTAGACTGATAAGTAATAAGCTATTGCGCTTACAACATGCGTAAGAGCAAAAGTTATAACAGAAGAAGATGTGCTATTGTCATAGTGCAATCAAAGTAGGCAACAAAAGCATCAAGCAGCTATAGTTCATCATCTTCAATACAGACTACTTTCGCCACTTTTGTCTTGTTCTATTGTTTCTGTTATTCCCGCTTATTGATTTCAAATACTGTCATAACGATCCAATCGTCATTCATTTTTGGCACTTGTGAATGATACTGAAGTTGTACATGTGATAGTATTCAATCAGTTTTATTATTACATTAACTATCGCTACTAGTATCAACAACTATCCCAGTTGACAATCACTCTCGATTAGTTATTTGACTAATGCACAACTTATTTTTCAACATGGTATCAAATCTAGTTATCCGCATATCAATGCGTATTGCCAAATTTACTATTTAAATCAAATTTTGTCTACAATGCATCATCTTCAAATTCTATCAAGAAGTTGAATGGCAACAACTATCACTTATGGGAATTCAAGATGAGGGTGATCCTACAACCAAAAGAGCTTGGAAAGTTGTCAAAGGCTCTGAGGTTAAGCCTATTGTAGATCAAGCGACCATTATCAAATGGAAGCAGAAGGATGAGAAGGTTTCGCCCTTATCACTCTCAACATTAGAAATAATCAGATTAGTCATATTCGAAGTGCTCGAGTTTTATTGGAAGCTTGGAATATCCTCAACACTCTCTATGACATTAGAGACATGGCTGCCAAACTTTACCTGAGAAAAAAGTTTATCTCAGTCAAAATGGCTAATTCAAATTCGATTACGAATCATTTGAACAAATTCAAACATCCTCTTGAGCAAATATCTACAAGTGGCACATAAATCAACAATGCAGATGTTGTCATGACTCTTCTATCGAGCCTTCTTGACAGCTGCAAATATTGTAAAGGTCTTACATTAGCAAAAGTTAAACCTATGCTATTGTAGAAAGAAAAAGTGGATCTTCGTTTTCCTATTTAGCACCAACAGTAGTTGCCTCATCACCCATGTTGTATTCAAGATACCTTTCAGGCCCTTCAGGAGCAGGCCTAGTCCCACCCTCCTGCTGCACCGGCTCTGCTCTCAATCATTCAGATGGCTGCATAGATAGCGGATTTGCTTGCCGATATCACGATCCCCATTCGTAGGTTGATTTGAAGGTGCGTTCCTTTCAGTTTCATCCTAATCTTTTTCAGAATTACATTGCTCAACTGGTTGACATCACTGTGGTTACTTATTTCATGGGCAAACCTCCGTATGCAGAGGGTGCTAAGAGGTTTGGGGAGGTACAGTGGGGCCCGCTCAATGTTAAGGTGTTAGGCTCTCAAGCCTTGGGCAAGGGGTTTTTCCTTTTTACTCTGGGTAGCGCAGCTAAGTTTAGTTTTGTGCTTGCCAATGGGCCTTATCTCTTTGGAGGAAATCTTGTTTATGTAACTCGTTACACAGACTCCTTCTCCATCGATGACACCTCGCAGTTGGAAGTCCTAGTATGGGTGGAACTCCCCTTCTTCCCTCCTAAGTTTCTGTCCGCCTTGGATATGGTGCTCGACAGTATAGGGCAGGTGCTCCTATTTGCAGCTCTGGAAAGCCCATAACCCTTCTCCTCATGTCCGCGCTTGTGTCCTTTGGAACTTGTCTCAACCTCTGGTGGAACAGGTGCATTTCCTCTGTACTGATCGATCCTATGTGCAGCCCGTGGTCTTCAAGGGGGCTTCCGGATTCGTGTTACAGATGTCGGCGTCTTGGCCATGTTGTGGCAAACTGCCCTCTTTCGGCTCGGTGCTTGCATCCTCATCGGATGCCTGCTACATCCTCCCTAGGGGTGCGGCTTCTAGCACACCTGGGACGAAGTCCAAGTTGGATCTCATGGGGCCTCCTCTACCTCCCTTGTTGCCCACACTAGTGATGGCACCTACATTGGTCAACTGGCCCTCGCAGCTGTCGTCGAAGCTTTCTATTCCCCTGCCACAGGTGGCTCCTATGCCTCAGTCGTAGATTGATTTGTCTAGTGGGTGGCAGGCCTCTGCTCATCCTGCTTTTGCAAGCTGAGACTCACCAGTTCACTGCTCTCTCTGATCATAGTCCAGTCGCTTCATTGTTCCTTCCATGCCCTGCAGACTGTCTCTTTCTATTCCCCTTACATTATGAACTCCTCTCTCCTATCCTCTCTGGCTATCTGTGGTGCACTGCAGTCCACCCTAGCTTCTTCCCCCTCTTTTGCTCCCATGCTTACTAACGGTTCGGCCCTTCTTAGGCATGCTGGTAAACCCTTCTCTCGCTCTCGTTCTAGGTTGCGTGCCCTGGCACTGACCCTTCTACAAGGAATATATGCGGCCCAGACTGCGGCTAAGGACTCCATGCTTTACTCTGATCTCCAGCTGCATTGCCAAGTAATTATCCATCGCCATGATTATCACCTGGCCACCGGCCTTATGGTTCGCTCTAAACTCAATTGGCTTCGCCAGGGGGATTTGCCCACATTTTTTTTCTTTCGTGTCTTACGCTGCAAGCACTCCTCTTTTTTTATTCATGCCTCTCTCTGATCATAGTCTAGTCCTGCTTCGTTGTTCCTTCCATGCCTTGCCGACTGTCTCTTTCTATTCCCCTTACATTATGAACTCCTCTCTCCTATCCTCTCCGGCTATCTGTGGTGCACTACAGTCCACCCTAGCTTCTTTCCCCTCTTTTGCTGACATGCCTACTAACGGTTCGACCCTTCTTAGGCATGCTGGTAAACCCTTCTCTTGCTCTCGTTCTAGATTGTGTGCCCGGGCACTGACCCTTCTACAAGGAATATCTACGGCTAAGGACTCCATGCTTTACTCTGATCTCCAGCTGCATTGCCAAGTCATTATCCATCGCCATGATTATCACCTAGCCACCGGCCTTATGCTTCGCTCTAAACTCAATTGGCTTCGCCAGGGGGATTTGCCCACATTTTTTTTCTTTCGTGTCTTACGCCGCAAGCACTCCTATTCTTTTATTCATGCTCTATTTGTTTCAGGCTCTGTCATTTCTGATTCCTCGGCAATAGTCCAAGCATTTTTCTCCCTTTTTCAGTCCTTTCAGCTTGCGTCTTCAAGCCTTTTGCCGCATTGAGCGCCGACTTTCTACTGATCATGTCTCTATCTTAGACAAGCCCTTCTCCTTACCAGAGTTGCTGGCTGCTCTCCATTCCTTGCCTCTTGGCAAGACTCCAGGGCCGGGTGGGGTCATTCCCAAATTTTTCCTCCAGTTCTGGGATATGTTGGGCCCGGGTCTCCTCCATATTGCTAACCTAGCTTGCTCTGCCTCCATTCTGCCTGCATCCATCTCTGAAGGTCTGGTCAAACTTATCCCCAAGGTCTCTTCACCCCTTTTGATCTCTAACATTCGTCCTCTCACTATGCTGAACACCTCTTACAAAATTTTGGCAAAATCCATGGCTTGTCGTCTATCTCCCCTCCTTCACTCCTTCTCTCCTCTGATCAGTTTGGTTTTGTTAAAGGCCGGAACATTATGGATTCCATCCTAAATGTGTGGACTGCTGGTGATTCTCTTGCTGCCTCTGTCGTCCCCTCTCTTATTCTCCGCCTGGATGTCGACAAGGCCTTTGATAGGATCAGCTGGGACTATATTTGGGCCACTTGTCAGGCATTTGGTTTTCCTTTGTCCTTTCTAAACTTCGTTCGTGCCCTTTCCCAATCCTCGTCGGCCAAGATCCTCCTCAATGGTTTTCTCTCTGCTCAGTTTGCCCCTATTTTTGACATTCGCCAAGGCTGTCCCTTGTCTCCCATGCTCTTTGCGATCGCTACAGAACCTCTCTCCTGCGCTTTCCATGAAGCGCCCTCCCTCTCTCGTATCTCTCCGGTTCTAATTCCTTTGGGGCCGCTTTCCCATCAGCTATTTGCTGATGATGTAACCCTGCTCTCTCTCCTCTTAGAACCCCATGCCCTCCATCTTCTTTCTCTCTTTAACAAATTCTGCTACTGCTTATTCTCTCTTCTTAACCTTAGGAAATCTGAACTCCATGTTATCCATCCTATTGTGCCCACTTGGGCCTCCTCTCTCGGTCTCCGCATTGTTCCTCACGGTACAGTCACCCGGCTTCTAGGCATTCCCTTTGGCATTCATCTGTCTTCCGCATAGCGCTCTCACTAGTCCCTTCGCTCCTTTTTGGACAAGCTCGTCGTTTGGGACCCTCGCTTTATGTCCTTCTCTTCTCGGGTTCTAGTTGTCCGCCATATCCTTTCTGCCCTGTCGATCTTTATATCGTCCATCTTCATCTCCACCCGTGTCTTGCTCGACTCTATTGCTAAGGCCCTCCATCGTTTCCTATGGGCGGGGAAGCGCCATCTTCTTCCCTGGTCGATGTGTACGGCGGCTACCCGGGATGGAGGCCTTGGCATTCTTGACCCAGCTGTGAAAAACCGTTCTCTGGTCCTCCGCCGACTTTCATCCCTTGCCCTCCCTTCTCAGCACTGGCATGTGCTTCTCCTTTCCTTTATGGCTTCCTCGACTGCGGTACCTCCCCTGCTTCGCCCCCCTCCTAGTCTTGCAGGCATTCTTGCTTTTGGTTGTTCCTTTAAGTTTAAAGGCCCTTTTGTTTTGACCAATCTGGCCTGCCTTTTGCTTCATATCCGTTCCTTTCTTTCCTGGAGGGATGACTCCACCCTTCCTTCTTCTGAGTCCATTGGACTTCGTCTCTCTTTCCGCCTAATGCACAGCCTCTCTTCTGCTCTCATCCTCGTCTTTGTCTTTCTCTAGCCACCAAAGGTCTGTTGTCTCTGGCCCAACTGGTCCACGTCCCTCCCTATCAAGTCCTCCCTGCCCTTATCCTCTCCTCCTCGGAAACCAGCCTGTTCTTCTTGGCCGCCTCTTGTGCTATACCAATCCACATTTCCTCGGTTCTGCCCTTCGATCTGTCCGGGTGGAACCCTACCCTTTCTCCCTCCCTCTTTGACTACTCCTCCTTGCACCGCCGACAGTTTCCCTCCCTTTTCCCAGACTACTTAAATCGCCTTTGGATGGCCTCTGATTCGCCATGTCTTTGGCGTCGTCGCCTCAATACCGCCCATTCTCTGTCTGTCGGCAAGCTGCGATACCTGGCCTTTCGCATCCTCACCAAATCCCTCCCCCTGCTTTCTAAATGGCCCCTCCTTGTTGATCGGCTTTGCCCGCTCTGTCAACTGGTTGAAGAAACAATTGAGCACTTGTTCTTTCACTGTCATTCTCCTCTGAGGTTGGAGCTAAGGCACATCTTCTCGCGATGGGGTCTTACTTTCTCTCTGGACACTGACACCACTCTCTTGGGGGATTCCTTGCTGACAGGTTCTTCTACTCTTACATTCTGGCATGTGTGCAGGCTAGCGACGTTATGGAAGACCTGGACGGTTAGGAATCTGCGAGCTGAGAAATTTCGAATGACCTTTCACGAAACATTTATGTTTTTGAATGCGTGTATGCAAAGAAATAAATAATGAGAAATGTTTGATTCGCTTCGGCTCAACTATGTCTTTGACCTTGCCATCACAAGTTCTTCCTCAATGTTTATGTGAAGCGTAATTTGAATTTGTATATTATCAACATTTAATGATAGCAACTTCTAAATGCGTGTATCTCTCTCTCTTTCTCTCTCGATTGAATGTTGCAGCTCTCTAACCTTGCCATCGCAAGTTCTTCCTCAACATTTATATGAAGCGTGATTTGGATTTGTATATTATCAACGTTCAATGGTAGCAATTTCTGAATGTGTGTATGCTCTCTCTCTCTCTCTCTCTCTCTCTCTCTCTCTCTCTCTCTCTCTCTCTCTCTCTCTCTCTCTCTCTCTCAAATGTTGCACCTCTCTGATAGCAATTTCTGAATGCGTGTATCATAAATTAACTTCCAAAATCTACCTTGCGAGGGGCTTCAAGGCGAACAATTTAAAGCAGGTGGAAATGATGTCCTGCAGCTGGATAGTACGATCCACTCTCCTATCTCCGTCACCCTTGAAGTTGTCAACATTGCCCCTGCTTGGTTGATTAGGCTCGTTTGCCATTGCAGCTAGCCACTGCCCATGTCGATTGTGTTTCCTCTTCTTCAATTGTTCAAGGTCTAGATCACAAGAAACTACATACGTCAATATGTTGCATAACTGCATGTTCCTTCGCATGGGACTACATGCATTAGCAATATCACTTATAGTAGTATCACATATTATTAGATATAGTACAACAAGATGGCCAACTATTGTAACCTTTTGCATGGCGATGTCAACATTTCAAGCATATTGGACTTTAGTGTCAAGTGTGATAAATGACTACAACCTGTAAAGTGTGATAAATGATTGCAACCTGGTTTGGAATTAATTAGAGTGGTTTCACAAGAAACCAAGAAGAGGCCGGAGGGCCATTTGCAAATATTCACTTCCATGTGATAAATGATTGCAACCTGGTTTGGAATTAATTAGAGTGGTTTCACAAGGAACCAAGAAGAGGCCGAGGCCCATTTGCAAATATTCACTTCGATGTGAAATCCCCTTTCATTTGGAAGCCAGGGCATTTAATGTTTAGATTTAAATTAGATAAGGCATGTATGTTTTTTATTAGAGGGAGAGAAAGGGCTCACCACTTATCCCCCATATTCCAAGACGTACCTTTCAGCCAGATGGGTTATTTTTTCTTTTAGCTTTCACATGACATGCATATTTCAAGGGTACATTTCAAATGAGAAATGTATGAACATTTTCAACCACATACATATATTTTGTTGTATTTAAACTAGCATGACATTTGACTTTTTAAAGTGACCTTCAAATGAAAAGGCGATTTTTCAGCTTGCCATTCAAATGACATGCCTTTCAATTTTTTTTCTCTGACAGGCAAACTAGCCTTTGACGGGCATTGCAGCAGCTTGCAAATGCCAAGCATAATCTTTAGTTACCCCAAGTTGGCACTTTCAATGCCACCTAGGGGCAAGTCACCCCTTGTGAAATTTTTTTGGGGGGGGGGGGGGTGTGTGTGGAGTGCCTCCACCAATCTAACCCCACTCCATGTGAAACCACCTTAAGTGTCATTCTGACCACTATTTCACCTATTATAGCAAATTTGTATCTCAAATTTGAAAAAAAGCCAGGTGAAAGAGTAAACTATTACTACCAAATGTCATGAGGTGGGCTCCAAAAAGAGATGCTTGATCATCTGGGGGGGTGGTAGACCTATACTCAACCCGATAACTTGATCATCCCATGTTACTAGGTTTCCATCTGTCTAGTTACATGAAAACCAACAAAGTGATCTTAATATCAACTGATTGCCAGCTCTAGCACTGCAAAATTCAAAGTTTCATGAAATTTCTGATGTATTTCACACAGATTTTTGGTGTCAACATCCTGAATAACACCATCACAAAGGACTCATACAAAAGTTGCACAACAGTGCATAATCCATTTACAATAAGAAGTCTCAAGTCAACAACAGAACTGCCAAGCAACAATATGGTGATGAAATAAATTGGATCAATACTGTACAGTATTATTTTTTGCAGATCTGATATATTCCCGTCAATATTGATTCTTGACAGTCACTGGCTAATGAAGAACCCTGTCATGAGTCGCGACTTCATTAAAAATTGTGGCTTTACACCTGCATCTTTGTAAAAGCGGATCCATCAAGTAGGCACCTCAAATGCGTGAAAACCACAGTAAGCTGATAAGTGATAACAGAGGCAGGGATGTACAGTGTACTGGAGGAAGGTCAAGAGGTGTACAGTTTCAAGTCCTGGATGAGCATTACTCGTTGGAGGAGGAGCTTTTGCTGTGCTTATACTTGAATGAACAAGCACATGCCACATAACAACAGAAGTTTATCGCACTAACTCCTGCAATTAAGTCAAAATAATAATCAAGGTGTCCCATATTTAGATTGTTGGGAATCCATCCAGGACTGTCCCTTGTTTTCGTAAAATCTGTCACTACGACAATGAGTATGCTGTTGACATAAAAACCTAATCCAAAAGTTGCCAGTGCCAAAGCAGTACCCAGGGTGCGCATTGACTCAGGTGCTTGTTCATAGAAGAACTCCAGCTGTCCAATGTAAGTAAATGTCTCTGCTATACCTGTCAACACATATTGGGGTATCTGCCAGAAAATACTCATGGGTACAGGTGTATTTGGATCAGTCAATAGGCCATATTTTTTGGCGATTGCAAGTCGCTTAACCTCCACTAAAGAAGCCACTATCATTGTGAAGATGGAAATAAATAACCCAATGCCCATTCTACGTAATTGAGTGAATCCTTGTTGGTGGCCAAAAAATGAGCGTGCCAATTTTACCACTATACGATCATAGATAGGAACCATCACTATAACCGAGATAATCTCAAATATTGACAACGATGCAGGTGGCACTTCTAAGTATTCGCCCAACTGTCTATCCATTCTAGAGCCTTGCAATACAAACAGAGTTGACAATTGTGCATAGACCGTAGAAAAGAATATAGAGGTAAGCCAAATAGGCATGAGGCGCACCACAGATTTTACCTCCTGCACCTGTGACTGCGTACAGAGACGCCAAGCACTTGGTAAATAACCAGGATCCTTGTCTTTCGCCAATTCTAAGGCTGCCTTGTCCAGAAATCTGCAAATGCATGTCAACAGAAAGAATACTTCAGGCCTTTATAGATAATGAAAATTTGTTACACTTTATTTGGTAAGTTTTGCCGTTACCATAACCATTCCAATCCATTATATGCACAAACAAGTAATACAGAAGCTACTTACGGGTGTCTGCTTTTAATTAAATACAAAACAGCTAATTGAGTTTGATTCGGACTGTTCATAATTTGTTATCCAGTGAGAGATCTTGCTATTGTTGTTTCTACATTGGTTTGAGGAACTGATGTGGAAAAGCGAAGGGCTGGTTGTTGGGGAATGCAGTTTCTCCAATTTCATGGACCATGACAAAGGGCAAATGGCAGCTTAGATAACAAGTAGTATGCTAAAAAAATAGCTATCGGTTGCCAAGCATCCAGTGATGGCAGCAAAAACGGGAGAATCCAGTAATAGAGCACAAATCAATGATGGAGTGGTAATAATGTACTCTCAATAATCAGCAATGAAAATGCACAGAATGTGGTTCAAAGATTAGCTAAGATTTTGCATGGTAGGACCTTGATAGCAGCATCAAAGAAGGCTGTAAAATCCAGCAAAATGCACCAAGAAATCCTCACTAACCAGCGAGGAGTGGCCTCAAGAAGGCTTCTCCCCAGAAGATGCCTGTCCTGCAATAGAACCTGCCCCTGGTGATGGAGAGAGAGAGAGAGAGAGAGAGAGAGAGAGAGAGAGAGAGAGAGAGAGAGAGAGAGAGAGAGAGAGAGAGAGAGAGAGAGAGAGAGAACTTTCTTGATCAAAGGAGCTCACAAAGCTCTAAAAGAATGGTAAATCTCGAGATTCTCCCAGAGGAGGCACCTATTTTTGGACTTGAGTTGATCTTATGCTATGCTAATATGAGCTATCTAGCTCTAATAAGCTCATAAATATTCACCCATGTTGATGAGGTAGCTACTCTGTTTAGTCTTCTGAGATCCTGATTCTGAGCTGATTTATTCTTACCACGGACCAAATTTCTGGAACTTTCTCTTTGGGTTAGCTCAGCTTCTTAGAGCCTATCATATGATGGACTTTAGCAGTCCAATAGCATTTATAAGTTGTGGGCCCCAAAAGAGAGAAATACTCAAATGATAGCTAATAAAGTACAGATCACAAGGGAACAAATAATTGTCGATGACCCAACAAAATGTCAAATATCTGTCTCTGGTTTACACAGAGCGCCCAAAGAGGCCTCAGTATCTCAGCAAGCAGATAAAGACTGCCTGCATCTCATGGTCGATTGATGTAGGAAAGACCATAGATACTGAGAGAGACATAAGAGAGTAGAGCTTGCTTGTTTTTGCACAATGCATTGCTACCTGTATTTGGTCATTGACTGGGCTTGAACACAAAGTTGTTCTTTTCAATTCCCACTGTTAAAGTTCACGCTTTTGCTGATTGTGTAGTTAATCCCATCCTTGCATTGGAGACGTTATATACGCTCAATCTATTCATGGTACTTCAATCTCTTTGAATCTCCTATATGCAGCTCTTGGCATCAAAAAAAGTTCATAAATTTCTCTATTTCTCTCTCTACAATTTCAATGTCATATGAATTACAGCATTCATTCGCAATTCATTGTACCTTTATGTTGCTGATGCAAACATTGCAAAACATGGTCCTCAAAAGTTTCTCCTCAGAAGGGAATTTTCCAGCTAGCAACAAAACACACAATAAACAATGCACTATATTGAAACTGTACAACTAAAACCCATGTTTTTTCAAGCTAATATGAAGCTCAATTAAAATTCTCAAAAACAAAAAGTTCACGTGCTGAAGAGAAGTGAAACCAGCAGTTTTTGGAGGAAACAATAATCGTAGGCAAAAAGCTGGCGCTAACAATGCAACAAAGGATCAATTCAGAAGAAATGAATATCCACACACAAGAAGTAAGATGCTGCTTACCCTGAACCACTGTTTTGCTGGATGTCACAGCTTTCCTGAATTGCATACTCCTCTTGGCTACATGGTTGATTATCACTTGATGGAATTCGTGTTGAGCACTTTAAAGTAGCTGCAACCAGTACTTGAGCAATTTGAGTTAAAGGGCTTCCGCCAGGCTTTTGGTGCCGATAGAGCTGTTTGCCAAGTAAAAAGTTGGACATTGCAACGACCATCATCACAGCTGGAATTCCGTATCCCAATGACCAGCTTATGTTCTCTTGGATGTAAACAAGAATTCCAGTTGAAAGAAGTGAGCCAATATTAATAGACATGTAGAACCAATTAAAAAAATGTGCCTTCTTCTTGCTCTCTGAGCGATCTCCATCATCAAACTGATCAGCTCCAAATGATGAGATACAGGGCTTGATGCCGCCCATGCCAAAGGCAACCATGTACAATGGTACATAGAAAACTACCAAATGCAAATAGGATGCTTGCTCGCATTCAGGACTTTCTTTTAGGCATGATGGGGGCCTCAAGAAAGTCAAAGATGTAGATAAGGTAAGAAGAAACAACCCCTGAAAAATACAGAAAATGATTTAAGAACTCTAATTCCAACTCGCTTTGAGGCTTCTACAACTTTAAAATGAAAAAGTAAACGGATAATCAAATGTTTGCGATACTAGTTCGTAACAAAGATATCACATCTTTAAGATAAACTTTTTTGTCCTTACAGCAAGGTAAATTGCCGAAAAACTAGTGATTGTTCTGTATCTTCCCCAGTATGTGTCAGCTAAAAAGGCACCGATGATAGGAGTTACATAGCCTGTTCCAGACCAAAGTGCCACATTCTTGGCTGCTGAAGCATTATCTTGATGGAGCACGTCTATCATGTATATAACTAGATTTGTACCTATACCAAAAAATGCTAGTCTTTCGCAACACTCGGTACCTGCCATGAATAGTTGATGCAATATGTGGCCTGTAAGTTGGGCATGTGAAAACGCATAACAGACATAGAAACAGTAGGTCTGATGGAGGGTAACATTTGGAGAAAAAATAGCAAATGCTGAATGACCAAGAAAACAGTTGTACATTCTATTCCAAAGTTTGTTTTATCTACACAGAACATGAAGTTTGACAGAGTGCAAGTAAAAAATGGCAGCGGAACGTACATTTACTCAGTTCACTGTAGTATAAAGCTGTACGAATTTCTGAATGGAAAAATTGATGTATTTGCTTATATCACGAAGACCATAATCAAATGGAGTACAGCCCACCATGAAATTTCATAGGATAGCAAAAGGATGAAAGAGTACAAGCCCTACATCTTGAACACATCTTATTTGAAGTTAGTGAAACCGTTACAAAGGTGAAAACTCTCACAAGCCTGACTGATTACGTTCATGGACAATAAATGAACTAGGGTACAACCGCAGCATTCAAAACTATTGTAAACCAGCAAGTCAAGAGAAAATGTTATTGTGAATCCCATTCGATGCATAAAATGCTTAAATTTACTGCCACTTCATGCTATTGTGAAAGAATCGACAAAAAAATGTGCACACTAGAAATTTTGTACCGATTCCCAATTGTATCAGCTAGATCCGATGGCAGATGTAGCAACTTAAAGTTTTCGCCCTATTAAGAAACAGCAAACTAGATTTACTACTGAAACTTCGTTCCTCCTAGCATTGGGCCAGAAAACTACCTAGAATGTAAGGACATGCCTTCCAACCACCCGTTCTGGATTTAACAGCAGGCTGTCCGTACATGTCAACAGATCCATCTCCCGTATAATCAAGCTGAAGCCGCCCCTCAGAAAGTAAATTAACTTTCAAATTTTTTGAATTTGTTGCATCCAAATTCTTCGTATTAGATTCCTGTGTCAATGGCTAGGGACCCGTTAAACTCTACTGTCAAAAAACCGTCAAAACATTTCACAAACACCATATTGCTTAGTTTGCAGTAAATAGAGGATCTTTAAGCTCAGTTAATGCAACGCGCGTACTTACAAGTGAAGCTTTACTTGCAAATCTAAATGTACGTTGTAATTTCACAGTTGTACTTCGAATCAACTTCATAATACGATTGATCCTGCAAATCTTGAAACTATAGTGTAGGTACATTGTTTGATAGAATTTAACTCGGATGAACAGTTATATCATGCCCTCTATGGTGATTCTCGAGCTTTCACATAACATTGTTGCCACACTTAAAACGATTCTTACATACAACATAGTAATGTTTTGCCTTAAAGTGACAATACTTCCTGCCGGTAATCAAGTGTAGAAGGATCAAAGCTTGAATAAGTGATCCCTTGATAGATGTTGCTTATTTCTGAAAGCAATACTAAAAAAAGGCATGGAGTGTACAAGTAATGGCAAATACTGCAGCATTTTTTAAGCAGTCATTCACAACTTCACTTCCAGATAAGAGACCGGGTAACAGAGGCTGTATTAAGCTCAACGAAGGGGTGAATTTGACCTCAACCAGCAAAAACTTTCGTTCATCCAAAGTCACGAGATTACAACACTATTCTAGGATTGACAGCAAATTCCCTGGAGCATATAAACAAATTCGCTTGCAAAAAGAGCCACGTTACAAAAGCAAGACATGACGCTGACGACCTCATCATCTGAGGGTTCCTGCCCTCCGCCGAGACCGGGACTCAGATCCGACGGCCTTCCATCCATTCCAGCAGCATCCTTGCTGCATTTAGGAATCATGAGAGGTTCATTCAACGACGAATCAGCGGAGCAGGGATTTGCCTGCGCCATGAGCTCGCTCCGCTGATGCTGCTCCTGCTCCTGCTGCAGCTGCTGCCGCTGCGATGGATCATTGCAAGAACACGAAGACGATGGATCGTCGTCACAAGAACACGAAGACGACGAAATAATCCTGCAACGAAGAATAAGTAGTACAAAGGGAGCGAAGAGAGATTGGCCAAATAAATATTTTGGAAGCGAAAGCCACGGGACGACTGAACTCGAAGGCGTGATAAAGAAGAACAACTCCTCCAAAAAGGGATATTCCATGAAGAAGATGCACTTTGCATGATTGCTCACATTCCCACTTACTTCTAACCCTAGTTTACCTTTTTAGGAGAAAAACATCTTCCTCGTACCCACCCACCCAGGTTAGATGCTCTCTCTCTCTCTTGTGGGATCACGGGGTCTGAGATACCACAGGTTGATAGTACCAGAAACCATGTATAGTGAGTGTGGAGGCAATGGAGTTGCTCAGATTCTCACTTACTTTTGACCCTAGTTTACGCTTTTCAGAGAAAAACATCTTCATGGTACCCAGCCAGGTTAGATGCTCTATTTGTGATCCCACAGGTTGAAAGTACCAAAAAGCATGTATAGTGAATCTGGAGGCAGTGGAGTTGCTTAGATTTTCACTTACTTCTAGTTTACCATTTTCAAAGAAAAACATCTTCATGGTACCCACCTAGGTTAGATGCTCTCTGTGATCCCACACGTTGATAGTACCAAAAAGCATGAGTCTGGAGGCAGTGGAATTGCTCAGATTCCCACTTGCTTCTAACCCTAGTTTACCCTTTTAAGAGAAGAGCATCTTCTTGGTAACCACCCAAGTTAGATGCTCACTCTATGATCCCACAAGTTGATAGTACCAAAAAGCATGTATATTGAGTGTGGAGGCAGTGGAATATCCACCCAGATTAGTACCAAAAAGCATGTACATTGACCCCGGAGCAGTAGTGGAGTTGAGGCTTGCAAACCTTTTTGTGCATGAGCTTGATATGGCATTTAGCTCCACCGAGACAACTTATACTCAACCTTGATTGTGACTTAGTTAGAGCGTAAATACTCAATCTTGACTAGGACTTGGTGAGGCTGCAGTAGGGCCCACCCTTATGTGTACCCTACTCTTGAGAGATCTCACCATGATTTTTCATGGTCATGAAGCTTGCTTTTTTTAATAGTTGGATGAAAATTGGGCCTTCATGACATCTTTAGCTTTGCTCTTATAGGAATAAAAGTATGAATGATTCTCGAAGTGCCTATTTTAGGTGATTTTGAGTTTTTTGAGCAAAGTGTGTTCTTTTGTTATCTTTTTAAATTATAAGACTTCTTTTTTTCAACATGCAAGCTCTCAATATTTCAAATCACCTTGTTTTGTAGCATACCTTACCCACAGGGGCCAATGGGCATAAATTAATTACTTTAAGAGATTCTCAAAAAAAAATCAAGGTATATTTGCCTCATGGAATAAAAATTTCAATTATGTATGTCTAGATTGTCGGCCATATCCGCATCTACAATATCCAAATAAAACTTCATCTTAAAAGGCCAATCAACGAAACAAAGTGCCAAGAAGATAATGATCTGGACACTTTTTAATCACACAAAGTTTACATCTACAAATCTTGCTTTCATGTTGGTTGTGAGAGTGCCATAACTCGATGCTCGAGATCAATCGTATGCAATCATATTATTGAGAGAGTGGGCAAGAAGGTTACATTGCACAACGTTCACAATTGCCACCCTCCTCGACCACCTCTCTTTATTCTTTATTGTTCTAATGACTTTTCATTGGTCTAGACTCTAGCAAATAATTTCTCGAGGTATCATCAAGGAGGTGCAATCATTGCCCAATTCTTAATTATTGATTGTTAGGATTGCTCATTTGTCCAAAACTAAAAATCTCTTGATTGCATGTAGGTGCCCAACCTTTGATCTAGAAAAATAGGATACTGTACTAGTAGAGTTTAATGATAATTGATGAGACATTTAGGTGATTTTTATTATGACAACTTGTGTGATAATTTTTTCAAATGTGACATACATGCCTATATTAGGTGACTTTAAATTATAAAATGAGCTCAATTCTTTAGCCCTTTTAAATTGGAAGACTTTCTTTTGTCATTTTCAAACTGTGCATGCTCATGATCTTGCAAATCACTTTGTTCGGTACATAGTCTTTAATGATTATTGATAACACATGTCGGTGCTTGAATAATTAGTCTTTCAAATCAACTTGTTTGGTAGCATGGTCTTTTATAAGTAGTGATAAAACATTTAGGTGCTTGAATACATTCTTTGATGATTTTCTCAAAAGTGAGTGCGTATTTTAGGTGAGTTAGAATCAAAAAAATCTATTTATCTGGTCCTATTATTTTGCAAGAATTTTTTTTTTAAACTTCTGGCCAAGCTTTGCAAAGGCAATACCGTGTGTTCAAGTTGGTCAATGTAGTTTGTAAAAGAGTCAACCTTAAAAGAGTTGCATACAAATATGAAGGTTGGCTATTGTAAATGATAAATATTTTACTTCATGCAACATGGGGCATGAGGCCAAATATATAAATATGAGTGTTCATAAATGAACATAAACACCATTAGCATTAACGTACATTTTTTGCAAAGTATTATCCTTATGACAGGGCCTTCTTTGTGGTATGCCACAATATTATTGTATAACGTGTTGTCATAGTTCTCTTGAGATCTTTCAAATTGCCTTGTTTTGTATCAATCTTTGATGATTATTGATGAAACATTTAGGTACTTGTCATAAGAATAAGTTGTGTGAATATTCTCTCAAAGGTGAGGCACCTTCTTTAGGTGAGTTTGAATTTAGAAAAATAAGTTTCTCTTTTCATCTTTTTAAGAAGCCTTTCTTTTCCAACTTTTAATGTGTAGTCAAAGCTCTCTCTCTCTCTCTCTCTCTCTCTCTCTCTCTCTCTCTCTCTCTCTCTCTCTCTCTCTCTCTCTCTCATTCAAATCACTCTGTTTTGTAACATAGTCTTCAATGGCTGATAATGAAACATAGTTGGCGTGCCTTGTTAAGTTTCTTTCAATTCTTTAAAATTGCAATACTTTCTTCTTTTGTGTAGACAAAGCTCTCTTGAAATCTTTCAAATCACATTGTTTTGTGATATAGTCTTTGATCATATTGATGAAGCATTGTGTGATTCTTTCAAAGGTGACACGCCTTGTTTGGGCAAGTTTGAGCTAAAAATCAGTTTCTTTTTAGTCCTTTTAAATTGCAAGGCTTGTATTTTATTTTATTTTTTTCATTTTTCAACGTGCACTCAAAGCTCTTGATCTTCATCGTCGTATTTTGTAACATAGTCATTGATGATTATTAATGAAACACTTAGGTGCTTGTCTTTTTTTCTTTTTTTGCACCTTGTCTTTTGTAGCTTTGCAAAAGATAGTTGCAACATGCCCTTTTATTGTTCTATTGACCTTCAAGGGCACTTGTGGAAATTATGTCTAATGTCAAAAATAAATAAAACATAGATCATCATTGAATTTCGGCATGCATGCTCCCCTTATAAAATGAATGGTGTGGCCATGACTTTTCTTTATTAGAAAGGTCCGTTCCATTCCTCTATATGTAATGTTTTATTTTTTTTCTTAGAAGTACCTTTCTTTTTACCTTCACAGATGTTAGTTGCCTTTATTTTGCAATTCAAAATGGTAATGACATGCAATGTGGTCAGATGTCAACACACACATTTGTGTGTGAGCAAGCCTTGTGGAATAAAGGAAATAAATATGCCAATATTACTTGTGTTTTCAGTCTTTGTAGTCTTTCAAAGCCAATCTTCCCTTCATAAAGAGCCAATTATTTACACCTTTTTATAGTAGCGGTAAATTGCTTTTAGGAAATTATGTGCCAAAAAATAATTTAAGATTAATGGGATTATGAACGATACAAACAACATGATAAAAAGCTTATTATAGTACATGAAAGTATGACGTAAATTGAGGTGAAGGACTTCCTATGCTAAAGGGAATATATAGGCATGAAAGTATAGACATGCATGTTAGGAAATGTCTTCAATTTTAAATACCATGAGAATAACTTACCTTTTGCAAGTGGTGCAAATTATGCTACACATATTCTCTTCAATGATGCATATGTATCAACATGGGAAGCAACGACTTTTATATCAAGGTCTCACCTATCTTGCTTGCTCAATTCGATTGCAAACATTATTAGAAGTTCATCCTTGGTGGATTGACATCAAACTTCATGGAGGTACACCACAGTTCTAGCTTTTGCATGCTCATTGAGTATGATCTCTTTTGTTTATATTGTTCTTACATGCGCAAAAGTGGAAGACAAAGTGATTCACTAAATTATGTCTCTTATAAACTACAAAGCTTGATTCTCAAAGAATCTCAATAATTTCTCTTTTTTTAAATTATCTTCCATCTCATAGAATCTTACTAAGTCTCAAAATTTTGTTTGGTAATGAGTCGATCAAAAGATAAGTGTGACAATTCAATCAATAAGTGCATAATAATATGAGTATGCTAAGACAAGCATTCCGTAATCACAAATTTGTCCTCAAATACATGGTGAGTTGGTTAGGACTTCCTTTTCTTTCCTTGAGATCGGGAATTTGACCAACTCCACTACATAGATGAGGACATACAAGAGAAAAAAATCAAAACACAAAGCAAATTGGGATATCTAGGTGGCTACAATATTTTGTACAACGTCATCCAAAATTCTATCAAGCATATTGTGTTGTCTCTTTGTGGTCTCCTACCAAATTCATAAAGCACTTTATGCATGGGTTTGCAAAAATTATATTAGAGTTGAGGATTTTGTTGTGGGTATTTCCTGCACAATAATGAACAAGTGGGTCCCACCACTTGAAATACTGTTGGCCAAGCCTTACCTAGTGGGCCCCACCACAGTACAGTGTACAGTTAGAATAATAAGTGTGAGGGCACTGGCGTCCTGCGTGTGTAAGCCCAACCCAATGAGCACGCAAAATGGTTAGGTAGAACTTCAATAAAAGACTTGGGGCCTTAGTTAGAATAAAGTAATTAAAAAGCCCAAAGTCAAGTTCATAAGGTTCTAAGTTAAAAGAGAATCTCTCAAACTCACATGAATCATGTGAGTTTGGCCCTTTTCCTGATGAACCATTAGATTGAAGTTCAATTAGTTTGAAGGGCTAGGATGCCATTGTAAATAGGCCAATGAGAGCCAAGATGGCCCTCCCTCCTCAACTATATAAGGAGGCCATTTTCCATTGTAATCATCTTCATCTTTCTCAATAAAGCTCTCTCTCTCTCTCTCTCTCTCTCTCTCTCTCTCTCTCTCTCTCTCTCTCTCTCTCTCTCTCTCTCTCTCTCTCTCTCTCTCTCTCTCTCTCTCTCTCTCTCTCTCTCTCTCCTTCCTCTCTATCTCCCTTCTCTCTCTCTTGCTATGCAAGTGTGTGCGAGCGGCTCCCAGTGAATGGACCCCTATACTACAATTGGCGTCGTTGCCGGGGAGCGCCAACGTTGCTCACCGCATAGCTGCTTCTCCTTCTCTACTCTTTTCTACTTCCTCCCCCTCACCTCCTCTTTTCCCATTCTCCAGAATCTTCCATTTTCATTACAAAAAAACCCAAGCCCTCAAAGGATTAGTTTTGTTTTTTAACCAGTAAGCTATGTAGTGTGTAGTTAATTTTTCAGTAATTTATTATTTTTGCTATCCATCGACCTTCTTTTTTCTTTTTTAAAAAAAAAAATCCACAAATCTCTCTCTTCCGTCCCCCCTTCTCGCTCCCTTCCTTCCCTTCTCCTCATTGCCTTCCCCTCACTACCTTTCTCCTCGCTGCCCCCCCTTCATCTCTCGCTCCCCTCGCTACCTTTCTCCTCGCTGCTACCTTTCTCCTCGCTGCCCCCCCCCCCCTTCATCTCTCGCTCCCCTCGCTATCTTCCTCCTCGCTGCCCCCCCCTTCATCTCTCGCTCCCCTCGCTACCTTCCTCCTCGCTTCCCCCTTCACCTCTCTCGCCCCACCTCCTTCTCGCTGGATGCCTCCGATCCTCGTTTGTTGCTCGCTGCTCCACTCAACCTGCTCGCTCCACCTCCCTTCCCTGATTTCCCCTCTCCTCCGCTCCCTTCCGCTCTGCTGCACGCTGCTGCTGTATGCTACTGCTCCTTCCTTCTGCTCTTGTCCGATCCCTCCCCTCCTCGTTTGCTGCTCGCTGCTCCACTCCCCCTACTCGCTCCACCTCCCTCCACCTCCCTTCCCTGCTTCCCCCTCTCCTTCGCTCCCTTCCGCTCTGCTGCACGCTGCTGCTCCCTCCCATAGCTCCACTCCACCTCCCTCCACGTCCCTTCCCTACTCCTCCCTACTCCTTCGCTCCCTTCTGCTCTCCTCCGTTCCCTCCACATGCTCCTTCTCTGCACCTCCCTGTCTGCTCCCTTCACCACCCCCTCGTTACTCGCTGCTCGCTCCCCCCTTCTCTCTCGTTCAGTCCTTTGATCCCTTCCCCTGCCCGTTCCCTTCACCACCCCCTGCTCCTGCTACGATTTCATGCCTCCTTGTTGCTCGCTTCCTCCTCCGATCCCTTCCCCTGCTCCTCCGCTCACCTCCCTGCTGCTCACCCGCCCCTTCACTCTCGTTCTCTCCTCACTCACCTACTGCTCTCGCTCCTTCACTTCCCTTCCTCCTCCCTGCTCGCTTGCTGCTCCTTCCTTCTGCTCTTGTCCACTCCTCCCTCCTACACCTCCTGCTCGCACCACCTCCCTGCTCGTCTGCTTCGTCCTTGCTCCTCGGCTGTACAGAGAAATCTGCAAGGGTTTGTTGTCAATAATAAAAAATTAAAAATTAAA
Organism: Diphasiastrum complanatum; assembly: GCA_029204225.1. Taxonomy (NCBI): domain Eukaryota; kingdom Viridiplantae; phylum Streptophyta; class Lycopodiopsida; order Lycopodiales; family Lycopodiaceae; genus Diphasiastrum; species Diphasiastrum complanatum. The sequence continues at coordinate 8,068,750 of CM055103.1, forward strand.
AATTAAAAAAAATACTAACTATATATTATAATAATTTTAGCCCAAGCCTCTTTGGTGAGTGACTTTGTCTTTGATAGACTTCTCCCAAGACCGCCAAGGCTAAAGCGAGTTATAGTTGGTATTGAAAAATCCTTCTATAAACTTGCGGAGAAGTGCCGAAAAGTAGTTTTTTGAAGCAAAACTAAACCTTTGCCAAAAACCCTACATAAGTACTTTTCCAATTATCGTCCCTCGTCCTAAGACTTTCGCTGGAAGGGCATAATTGAAATTATTTATAAAATCTACCCTTGCCCAACCTGTGAATGTTCTAGACAAAGGAATATTTCTGCTTTATTCATCCTGTCTTTTCCTCTTCCATCTCCTCATCATCAATTCTCTCATAGACATTTCAAAAACTGCATCTCACAATCTCTCTCTTGTACATCACCACACCACTCCATATCACCTTCATCTTGCACACAAAAGGCCATGGCAATTTATGAGCAGCTTGCCCAAATCTCGATGCTTTCCGGAGAAACTCTCAAGGGTATACTACACGATTTGCCAAGATGGCGGGAGATTGGAATTCCGGTCTTTCTGGTCACCACAAAATGGCATTTTTCTATGCCGGATTACCGCACAAGATCAAGATTGGTATGTCACCCTTTACATCATATATCAGTCCAAACGAACTCTGTAAGACAGCCGCTATTGCAAAAGCACAAATCTCGCACACACCATCACAGCCCATATTTAACATTCAAACAATCAGGAATGATAGAGCATCTAATCCACAAGATGCCACAGACAACGCTAGCCAAAGTACTAGCAACACGGACGATCAGATGCAAGTTGTCAGTGACACATATGAGATGTGCAGTCAATTTGATTACCTCCCAGAACCACAAATTGCCAATCGGAAGATCCGACCACTGCACCAGTGCCATTATTGTTTTGGAAAACATCCAACACCTCAATGTCCAATTCGGAATTCGAGATTACAAAATCAATCCAATAAGGAAATTTTGGAGATTGGGAATCAATCAACAAAATTCTCATCTATGCCATCTAGCTTGCCATCAGATCGTTCCTCCAAAGAAAGTGGATCGGTCTCAGGACTTTCAGAATCTTCTCTAGTGGCTAGGCAAGGTTCGGTGGAAGTATTGGTTATATCAGCGAGCGGATCATCCCAAGCAGAGGCAGTTCAAACTAGCTCACCACTATTGGAGGGTTTGCGGATCCCAAGGCAACCCTAACCCTAGTTAATAAGTGAAAGAGATTTGGCACCCTGCATGCGTAAGTCCAACCCAATGATCACATAGTTATTTGATTAATTAGAATGTTAATATAAGGACTTTAGGCCTTTTTGCAGGACTTTTAATGTCGCAGGGCCTAAATGTCAAGTTAGTGAATAAAGTTGGGTTTCCCTCCAATTTTGATGGTTCTCACACTTTTTAAATTTGAATAAAAAGAGAGGCAATATTGGACCAATAGGATTCAGAGGCCAGGGTCCTCCTTTCTACTATGAAAAGAGACCAACTCGAGTTGTTAATCATGTTATTTTCCTCATTTCAATAAAGCAGATTGGTTCTCTTTAGAAATGGATTGATGAATGTCCTTGCTCTTCCTTTCTTTTCCTCCATTTCTCATGCTTCCTTTGTATTTGCTAATTGTTGGATTTGATCATTATTGGGATTGCTATTTCTTATGCTTTTTGTGAGAGAGAAAGGGAGAGAGAGAAGAGTAAGTTTCTATCATTATTGTGGATTTAGGGTTAATGGAAGTAGGATTAATGGATGTAGTGTTAATGCTTAGTGTTGATGGATGTTAGTGTTAGATCCTCCATTCATGTTGAAATCTGAACTATACTATCGCTCTCATGGGAACGAACCTATGCGTGACAACTAACTTCGTCTCTTTGATGCTAGATTGACTAGATCTTGGATTCAGGTTAGGCAAGAAAAGAAACCCACTACAATTTTGGCACCGTTGCGGGGAGCTACGCCAATTTTTCAGTTTGCAGCATGTTTGGCTGATGGTTAGCTTGCATTAGGCGTCTTGTCGTGGCATGAATAGTGTTAAATTTGCATTGTAGGGTTAGTTTGGGATTGATTTTGCTAGATTTGAGTGGATTTGCTTATTTGAAATCTAATCTGATTATTAACCTTTGGCTTCATATTAAACCTCATACTGTATAAATGTCATGCGTCTGGCGAGTCAACCAACATAATTGACCAATCAACAAGTTGCAACTAGCAACGACAACATAATACTATAATAACTGGCAAGGCCCTAAGGTGAATATTCTATTTGTGGGTCATTTACAGCCACACTACCTCATTTGCCACTTTCGAGGATGTGACATACTCACCCATTTGCAGTTGACTACTTTTCTGTTTTCTAGCAGTGGCTCTAATGTCCATGCCTCGCTTCGCCTCATCGACTTGATCTCTTCTGACATTGCATGTTTCCAGAATTCTCCCTCTGGACTCTGGATAGCTTCTTGGTATGTAGATGGCTCTTCTGTGAAGCTGCAGTACTCGAACTGCGTGTCTTCGCTCCATTGAAGATTGTCAGAATAGCGATCTGGAGGTCTTCTTTGTCTTGTTGACCTTCGATGTTCGTTTCATCACTGCTCAAACATTTCTTGTTCGTGGGGTCGATCCTCTGTTTTCTGCTGCTCTGGAGTCTGGGGTCCTGCATTCTGATTTGATGACTATCCTCGATCTCTCTCTTGAATAGGCAGCAGTGTGAAGATCTCATGGCCTCTTTTGTCTTTCAGTCCAAGGAATTTGGACTCGTCAAACTTCACATCTATGCTCAAAACAACCTTTATCGTGGTTGGATTGTAGAGTCTGTACGAGTAGCCAACCGTGATTTTTTGTTCGGATTTGTCATTGAGCTTGTTTCTCTTTTCCTTTGGAATGTGCTTGTATGTTGTTGATTTGTTATGCAGGTGTACTGCTGCAGCTATTGCTTTGGCCTAGAATTGGCCTGACAATTGAGCTTGTGGCATCATGCATCTGGCTCCTTCGACTAGCATTCTATTTTTTCTTTCTGCTACACCGTTGTATTCTGGTGTGTATGCAGGAGTGAACTGGTGCTCAATCTCCTGTTCTTTGTAGAATCTTGAGAATTCTGTGCTTTTGAATTCACCTCCATGGTTAGATCTAAGGATCTGTATCCTTTTTTAGGTGTGTCACTCTACGAATGCCACAAACTTCTTGAAAAAATCAAATATTTCGGATTTCTTCTTCAAGTAGTAGATCGTGGTCATTCGACTATAATCATCTATGAACGTTAGAAAATATTTCGAACCTGAGAGCGAATCTGTTTTCATCGGTCCACACACGTCAGAGTGGACAAGCTCAAGAACTTCCTTGGCTCTTCTTCCTTCGTGTGTAAATGGATTCCGATGTTGCTTGCCTTTTTGACAAGCTTCGTAAAACTCAGCCTCGGGCCTTGATACTTTGAGACCTATGACAATGTCCTTTGTGCTCATGTCGTACAGGCACCGCATATTCAGATGATACAATCTCCTATGCCAGAGCTGATCTTCGTTTTCTAAAGCATTTAATATGCTATCAGAGTTGTTGATTATTTTGGCCTGGTAGAGGTTTCCTTCTTTGCATCCGACCCTCAGCAACTTGTTTGTCGTGTTCTCGATCATACGGCAAGTGTTGCCGTCGAACAAAACTCGAATGCCTAGATCTGCCATCTTGGAGATAGATAGCAGATCTTTTCTGAGTGAGGGCACATAGAGTGCTCCTGGTAGCTCTGCTTGGCCTGATAGTGTTCGTAGCTGTAGAGAGCCGATGCCTTTGACATTATGTCTGTTTCCATCGCCTAGAATCACTGCTCTGTCGTTTTCGAGTTCACAAAAGTTGATCAAGATCTTCTTGTTGCAGGTTATGTGAGATGTTGCTCCTGAATCGATGACCACATCGTAGTCATGTTCGAAGTAGCTTGTCGAAGCTTCGTCGAGTATCGTGAAAGTTTCGTCACCTCTTTCTGCATCTTTAGATGATTCTGCAATGTTTGCTTTTTCGGCTTTGTTTTTCCTTTTTGGGTTAAACCTGCAGTCGTATGCAGAATGCCCTTTCTTCTTGCAGTGCATGCAAGGTGTTGCTGGATTGAACCAGCATTTGTTGGCTGTATGGCCTGGTTTGTGGCAGTGATCGCAGGAAGAAGATTGTTGATTTGAGGACTTCGTCTTCTCAAATCTTGGCTTGTTTTTGTTCTTCTTCGTGCCTTCCGTGAAGAGAGCCTTCTCTTGATCACTACTTCCCTCTCCTTCGGCTCTCATCAGTCTCTCATCAGCGACAAGACTGACTGCTTTGTCGAATGTCATATCTGGTAGACTCAGTATGAGCATTTTCAGTGGCTGATAAGACGTCGGTAGGGATTTCATGAAGTACATCAGCTGCTGTGGTGCTAGGACCTTGTGCTCCTGTCCTGATGCAACGAGTTGAGCAAAGATCGTTTTGATCTTCTCAACGTGCTGATCCAACTGGTTGCCATCCCACCGTATTGATTGCAGCTGATTGTGAAGGTGCATGACTGAAGCTGCAGTCCTCACTTCATACTTCTGCTTTAATCTTTCCCATGCTGCATGGCTGCTTTCGCAGTCTTCAATCTACATGAGTAGATCTTCATTTATGGACGAAACGATGATCGTCATTGCGCGCTCATCCTTTCTGATCCATTCAGCTCTCCTCAGGTCTCCCTCTTGAGGCTGCACCTCTGAGAGCTCGGTCACCGGCCAGATGCCTTCGCCCTTCAGGAGTGTTTTGATTTTGAATTTTCAAATTCTGTAATTTGCGCCATCAAGACTGATTGCTACTCTGGTCTGGATTGTTGTAGCCATATTATATTGTCTGGAAGAATTACTACTGGGATATCAATAGTGACAACCAATCTGCTCTGATACCATGTCGCGGGAGCGCGTGCGTGGGACTGATTCGTGTTCGTCCTCACTTCGTCTTCTTTATCGTAAACAATTTTCTGTCTTTTAATTTTCTTTTGTGCGGAAGCCCTTACAGGATCCTAGACACTCGACTACGCATCACAGAACATATTCTATCCTAGCAATCATGACACACAGCTCAAGACGAGATGCACGAAAATAGAGTCACTGAATTATCAGTTTTAGTTTAGAGTGAATTCGTCAGTGTCTCGGTCGTTGGCGGAATGACATTCCACCCTTTCGCTATGTTCTACTCGTTGGCAGACTTTCATACAGATTCCTAAGAGAGAGAAAATTGGATGGACATTATGCTCCTGAAGGTGGTCCCAAAATACAAAGGACACCTGAGCACAAGGCATTACGTGCTCAGAAAAAATTGGAAGAACCATAGTAAATTACAAAAGTTATGGCAATTTTTTTTCTAAACAGCAACCTCTATGGTGTAGTTGGGTGCTCGTGGTAGAATTCAAGGAACCATGAGAATTTTATTTGGGGATCTCAACCGAGCCGGGACATAGGAAGAGATCTGGACCGAGTGAGTTTATTGGGATCTCGACCGAGCCGCAGAGTTTGTTGGGATCTCGACCGAAGGAGAGAGACGAGGGTAGAGAGAGAATGATCTCAACCGGAGGAGTTGGAGAAAGTGATCTGCTAAAGAGCCAACCCCAAGTAGCTAAAGGTTGAATGCGAAACTCATGAATGCCGTAAGCTCTTACGTTGGATGCAATTCATGCTTCGGTTCGATCCACTCAACCCACAAGCATCTGGTATTGTAGAAAGACGATGGCAAAGTGTGCTCTGCCGCACTTATACATAATGCAGCTGCTGAACTTCAAGGGCAGATGAACTTCCAATCCAGAATAGCTGTTCGAACCAGAACAAAATACAGAGATCAGATAGATTGCAAAATATTCAGATCAATTATCAGGCGCTCCTCCATCTTGCCCGATAGGAACACCTCCTTCAGATAACTACAGACTTTTCTCCTTAAATACTCTCAAAGATCAGATAAATTGCAGAAACAATTCGGATTCATATAATCTATCAGGAGCTCCTCTATCTTGCAATTGGAACAGAATGTAACATAGCAATGTTGACTGTGAGTGCAGATTGATTTTTGGGAGTGTTGCAATGTTGTTGCATTGTTGCACTCTCCAAGAAAGACAATTTTTACAAGGATGCAATGGAAACTTGTTCACAGTCTGGTAATCGTGACTACGCATAAGAGCTTTTTGGTTATTTTGTGGAGTAGGGAAAGGAAAAGTGTTTTGCAACCTGTTTGTTTACTGGTTACAATTTGACTCGTGCTGATGTCGCGCTGGAACTAGCCTGAATGAACAATATTGTTGACTTTGCATTCCCTTACTTGCTTCAGTTTCTAAGAGAATATACCAGTAAAGTTGATGAGAGAAACGAAGAAGTAGATCAGATTAGCGATGGCAGAAATGGCGCCCTCCTATCGCTCGTCAGAGACATGGAGGATCGAGCAAGAAAATGAATTGGCGTGAGGGAGCTGAGTGAGATAGTGGTTAGGCTTAGGGTATGTTAGGTTAGGTTTAGGTCATGTCTAGGTTAGGGCAGGTAGGTAGGTCTGTTTCGGTTTGTTTGTTTATTTTTATTTGATCTTCAAAATGAAGAATTTGAAAAAAAATTACAACATAAACAAAACTTCAAAGTTGAAATATTGAAGTGCTTCTCTCTCACTTGTAAACTTTTTTTCCAAAATTTTGGCAATTATGACCCATCACTAATTTGATATAACTTTCACAATATTGATCCAAATCAAACAAACTCAGTACCTCTGAAGAGCTAACAACAAGCTCTATTGATCTATATCATTAGATAAATGATTAATTGTGATTTGTTAGGTCGAATTAACCATAGAATAGGTCTGAAATTTTTGAAATAAGAAAATTAGCAAAACTAGAGCTTGGAAGCAAGATTTGCCATAACTTTTTGGATACTAATCTAAATCACCTGCCATATCGATCGGATCAAAGTTAATAGAATGCTCTAAAATCTTATGTAAAGAAACTTGAAATAAAAACTCAAATTAAATCTGAAAATTCAAACAAAGTGAGAGCAAAATTCTAGTCACCTATTTTGATAGCTTCTAGAAAAAACTGCAATAACTTTTGCATATCTTATCCAAATGCCTTGCAAATTGGTTCAAATGAAAGCTAAACTATGGAATCAATTAAAAATGAAAAATGAAATTGAACGCTAAAAATTTGTCTGAACAGAATTGAAAAATTCAAAATTCAAAATTCAAAATTAGCAAAAAGAAAAGCTAAAAAAACAAATGTCATGTGCCAAATCTAAACTACTAGCATTACAATGGAAGTAAAGCTAATAGCAAAAAAAGTACAAAGCATTCAAGATAGCATATCCATAGAAATCTAGAAACACAAAGATCTCCATAGAATCACAATAGAAATGAAAAAAAGAGTACAAAGCAATGTAAATGAGCATGGATTCATGTAGATAGGGCAATGAGACCTAACAATGGAAATCCCTATGGCTCACATTCACAAGGAGGAAGTAAGAAGCTCTCAGTTGCAAATGAGCCAAAAAATTCCAAAATTGATGTCTCTTGCCTAGTTATAGACAATGCTCTTACTTAACTAAACATAACTATCTTGAAGGATAATTAGCCCTTGTTAAGTATTATTAAGCCTACATTGGGCCCTTAATGGCCTATTATCCTTATTAATTACTTTGAAGGGCCTAAAGAGAGAACCGCCTTGTTCTTAAGACTAATAGCTCCTTTTGGGCCTACAAAACTTACAATGGATATTCTAATGCATTGATAAGCATGGATGTACTTAAAAGTACATGACACCATATGCCTTCTCACACCTCTCCCGCAGCTCATTCATCCCAACCACACCCAAAAGACACACTTGTGCAACTGGTTGCAAGCCAGCAGTCGCCCACGTTCACCGTATCACCTACCCCATCTCCCATCCACACACATTGTTGGCTAGGACTATGATCTACTGCCACAGGCCACAACAGAATAGGCCATCAACCCAATGAAGAATGATCTTGGATTTACTTAGAGACTAAGATATAGAGTAGTTCTGATTTGTTTAGATGTTAGTGAGGTGTCATAGACAACCATAAAGAGAATGTGAACAATCAGGCATCTGAGATAGCCATGCTATTCTCTATTACTGACGGATGAAATGTTTAATGATTTAGGCATCAATGACAACCATACAATTATTTATTACTAAAGTACTTGTGATTGTAGTGAAAGAAGAGTGAGATTTATTAAGATTCAATGCAAATGCAATGAGATAGAACAATAGCAAATCTATATATTCAATGTTGTAATAACAACTATCAAATCACAAGACAATTGCGCTAATAAGCGTGTGATCCTACTTACAAAGACAAGTCCATTGCTATAGTTCCAAATACTTCTCTCTCTCTCTCTCTCTCTCTCTCTCTCTCTCTCTCTCTCTCTCTCTCTCTCTCTCTCTCTCTCTCTCTCTCTCTCTCTCTCTCTCTCTCTCTCTCTCTCTCTCTCTCTCTCTCTCTCTCATGGGCTCTGTTACGTAAATATGTTACTCTATTTACTTTGCAAACCTCTGTAGAATGCAAATGTCGTGTAATAATCCTTTTTACTAGTCGGGGCGGAAGAAAAATGCCTTGCTATGATAGAAGATCCCATTTATTAAAAAAAAAAAATTAAAAAAAGTGGTGGAAAAGTTGGTAGTCTTTCCAAGGGCCAAGACCTGTGCACATTTTGAACAGTCAATCTAACGGTGGGCAGCAATTTGCACTTAGTACACCTAAGTGTCCTCTGATTCTATAAAGAGGGAAGTCACAAAACCCTATTCACTTTCCCTCATACTTTCCTGCTTTCTCTCTCTCTCTCTCCCCTTCAGCCCTGCTCTACTGGTGCTTTTCTTTACGGTGATTGCTATTGAAGAGGAATACTCGTGAAAGCTACTAGAAGTGCAATCGTGTGAACGATACTGCAACCTAAGGTGAGAACGCTATGCGGAATGCTACCTCGCTGATAATGAAGGTTTTGTGTTGTACTTTACGATTAGGAATGAATGTTTACAACTTGTTGTGATCACCATTGTATAGTAGCAAGTTTTGGCTTGCAAAACTGTGATTCGGCATTCTGACAATCAGGCGCTGCCTCAAGGAGCAGTAGTGGGCACCTTTACAGGTATTTTTTTCTATCACTGATTGAGTTATAGTTGGCGCTGGACAGGGATCCAGGTGTATACAAAAAGTATCACTGATTATGTGTGACTAGTAGTCGTTGGCTAGCGCTATTTGTGTAGCGGAATGGGCCGCTAGTAGCGCTGCTTTTTAAGTATAAATTCCATATTGATACTGCGATGAAGCATGGCCTTGCATGCATGCATTATTCCACGCATTTTACAGTATGTAAGGATGGAAAAAGTGCGATGGACCGTTGTCTTTACTTATGGATTCCAGTGATTACAATGATGAATGCTTATATGTGATCGATAAGAGCATTCCTGCTATTCCATTGGCTGTAACTTGCTATAATTGGTTGATCTGGATGATTGCTACGGTTGTATGATACAAACTATGATGATTGTTGCCTCTGATAAGGAGTAGATTGGCTTCTAAGAGTGTAACTTGAAGAATGCTTGGGTTGATTGTTTCTTTCTAAGAAGATGTATACACAGAACATGATTCTCTGTATGTTGTGGATATTGTGGGGAAGGAACTGCTCTTGAATAAGTTGAATGATAAGTTAATAATCTGTGACAAAATGATGGGTTAACTATTGTTAAAGACTATGAGGGTGACAGAAGTACTTCACACTTAACACAATACTTTCGGTTTGAATCTTCTAGCACACAATGGAAATAACAAGAAGAGGAAGTACTTTCCAAACAAAGGCAAAGAAGGACAAAGCAGTGGTGGAAAGGGAGATCTTCCTATCAAAAAGCTGAACTTTTACCGTGATTGATCCATGTGCAGGAAGACATAGAAGAAACAAGGATATTGGAGGTCAACAATACTGGTAGACGACGACTAGTGGTTAGAAGAGACAGAGGGAAGTTTTTTTCTGCATTTACGTTATTATAACATATGCTTTGAGAGGATTGATGTCAAACAATTATATGCTGAAACCTTACTTCATATTTTTGGTCACATTGATGAAACTTTTGAGCTTATCGTATTTGGTTGGTCTTATTTTCCACATTTGAAGCATGAATAATATAAACTCTTTCAAGTTTTTTGTGATTTCAATGTTGACAACATTCCACCTTGTACTTGCGCTTACAATAAACGTTTTAAAGAGTTCAATGTTGAAATTTTTCGGCATGTTGTCTCGATGGATACTGGAATTATTAGAAGCAAAGTTTTAAATAATGACTTGAACAAAGGTCTTAATCATATCCCATTGCGCCAGTCTAATATAAGTGAGGTGTCTTTAAAACTTTATCGTGGATGGTTTGAATTGGCAAGTTTTTTGCCTACTTATCAAAATATTGATCATGAGATTGTTATGGAACATGCCTTGATTTGCAAAGATGTTGTTACAAACTTTTTGAAAAATACCAAGTGGCTACATGGAAAAAGGGTTATGAGTAACAAACTTACAAATGCCATTGATGAACGTAATTGGATTACTACCAATCTATATATTAATGGTCTAAATAAGGTGCAACATAACCCGTGTTTTATGTGCATCTACTTTGTAAGAAGTTTGGCTTTGGTTAGACTGTCTAGTCCTGATTTTGTCCCGTTTCCAAATGAAAATGATAATACACTAGATGTGGCTATGATTACTTTTGCTACTAAAATACCTGATTTTGTAATAGGGAAAGAAGAATTCTCTTTCTTACTTTGTACTTTCAAAGCACACAAAAATGCGTTCAGATGGATTACAAATGCACATGACTGCTATTTTTCAAAGGTGGCCACGTTTATTTCTGGAGCTCTTGGTATACTGACTCCTCTCCTTATGGAGAGAGCAAGCCTTAAGGCAACTTTATACCGGAGTATCCTAAATGTGGATACTAACCTATTCTAGCAGTGCGACTCATCCACTGAATTTTATCTTAATGTGCCTAACAAAATCACTTCCATGTGGTCCACTGACAAAGCAAAATGCTATGAAAATATTACTCTTTATGGTCCGGATGGGCTAAAAATTATAATACGGAAAATGATAAGGTATGCATTCAAGTCTTGTAAAAACAAAAAGCTTGCCTATCAGTGAAAATTGAGCGTTAAGCAATTTGACTGGAAATGGGTGACCAATCAGACTGATAATTGGACTGTGATTGACATAGAACCTCTTTGCCATTATAATGATATACTGATTGACAATTGCATAGTAAGATTAGAAAATAGGACTTGGAAACAAGTCTGTGGTATTCCTATGGGTTTTGCATGTTCTCCTACATGGTGTAACTGGTATTTGTCATTCTTTGAAATACATTTTATGAAAAGACTGGCCAGACTTGGAAAAGTGGAATACCTACATGCCTTCAAGCATACTTTCCATTATATTGATGATATTTGTTTTATAAACAACACAGATGCTCTTGTATTCCTAGACAAGATGCAACCTCGTATCGATGATAATGCCTTATGGATCTATCCCTTGGAGTACCTCACTATAGAAAAAGAAGACGCTTCGGATAACACGGTTAATTTTTTGAATATTACCACTACCTTTGATTCTTTATCAGGAAAGTTTCATATGAAAATTTTTGACAAGAGACGAGAACTTCCGTTTTCGTTCTTTCAGTATATACACTTAACTGTGAATAGGCCGATTATGAACTCGTATAAAGTAATTGTCACTCAGATTATTGCTGTCATGTACTGTTGTAGCGAACTGGATACCTTTATGGATGAGGTCAAAAACATTGTTCTTGCTTTTCAAAATAATGGCTTCATGAGAGGAAGATTGTATGAGATTTTAAACAACCTGTTTTTACGTGAATTGTTCCCCGGGCTCAAGTTTACTTTACCAAAAAAAGCTAAATTTCTTTAGGTGGGCAGTTAGCACTCCATCTCAGGGGTGCTAACTGCCCCCTGAGAGACTTTGTTGATGCGTATGGTTGGTGGGTTCTCTCTCTCTCTCTCTCTCTCTCTCTCTCTCTCTCTCTCTCTCTCTCTCTCTCTCTCTCTCTCTCTCTCTCTCTCTCTCTCTCTCTCTCTCTCTCTCTCTCTCTCTCTCTCTCTCTCTCTCTCTCACTCACGGGCTCTGTTACGTAAATATATTACTCTTTTTACTTCGCAAACCTTTGTAGAATGCAAATGTCGCGTAATAACCCTTTTACCAGTCGGGACAGAAGAAAAATGCCTTGCTATGATAGAAGACTCCATTTATTAAAAAAAACAATTAGAAAGTTGGTAGTCTTTCCAAGGGCCAAGACCTTTGCACATTTTGAATAGTCAATCTAACGGTGAGCAACAATTTGCACTTAGTACACCTAAGTGTCCTCTAATTTTATAAAGAGGGAAGTCACAAAGCCCTATTCACTTTCCCTCATACTTTCCTGCTTTCTCTCTCTCTCCTTCAGCCCTGCTCTACTGGTGCTTTTCTTTACGGTGATTGTTATTGAAGAGGAATACTCGTGAAAGCTACTGGAAATGCAATCGTGTGAATGATACTGCAACCTAAGGTGAGAACACTATGAGGAATGCTAGCTCGCTGATAATAAAGGTTTTCTACTATACTTTACGATTAGGAATGAATGTTTACAACTTGCTGTGATTACCGTTGTGTAGTAGCAAGTTTTGGCAAAACTGTGATTCGGCATTCTTACAATCAAGCGCTGCCTCAAGGAGCAGTAGTGGGCACCTTTATAGGTATTTTTTTCTATCATTGGTTGAGTTATAGTTGGCGCTGGATAGCGATCCAGGTGTATACAAAAAGTATCACTGATTATGTGTGATTAGTAGTCGCTGGCCAGCACTATCTGTGTAGCGGAATGGGCCGCTGGCTAGCACTGCTTTTTGAGTATAAATTTCATATTGATACTGCGATAAGGCATGGCCTTGCATGCATTCATTATTCCACGCATTTTACAGTATGTAAGGATAGAAAAAGTGATATGGACCGTTGTCTTTACTTATGGATTCCAGTGATTACAATGATGAATGCTTATATGTGATTGATAAGAGCATTCCTGCTATTCCATATCCAAAAGGTCGAGATTTGTGTAACCATGGGTATTTAGTTATTTAGGCCATCTTAATTTTGTCTTAAGTTCATCTGGACCCAATTTTGGTCATGTATTGACTCATGGGTCCTTAGGGGTCTAATTTTGTTTAGGGGCCCTATCTTGACTTTTGAGGGTGCCCTACATTTAGTATGTGGTTAACCTTAGGGTTTGGTGACATTTGACCACATCCAAGTAAAGTTTTAAATGCTCATTGTGTATTCCATTTTTTAAACAGTTTGGCTAAGCATTGCTCTCCATTGCTCTTGTTGTTGTTTTCTCTCTCTCTTTCTTAGAGTTGGGCACCCAACCTCTTCTCTCTTGTTTTTTGTGGAGATTGATTGATAACTAGATCTTGGTGACTTGACTCTTGCTTTCCTACACATCACAGGTGGTAACTCATGAGAGTATACAATTTTTGTCCGTCAACCACTGTTACAGTTCGTCACAGATGTTTGTTCTTTCTTTGCCCATCTTCGAGCTCTCGGGCTCCTTGACATAGGATGAACTGTTGTTGTTCTCCTGTGTATTCTGTGCAGATTTGTTTCTCGGGTTCTGGCGACAATCCACGATTGCGTGACCCTTCTTGTGGTAGTGAATAGCTTCCAAAATGTCATTTGGCCACATGTCCCAAACTTGACCTAAATTGGAAGCTTCTAGATATTTTGATTGTACCAAAATAAAAGATAAGAAAAATTAGGCTATATATAGATTTCAAAAAAAGTAAATGCATATCACCATTCTCTATTTTTATAGATTCAGTTCTAGAGATAGCTTACTCTTTTTCTCTCTCTCCCTTTCTCTCTCATAAAAACTATAATAACATGCAATCCCAATAATATTCAGATCCAACAATTAGCAAAATCCAGAGAAAGCATGAGAGATGGAGGAAAAGTGATAGAGAGCAAGGACATTCATCAATCCATTTTACAAGAGAACCAATCTACTTTATTGAAATGAGGAAGTGAACATGTGCAGGAACTCGAGTTGGTCCCTTTTTATAATAGAGAGGAGGACCTTGGCCTTTGAATCCTATTGGTCCATTTCTGCCTCCCTAATTATTCAAATATAAAAAAGAGTGGAAACCATTCAAATTGGAGGGAAACCCAACTTTATTCACTAACTTGACATTTAGGCCCTGCAGCATTAAAAGTCCCGCAAAAAGACTTAAAGTCCTTTTATTGACTTGTAACTAATCCAATAACTATGTGATCATCGGGTTGGACTTACACACGCAGGGTTAGGGTTGTCTTGGGATCCACAAACCCTCCAACAGTATCCCCCACCAAAACTGGTGGCGGTCCCACGACACCTGCAAGATGCAGTTATTTGGGACTTTTATTAGCTTCACGATGAATTTTTATGAAATGGTACTGTATCTTCTCCATAAAGTCGAGTCTGACAGTATTAAAATCCAAATTATGTGGCAAAAAACAACGATGGGCTCCTGCAATCCACTTTGAGGTCGTCCAAGATGTGAAGCGAGATTCCCAGGAGTCTTCCATCATTGTTGCACGAAAATATAAACGAACAACCGGTAGCTGATCTTTGATATATTCTGAGGCCATTGGCTTATATGGATCGAATGCCAGAGGAGGAAGACAATCATCCCATCTGGTTGCCACTAATGCCAACAGAGTTAAACCTTTTGCAAACATTGTTAATTGTCGCATTGTCGGATCGGAAGAGTGGATATACTCCCGCTGGTATGCTTGTAACACCCGGTGGAAAGCCACTGATATCGACCACTGATATGGCTGATGAATGATTGGCCAATTGGGCATATGGATTGTGATTTTGTCCATAGCCAATCCCAAATCCTTCCATTTATTCCTTCTCGGCATTGGCACATAACAGGAATCTGCACGCTAATTGATTGGCGAGGGCTGGCCATATGCATATGCTTGAAGAAGGCTCAAATACTCCAACAATCAAGAAGAAGATGGCTGAGGAGCAAAATCTTGATTTCGAGAAGGAGCTTATGGAGGAGCAAGCACCAAACCCACCTATCACACAAGGAGGTCTTCAAGGGCAAAAGTGGAGCCATCAAGGCTCACATATCAAGGCAAAGGGCAGCAAGTTGAGGGTATCTCATCTACTTCTTATGCTTTATCTAGTTTTGAAAAATTATCTACTGTTAAAGAAGCATTGAACTCCAAAGAATGGTATAAAGCTATGTTGGATGAGTATAATGCCTTGATTGAGAATGAAACTTGGTTGCTTGTTGATAGACGTCAAAGGAATGTAATAGGATGCAAGTGGGTCTTCAAGCTTAAGTTGAATGCAAATGGGAGTGTTAACAAACATAAAGCAAGATTAGTTGCAAAAGGTTATGCTCAAGAGAGAGGGATAGACTATGAGAAAACTTTTGCACCTGTGGCCAAGATGGTCACAATAAGGCTAATCATTGCACTTGCATCACATTTTGGATGGATCCTATGTCAAATGGATGTATCTAATGCTTTCTTGAACGGTTTTTTGGAAGAGGATATCTATATGGAACAGCCACAAGGGTTCATCAAGCATGGAATGGAGAACAAAGTATGCCATCTCCAAAGAAGCATCTATGGCTTGAAGCAAGCCTCGAGATCTTGGAATTCAAGATTACATTGCTATCTTATTTCACCTTCTTTTGTTTAAAGTGAATATGATCCCACTATTTACATTAAGTTTGATGATGTTGGTATTGTACTTTTACTCATTTATGTAGATGATATCATCATTAGTGGAAATAGTGTTGATGGTATTGAAAAGTTCAAGATAGATCTATTCTTAGAGTTCAAGATGGTAAATCTAGGGTGTCTTCACTTCATCTTAGGCATATAGGTACTTAGAGGATCTGATTTTATCTTTATAAGTCAAGTAAACTATGCTCAAAGTCTTTTGAAGAAGTTTAAGATGGAAGAATACAAAAGTGTTGACACACCAATGGAGCAAGATATAAAAGTGCCAAATGAAGATGATGAAGAATCCTTCATGGACATCACTTTGTTTAGGCAACTTATAGGCTCCTTAATGTGGATCACTATAACTAGACCAGATCTTAGCTTTAGTGTATGTAGTTTGAGCCAATCCATGCAAAAACCATTGAATATGCATTGGAAAAAGACTAAGAGGATTCTAAGATACATCTCGGGTATTTGGGATTCTATATAGAGGAGATGTGATTAACCTCCATGCATTTAGTGATTCAGATTTTGCAGGGGACAAGAGGGATAGGAAATGAACAAGTGCCTATTCAACTTTCATAGGAGAAGGTGTGGTTTCATGGCTTTCCAAAAAGCAAGAAAGTATATCTCTATCTTCAACCGAGGCCGAGTACAAAGCTTTGACAACCACTACAAAGGAGGTACTTTGGATCAAGAGACTATTGGTGGAGCTAAAGATCATGAATTCAGAGGAGGCACCAATCATCTACAATGACAATATATCAGCCCAATACCTTGCATCTAACCCAATCTTCCATGCAAGATTTAAACACATTGAGATATGCCATCACTTTGTGAGAGAAATGGTGCAAGCCAAGGAGATTGCTTTGGAGCATGTTCCAAGAAATGAATGTGTAGATGATCTACTTACTAAATCACTTCAAAAGACACCTTTTATGAAGTTCAGATCATCACTTGGAGTGATTGGTAAAGCAATGATTGAACCAAACTAGATAGTGAGGAGGAGTGTTAAAAATTCACAATTCTAGCCTGATTAGTTTTGGTCATATGACTTGTAAATAGTTAGATGGTCATGATGTGGCTTGTCACACGTGCCAAATAGCATAGGATTCCATTCATAAGGATGTTCTCAAGTTGACCTAAGTGATGTAACCTTTGGAATGAGTCCAAATCATGCTTAGATACAAGAGAGAAAAAGTAGGAGCTATTTTTGGTAGTTTTTACATTGTTGAGGGATCAGCAAGATTCCAACCCTAAGTTGGTAGGGATGAAAGATCCACCAAAATTAGCATTTTTGACATTCCATTTCTTGGTGCATCATTACACATGAAAACCAATAACAATATTGTGATCAATTGCAATAATATTTTGATAATGGCAATCAATGTACTACAAAATTGCTGCTTTCGCAGTCTCTCGAACTTGATATATATATACGATAGAACTATAACTTAAGTCTAATCTACTCATCGACGTCATCATCGTCATGACATCCGTTCTGCATGAATACAAGCAAAAAAGACACATTAGTATTTAATGTTTGACTAACGGTTAAGAGTGAACACGTTTTTATAGCAATAACATACGAATAATATAAAATTTAAATGATTCAAAAAAACTTAAATGACCCTCACTCTTCAATTTATCGACTAATGTCTCATATGATTCCCTAAAGACATAGTTGTACTCTTCTTTAGTTGGTAGACATCCATAGTCCGCCAACTATCCATTAAATTTAAGTTTAAATTAGTTTAACTAGGTGGAGCAACTAGTCATAGTGCATATTAAAAAGAAAATCATATGAAATCAAAGACAATTTATTAGAGTTTTGATTCACTTACCATGCTTGCTTGCAAGTCTGCCTTCCTGCTCGAGCCTAGTTTAGGATTCCTTACTCCATGCATCCTAGTTGCCATGACATCTTTTTGAATCTTGTACTTTTTTGGTGTTTTTTCATCATTTTTTACTATGTCCCAATCTGCCCTTGAACACCAATGGGGTTTAGATAACGCATCCCTATAAGCTCATCGTACTATATCACGACGATGTCTTATCCACAAGCTCATATGTTTATATATTTCTTTCATGTCAAATTTCACTTCTGGTAAAGTGTTGGCATAAAGAATACATTCTATCCATAACCACCCTCCCCTTACGATTAGTGATTATATTCCCTTCCGAATCCGCGTCGTAGTAGGGATTCATGGAGGACTCTTTGGAAGGGGCGGATTGAGGGAGCCACGGCCGCTTGTGAGGGACCACCCTCGCCTTGGCTAAGCATCGAATTTTGCAATTTTGTTTTTTGCTTGGGAGTGTTAGTGATGCAAATAAATTCGAAACATAACTTCCCGAGCTCTCACCACTACTGGACCCCGACATGATTACTACATACAATACATTACAAGAACCCTAATGCTTGAATGTAAAACCTTAATCCATAAATATATTAAAATGAAGTAGGAAAGAAAATCAATTACAAAACTTTAATGCATATTAGAGTTAGACTTTCACACCTGTGATAACAAAAAAAGGATTAACATGTGTTTATAATCTTTGCAATAGAATCATATAAGAATCGTATATCTAAAAATTAAAACATGAGAATCAAATAAGAATCATATTATCTAAATATCAAAAGATAAGAATCAACATATTTAAAAATTGACTAGTTTTATGCTATTTGTGTTTTGTACTTGTGCATATATACAACAGTTTATCACAAAGAGATGAATTACATTTAGATCAGTTTAGCGATGAAGACACTACTCAAGTCAACAGAGTAAATAATAAACATGTTTCCATGTTCATAAAGAATTTGTTATTGTAAGTTAAACACGACTTCAAATATTATACTAAAGTGACATGTACTCGATTTTTGTTTCTCACAGAAAAACTATTTTCAAGATAAAATATGGTGCATATGTGTCAAGTTTGATGGTCAAAAGATGCGTGAAAGACGCATTGTTGAAAAAATCATTTGTGAAAGTTTGGACGAAAAAATGAGGGTCAACCATCAAATTTGGAAGACGTTGAAGTTTGTTAACTTTATGTGATTGTTTTTTATTATAATGCTCGTCAATCTATGTACGTCACTTGTTAAATTTGTTTAATGTGTGTAGCCAATAAATCAAATGCCATTTCACGAAGTTGATCCATCCGTGTTTAGTTACAATCAACGTCGAGTTTTGATAGACATGAGAGAACAAAGAATGAAACAAATTCAAGATGCAAATACAATTGGAGAAAAGAGTGATGCACTTGTTCTAATGATGATGATGATGAGGTATAACACGATGAAGCAATGCACAATATATTTGAATTTTACTTTGAAACAAATGTGATGCTACGCACACATCTTCTAATGAAAATGAGATCATGAACAATTCAACATGGATGAGGACGAGATTCTA
This sequence comes from Diphasiastrum complanatum, assembly GCA_029204225.1. Lineage (NCBI taxonomy): Eukaryota > Viridiplantae > Streptophyta > Lycopodiopsida > Lycopodiales > Lycopodiaceae > Diphasiastrum > Diphasiastrum complanatum. The sequence goes on from CM055103.1 coordinate 8,087,960, forward strand.
TTGCACAAGGAAACAAATACTCCTTTGTATCTAGGAGGAGTTTAGAGACTAGCTACGTCTTATTCTAAACCTTCAAGCAACATACAAATGGAGTGATCATAGTGTCACACCATTATTTGGGTACTTAACGCATAACACAACTTTTTTTATTTTATAGATTATTTACAAGTTGATCACTTTTTCTTTTCTAACAACCCACATTGCTATTTTTTTTTTCAGATTATTGCATAGAATACTTCCAAAAGACAAGAAGCAAAAGCTCATGAAGATGCTCGAATTCACAAAGTGGTAGAGTTTCCTCCTCTTTATTAGCATGTGCAATGGAGTACAAGAGGTGCCTTTGTATTCTTGGGAAGGCCCTTGCCTCTTTGCTTCTATTGGCTATTTCATGGAAGGTAGGATTGAAATCCTAACCCTTCAACTAAATCTAAGGTGCACAAAGAAGCACACTCCACCTACCACCACTTTGACTTTGACTACTACTTAGAACTTAAACAAAACCTTATCAACTTAGACTTTGGGCCTTCTACATTATTTTATTTATATGGCCCAAGTCTATTTTATTCCATAAAACAATATTTACATGTGCTCATTGGGCTATGGGCTTACGCACGACGCAATATGCCATGGCCCTCACACCTAATTTTCTATTTATTGGCTAATTTTATCTATTTACAAGAAATACCCTCAACAGGGCCCCTGACTTGAAGTAGTGCTGGTCCCTCGGCACTATGGCATTAGTATGGTCCACACGGGTTTTCTGACAACGCCTTATTAGGTAACTTGTGACTTGAAGGCTTCGACAACGAAATCTAGATAAATGGCACATGTGAAAATCATTGGATAAATGCCCATTGCTTTCAGAAGAGGTTGGGAGACTTGGATCTCCAAGGGACGATCTGGGAATCAATGAGCATGTTGTAGATCTGGATAGATGAGGGGACGTCGCGTCGGGAGATATGGGTTGGATCGGTCTCATCAGAGGGGCTGGACGGCTGGTTGTTAGGGTTGGTGGAGGATGTCATGTTGGTCGGTGAATTTTGGTATGTAGGAGAATTACACTTTCCATAGCTCAGCTCCATACCAAATTTTGGAGGGACCTTCTTCATAATTTTCTAAGACCCCAGAGAAGTTGGCAAGAGTTTAGAAGCTGATTTGCCTGCCATGGAAAGGTTAAGAAGGTTATGTGAGGGTTCAACTCTCATAGGGAGGAAACTCTCGTCCAACTGGCTCATGTTCTCGGACTTTCAAGATCCAACTTTATAGGCAGGTCAATTTGACTATCCTAATTCCATTTATGTTGCTTGCAAAGGTGGTAAGATGATCTTGATGACATGCAAAGCTTTTGAAGTTTTTGCTTGTCTGAACTCTTGTAGAGGTTCTTTTTGGACTGTTCCTTCACAAGTAACTCTGACAGAGATTTTTGCAGGTCCATCGAGGTTAGATCTGACTATGGTGAGTCTTGTGATAGTTCTTATGAAGATCTGGTAGTTGATCCATCAGTTTAAGTGATTTTTATCTTTGTTTTTGCTAATTTTGCGTGAGAATTTAAAGTTTGATTTGCATCCTTAGAAGATTTTTGTTGTTGGATGGTGTCATGCTATCATGTTGATCTTATCTCGATTTGGATCTTGCATAGATCTTCTGCAATGGCCATTTGTAGAGTAAGATCGTATCGGTAAGTAATCTACAATGAATTAACATGCTAGATCTTATGGTGTCCAGTACTTATGCAGTCAGCTACCGTTGATGGGTGTATCAAACGGTGTTCCATCAAGATTCTCAAGGTGCATGACTCTAGGACCAAATATCCAACATGAAGATCTTTCTTGTGTAACTAATGATCATGCCATGCCTTGCGATGTTCTTTTTCAGCTAACAATGCATGCACAACTAATAGACGTGATTTGCAAAGTTTGTGTGGAGCTTCATGGCATAGTCGCAGAGATTTGGACTCATCAAGATGTTGTGTGGTTGCAACCCTCAGTGATGGTACCAAAAACTCCACTGAAATTACCGCATATTGACCATAAACCAATTGAAATGGCATCTGATCAGTGCTTCCCTTGTATGCTATCTTGTAACTTATGTTCCCAATTAGATTTTATAGCTTCAATTATTTTCATGATAACGCTACACAAGATCTTGTTGGATAATTTGGCCTGGCCATTACCTCGAGGATAATATGATGTGATGAATCGATGGATCATGAGGAATTCTTCCAATGAAATCTTGATGGTTTCATTAAAAAAATGACTTTCGCGATCACTGACTATCTCAACCGGACATTTGAAGTGCACTATGATGTGTTGATATAAAAATTTACAGTAGTCCTAGCATCAATCGCTCATACTACCTTGGATTCTACCAACTAGGTGAGATAATTTGTAGCCATTGTGAAAGATTTCAGATCCTTAAGATCCAATCTACTTGAATGATCTTTGGTTAGAAAGAGAAATACACTACCAATTTCACCAATGTAGAAAAATCAGCATCTACACACAATTTGAGATGCAAACACTAATAGAACTTGATCAAACTTGAATGAAATGATTATGTACTGTTGCTGTCCATACAAAACCAGCAAGCTACTGTATTTCACACGTGTGGATCCAAAAATAACAAATATAGATCATTCTACACATAGAATTGCAAGCAATCACCAAGATAGTGCACCAATGGATAGTAGAACCCAAGAGAACCATGTATAAGCATGAAATAAGATAGAGAAGAGAGAAGATGACTCTCTCCATGAGTTACATCCTTTTATAGCAGGTCCAAACCCTATTTGACCACTTGTCTTTCCCACCAAAATGCTAACCCTACCAATTTTGGGTCTAGATTCAATGTACCCAACTTATTCAAATTGAGTCTACTCAAACTCGCATTCTATCTTTCCCACACTTTCAAAGAGTGTTTATTCAAATGAAATTTAGACTAATGAACTATGAAAAGTCAACCTCTAAGTCTAAAACAAGTTTTGGCCTCAATATGCCAAATATGGAAATATTGCAAAATGTGATGAAACTAGTTGAATCTTTCACACTCCCTCTTCAACTAGTTTTAGCATAGACTTTGATAATACTCCAAGTGAAGTCCTATGCTTCATGAACAAGTCTTTTCCCAATGCTTTGGTGAAGATATCAGCTACACATTCCCTTGAAGACACATGTTGAAGCTCCACCTCCTTTGCAATGACTCGCTCCCTCACAAAATGATATTGTATCTCAATATGCTTGCTCCTAGCATGAAAGATAGAATTGGATGCCATTCTTTGGGCTGATTGATTGTCACAAAAGATGATTGGGCTCTCTGAAAAATCCAGCAAGTGAAGATCCTTGATCATCCTTTTGATCCATACCATCTCCTTTGTGCAATGTGTAAGAGCTTTGTACTCGGCCTCACTAGATGACAATGAGATAGTGGCTTGTTTCTTTGACATCCATGATATAGCTCCATCACCTATGAAAATACAATAAGCACTAATGGATTTCCTATCCATTACATCTCCAGCATAGTCCGAATCTGAAAATCCAAAAAGATTAGGTGATGATCCCTCATACAATATGCCAAAATCTCGAGTTCCAATGATGTACCTCAAAACTCGCTTTCCTAGCTTCCAATGCTCCTAGCATAGTTTTTGCCAATAGAAATTTGATCCATCATAAGAATGATCTTCTTCCTAAGAATAGATCTCCTTTCAATGATCATGTAATGCTCAAAATAGAAACAACAATAATTGATATAGAGAATAGTGTCCACATGGGATGCTTCACTATTTCTTACACCAATTTTACATGTAAAAATGTGACTAGAACATGAAGAATCAAATAGAATGTAAATGAGATGATTCCACCATGCTTCCAACTCTAAACTCTCTGGAAAAATATAGCAAACAAACAATAAATGTGAGTGATCAACTTTTGCTTGCATGTCTCCTCCTCCTTTGTCCTTTGTTGCCTTGTATCCACCATGATACTCCATGAATGAGCCTCCATCTCCATCTTGCCACAAGAAACCATCAAACCTTGGAAATCCATGAGTAGGTGAGTACATTAATGATGCAAATCCAGCACCACATGACTCCATAAACCAAGTAGGTTGCACTAGTCCATCTTCAAGATCTACTTGACACAAGAAAATGACCATGAATTCACCAAAAATTGACAATCTCCAAGTATTGGCACCAAGTAGCTCAACACTTGAGAACTTGATCATGGATGAGTGATATAATGAGCCTCCAATAGCTTCATTTCCATCAGCAAAATCAGCCAAGAAGTCTAGTACAAATCCAACATCTAAACAATGCTCACCAATGTAGCTAGTTTTACCATATCTTGACAATTTGCACACATCCACATGAAATTGCTCAAACATGAGATAGAACAAGTAAAGTAAACTTGAACAACACTTCCTCGATGATCCTTTGACCTTACTTGAGTCTTAAATATGCTGCAAAAATAGATCCATAACACCTTTGCCAATTACCTCTCCTTTGATGCTCTTGACTAGCTCCAAATTGCCAACTTCCCTTTTGACTAGTTGAAGCGCTTTGAGATCAACCTCTTGATCTTCAACTTGACCATCAAAGTCATTGAACAAAATTTCCAGATCCATTACTTGATTTTACAGCAAGATAACATCCATCCACTTGCATAGCTCCATGTACACAAGAAGATCCTCCAAAAGATGTTCCACTCTTCATAAGAGATCGATACTCAAGATCCATTGCTTGGATCCAATCCTCTTCTTTCCTTGCTTGATCTACACTTGTAGGCTCATCCAAAGAGGTTAGAAAAGCAACATAAATTCCAGAAACTACTTGCTTACCCTTTTGATTATATGTGAGCCTTGAAGGTACTTGTCTTTCTCTTGATGTTCTCCTTGGCTTTTGACTTGATGAAGGTCCATCATCACCACCATCCAAAGTAGGATCCTTCTCATCAACATCAAGAATGTTAGATCCATCTACTTTACCATCAATCATGCTTGAAGACACCTTTGGAATGTTTCCCTCATAAAAAATGACATCTCTACCAACAATTACTTTGTTAGTAGAAGGAATGTAAACCTTGTAGGCTTTACTCACCTCACTATATCCAACAAAAATACCTCTTCTTGAAGATGGATCCTCCTTGGTCATATCATCAAGAGTAATGTTGACATAGCATGTGCATCCAAAGGTTCTTAGAAAGTTGACACTCGGCCTCCTCTTGAATAGCATCTCAAAAGGTGTCCTTCCATCCAAAATAGCACTCGGCCACCTATTGCACAAGAAATTGGCACACAACAAAGCTTGATCCCAAAATGGTTTGTCAAGATTAGCACTTAACCTCATAGCTTTAGCACTTTCACATAAAGTCCTATTCTTCCTTTCAGCCACTCCATTTTGTTGTGAGGTCCTTGATGTTGTATACTCCCTCTTGATCCCATGCTCATCACAAAAAGGCCTTGAACTTGTTAGATATGTACTCACCACCATTGTCACCTCTCAAGCACTTGATCTTTGTGAAAAATTGGTTCTCCCTTGCATTCTTGAACTTGACAAAGACATCATACACTTCATCCTTGCTCTTTAGTAGATAGATCCAACAAAATCTACTAAAATAATCAATGAATGTTACATACATCTTAGCTCCACTATTGCTAATTGTAGTAAATCCATGAATATCCGAATGTACAAGTTGAAAAGGCTTTGTAGATCTAGAAATAGATCTAGTATAAGGTAGTCTATGTGACTTAGACAAAGCACAAGACTCACAAACATGCTTGTCATTACTTAAGAAACTTGGAAGACCAATCACAACCTTCTTCCTTGCCATTACCTCCAATGACTTGAAGTTGAGGTGTCCCATCCTTTTGTGCCAAACCTCTTGAATAGAAATTTGCTCCCTTGCAACACATCCAACTTGTTTATCAATAACACAAGCATCAATTTTGAACAACTTCCCTTGCCTTTTACCTTTTCCAATCAAGACATCCTTCCTTTTGATCAAACAAGCATCTCCATCAAACTCCACCTTGAGGCCCTTACTTAGCATTTGACTCACACTAAGCAAATTCTTGGTAATAGATGGAATAAACAAGACATCCTCCAAATGAACATTCCTATTTGTAGAGAGAGAAATAAGAATTGTGCCAATCCCTTTGATTGCACACTCACCATCATTGGTCGTGTAGATCACCCTCTTGTCATCTCCATATGCCAACAAAGAAGTGAAGTACTCTTTGTGAAAGGTCATGTGTGAACTTGCTCCACTATCAATCCACCAAGGATCTAGATCTCCATCATTAGCAAGCATACATGAAGACATCACAAAAGCATCATCATTTGCATCTTGCACATCCAAACCATCCTCATCAAGAGTAAGATTACCTTGCTTGTCTCCTTGATCTCTCTTCTTCTTGTAGCACTCACTTGCAAAGTGTCCTTTGATGCCACAATAGAAGCACTTGAGCTTTGACTTATCTTTCTTTTTGCCAAAAGAAGAAGTCTCACCTTGATATTGTCCTTTAGACTTCCCTTTGCCTTTTCCCTTGAACTTGCCTTTGATGAACATAGCATCCTCTTCATAATGAGATGTCGATGTAGATCCACCTCCTCTTGATTGAAGCCTATACTCCTCATTCACCAAGATCTCTTGCAAATCCACAATACTTGGCAAAGTCTTTTGAATAGCAAAACTTTGAACAAGATTAGCATGATTATCCAACAAGCCATTAAGCATAACTTGAACAAGCTCTACCTCCTTAATGCTTTCATCAATACATGCTAACTCATCATTGAATGCCTTAACCCTCAAAACAAGAGCATGAATACTCTCTTCCTTCTTTTGCAAACTTTGAAAGATTTGCCTCCTAAGAGTAAGCACTCTTGATGTAGACTTGGATTCATAAAGCTTCTTCAAAGCTTCCCAAACCTCCAAAGATGATGTGCACTTACCAACTTCCTTGAGAAGTTCAATGGTAACATTCATCTTGATCATGTGTAGAGCTTTCTTTGCTCTCTTGTCATACCTCACTTGATCTTGTTGAGTTGCTGCTCTCTCCTACAAACCTACAACAATCTCCATCAACTCATTCATCTCCAATAAGGACTCCATCCTCACCTTCCAAGTAGAATAGTTGATTGAGGTAAGCCTATCATTGCTCTCCAACATAAATCCACCACTTGTAGCCATGTTGAAGTGACTTGATCTTCTCTTTCAACATGTTCCAATGCAAAAAGCACTCTCTTGAATGTCAACAAATGAACTCAAGAAGAAATCACAAAGATATGGAACCTCTCAAATCTCTCCTAGCACTTCTAACTAGAAAATCAACACATAGAATAGTGAAATCTTGATCAACCTATGATCTATCCTCAATCTAATGATTCTTGCCACTAATCATTTTATTTGTAGACAACCCGTTTATGGGTTTCTTTTATTGATATCACAATAGATTCTTACAATCAGCTTGTGTCCATAGTCTGATAATGGAATGCAATTTTTTTATATGATAAAAAGACATTGGCATGTATTTGCTGATAGTGAATCTCAATGTTCTTCCATAAGTTGGATTGTTTCGCCAATATCTCTGCATTTGATCTCGAGCTCATGTCTTTTATGTACCTACATAAAACTAATACAAAGTTAGTTAGAATTAGTATAGAGTTTGTATTAGAAAGTTTTAATTGAAACTATTCATAAAAGATCAAGTGTTTACAGTTATTTACGAGTTTACCATTGAAAATGAATCTAAAGTCTGAAAGTACATTATCTCGTAGGAGCAATAGTTCCCGTTGGATGTAGTTTAGACTCCAATTTTCTTCCACCTCAACACATGTCAAAACGGCATCATTGTATATAATTTCAATATTTTTTCGTTTTGAATGTCCAGTGGCTTCCAAATCTTGATCGAGTGGCACCCATTTACTTTTATTTTTTTTCCATCTTTGATAATGGAAGCATAAGCTCAATATTTATTTTTCAATTTGATAACGGAAGCACATGGAAGACATTTTAATTCTGTATTCTATTTTTCCATCTGATCTTTTGTCCCAGCCTTCATTCATAAGTTCAGATAATAAACTATCTGATAAATTTTTGCATACAAACATCGTTGGGGTTCTGTGTACATTGACACTTGAAAAGAAATCCACAAATATATCCAAGGAAATAAGAAATAAACCAACTCAATCTGACTGTTTTTTATCCCGTGCTCATTTTTAATGAATTTTTTACATCATCATATATCTTGCAACGAAATGATTCTGAAACTGTAGCATATGGTGCAATCCATTCATCACTTTCAAAACTAGGTAATGGAATTGGTACTATTTGTCCAAAATTTTCTTTTGTATCAAGAATGTACATTGATTCATAAAAAAAGATTCCACTATCAGCTAGACCTTTGCAGTTCTACCTCGATATTGCAACTGTCCGATATCAGTGTGAATAACATCTAACACACCTGCTAAAGATCCACTCAGTTCCCATTCATTTATGCTGGATGGATATAAATCTACAAGAGAAAAATGATCAGATTGGCAAGTTTACTATTAGATATTTATGAATGACAAAAATCAAAGTATCAAAAATATCAATGCTTTGTGATCCTGACGATTGAATCCTTGCACATTTATCTCTGAATGCATATATACATGTTGGACTAGAATTTTAGAAATAGATTTTCATCCTGATGATGTTCTGAAATCCAAAATTTTGGCCTTCCAATAAGATCGAAATGATAGTTTTGACCTTCTCCTTTTTCGAAATGGTCCTCTTGATGATGGATGCATCAAAACCCAAGAGTTTTTTGAATATTTTCTTGGCACCCATAATCCATTATCATCTATCTCGTTGAATAGAAGCACAGAGTCGATTGAGTAGCACGACTTCCTTGATGGCGCCATTCGTAATTTGCATGCAAAAATTTGAAACAATGAACTATGAATCTGAAATTTTGCATAGACAAAAAGCCATGAATCTGAGAAAAAGTGTTAATTTGAAACACTAATCTATTTGGCGCCACAAATTAACTCTGGTTATCCCTGTTAACCATGGTTTGACAATGCATATACATTAATGGTATATCGATTTTCTCATCTCAACCATCTATCATATTCATTTTAATATTTTTGGGTCTCTTCGGGCAGTGATGAGCTGGAAGGGCATGCCTCATCAACCAATAGCATTTCCACATGTTGTCCGATGAAACAACAATATATTTAAAAAGTTTCTATTTTATTTATATTTGGAAAATTTTACGTTACGTAAAACCCCGAAGCTAAGGTTTCAAGTGGTCCACATGGCAACGAAAATAAGAAAAAAATAAAAAAGCATCTTTTTCAAAGGCCCTCGTCGGGCTCTAAGTTTCTCTAATGAAAGACTCCTACAGAACGACTAAGATTTTGGAGTTAGTGCATTCTGACATCTGCGGACCATTCAATGTGATCTCAGTAGGAGGTTCAAAGTATTATATAAACTTTATTTATGACTATAGCAAATTTTCCAGAGTGTACTTCATTCAGAATAAATCTGAAGCACTTGATAAATTCACAGCATAAGCATCTCTCAAGGACGACTGTCCTGCGAAGCAGAGTATGTTGCAGCAGCAAGGATGGCCAACGAGATAATTTGGCTAAGGCAGTTTCTGGACGAATTGGGCAAAACAAGGAACGAGCCTCTGGTCTTGCAGATGGACAACACCTCTGCAATACACCTAACAAAAGATCATGTGTTCCATTCTAGAACAAAACACATCGCGATCAAGTATCACTTGATCAGTGATCTAATTGAAAAGAATATGCTGCAGATCACCTTCATCGGGACGAAAGACATGTGTAAAAACAATTTTTTTTTTCAAAATAGCCTAGACACTAGGAAATCTGCTTTTTGATCTAGAATTACTAAAACTAACTTCATACAAGAAATCATTTGATCAATCTACTGATTATGTATGCAACATGCTCCAAGCATGCATACAGGTCTATCCATACATTCCCATCAACAGACAATCACTACACTGAGTTACAAGCATGCATGCATCAGAACATTTCAAAAAATTTGCAAATTTTAGTTCAAAAATTGCCAAACTTCCGACAGCCATAACTTTCTCTACAATGCACCAAATTGTTGTTGTAAAACATAGTACAGAGGGAGGTGGGTCTACAAGGCACTTGCCACATCACCTTGCCACCTAAGCTTCACACGTGCAAGCTGTAAATGACAGAAAATCAGGTAGGAGGGCACACTTTTTGTAGGTGGTATCATGAAAATTTCAACTCCAACCCAATAAACATCCAATAAGAGGTTACAACCACTCTACTAAGGTTCATTAGAGAGGCATAGAAGCTTCTAACAGGTCCAACAAGTAATCATAGGCTTAGATCATGCAAAAAATGCATTTTTGGCCTCCTTCAACAAGCAAAATTTTAATATGATGGTGTCTAATGCTCACCTATCCAAATTGGATGCATGATGGCTCAAAATAGATGCAATCCATCATATCTTTAAGCTTGTAATGAGAACCAACAAGTTCAGACCCCCATTTGGTAGGTATTCATGCCCAAAAATCACCACAAAATTAGTCCAAAAAACATCAAAAAACCATGATTTTTGACCATTTTTGACCAAAATTTGTGAGATAAATCCACAAATAAGTACAATCGGATCCAAATCCCTGTAAATCCATTACATGCAAGCACTACAAATTCTGATTTCAGTCAAATATGAATTCTATAGCCCATTTCTAGTCCAAAAACCCCAATTTTTGGACCAAAATCACTATCTAATCATCCTTTTGACTATTCAAACATCATACAATCATTAGATCCAATCATTAATGACTGTAAAATAGCAAGTACAATCTGAAAAATGTATTACATTAGTATCTATGATCAATTTCAAGCAAAAAACTCAAATTCTAGGTGAAAAAATCACTAAAACCATCAAAAATCATTTGATTTCCATCAAAAACTATGGAGAGAACCCATCATTATGATCTTTAGGCTGAAATTACGCCATTTTCAGAGAAGACACCTACTTGGAGATCAATTCCACCACTTGGAAGTAACATGCAAGGAGAAATCCACAAAAACTGAGAAAATACAAAAAGTAGCTCCACCTTCCAATTGATGCAAATCCATAGCTTTGATACCACTGTAAGAATCGCCTTATAAAGATCTGACTAGATCTTGTTGCAAAACAACCAAAAGGACACCTATGGAGCAAAACCAACCATCCAATCCTAAATCCCTCCTAGAGTTCCCTCCTAGATCTAGCCCCCAAGCCATGGTGAATGAATGAAAAAGAGGAGAGGAATCCTGGCTAAAGAAAGTAAATTTCCAATAAGGAGATGGGCAAGATTTCATGGTAAGTATTCTCTCTCCAAGGAGAGAATTTCCCTTAGGATCCCCATGCAGCCTATATTGGCTATTTGTTAGAATTTAGCAATTTTCACATGGTTTTTGATGAATATTAGACATCTATCTGGATCCACACGTGTGAGGACCTGTCCACACGTGTGAAATGACACTTGTAATATTCAGATCCATTTTGATTAGCTTTCATTTGAGTATAATATGACATCTCCTAAATTATAGGAGTTAGGTCCTAGATTGTAGGAATCTAGAAGGTCAACACAAACCACCAATGGAAACTTGATAGATCTTATCCAAAGTGGATATGGATAAGTACAATGAGCTGTCCTACACGTGCTGGATGTAGCTTAGAGAGAGATTATGGTGATTTTGTACTTGATCCATGATGGATCCATTTTTTAGCTAATCATGAGAAATCTTGGTTTGTGTACCTATCATTGTGTTTTGACTCTCTTAAGCACTTTCTTTGTGGATGAATGCTTTGTAAATGATAAATAAACTATTTCTCTGATATCAGGCTGTACAATAGCTGTACTTCACACGTGTGAAGCCATGGATCATCTTTTTTTATTGTTCTTGCTTGGAATCACAAAGATTGTCAAGTAGAAGCTAGATTTGGAAGCTAATCTTGATATAGATCAAGATCCCAAGCTACCAATCACTCTTTGTGATCATTTGTAAATCAATTTCAGTCCTTAAACTCTAAAAACTGACATGGTATCAAAGCCAAGTCAAAGAGCTAAGTTGATGATCCAAAAATCTTCATTTTGGTGAAAGCATTGGTGCTAGAGTCACTTTGCAGGAGGGCGACATTTTCTAATAGTTTACTTGTGATGTTGAGGTTCAGATTAGTGTGTAAAGTTCAGATGTACTTCTCACACGTGTGAGAGGCTACTAGAGTTGTACTTTCACCAGAACTTTGTGTTTTTTCAATATTTGAGCTTCAAACAAGTTGTGTAGAGTGAAACTAGTGATGTGCTTATGAAAAACCATTGTTTCCATTAAAGATTTGATGAGTAAATGGTGTTAGAATCTTATTAAGCCTACAAATCCTTGTGAGAGAGTTTGAGGCTTATGTTTTTAGTTCAAGAGTGAAACTAAAACCAATTCTAAACACCATAGGAAGGCATTGGCACTTCCAAAAATCAAATCCTAGGTTCTAAGTGAATAGATTGTGTAGAATACACTTTACCAAATCTTTTTGAGTTCAAGATCATTATAGATCTTGCTTCTTGAGTCTAGTGAGATTCAAGAGAGTAGCATTTTAGCTAAATTTTGAGAAAGGAAGAAGGGAGAGCCTTTGAATAGTACATTTGTTGTACTTGATACTAGATAGAATGGGTTCAATTGGAACCTATCTTCTTGAGGCTAGTGAAAGGCCAAATTCTAATAATTATTCAACTTGGAAAGTAAGAATGGAGTCACTACTTGTGCTCCAAGATATGTTTGATCTTGTCATAGGAGAGGAAGAAGAACCTCAAGGAGGGCAAGATCAAGTGAGGTACAAAAAGAGAGCTAGACTAGCATTACATTGTTTGAAAATGAATGTTAGTAATGAACTTCTAAAGGAAGTAGCATCTTGTACCTCGGCCAAGGAAGCATGGAACTACCTCAAAGGGATTTATGAATCCAAAAATACCTCTAGAGTGCTTATGATTAGAAACAAAGTTCTTCAAAGCATTAGAGGGAATTATGAGAGTGCTCAAGAGTATGTCTTGAGAATAAAATCTCTCAACAAATAACTTTCCATCATTAGTGAGTGTATTCATGATGATGAACTTGTTTAAATCATTATGAATGGTCTTGGAGCTGAGTTCTCCAATCTTGTACAAATCTTTGCCATTCAAGATGCACTACCTTCCATTGACAAGCTCCATAGTGTGCTTGTGGCCGAGGAGAGTAGGATCCTTCATGTCAAGCAAAGGATTGGATCCTTAAAGTTGCATGATGGTGATGAGAAGGCCAACTTCTCAAGCAAGGGAAAGGCAAAGTCAAAGAAGAAGATCCAACACAAGGAGACCAAGAATGATGATCAACCATCTAGCTCCAAAGGTGGAAAAAATAACAAAGACAAACTCAAGTGCTTCTTTTGTGAAAAGAAGGGGCACTTTGCATCCGAGTGTTTCAAGAAGAAGAATGCACAAGGAGAGAGCAAACAAGGCAACCTCACTCTTGAGGAAGATGAGGATGAAGTGGATTCATCCTTGATGGCTTCTACATCAACATCAAAGAGCTACTCCAATGACACATGGTGGATTGATAGTGGGGCTAGTTCCCACATGACATTCCAAAAGGATTTTTTCTCAACCCTTGTACCTTTTAATTTGTAGGTTGTAAAAAGTCTATTCTAACAGCAAGTGATCAAGAATGTAGAATAGATGGAGTGGGAACTATTCCCTTAAGTCTTGGACCCTCTAAAAGAGTAGATCTTGATAATGTACTCTATGTTCCTACACTCACTAGGAATTTGTTAAGTGTAGGACAATTGATGGATGATGGCTTAGATGTCCATTTTAAGCAAGGTGTTTGCTCCATAATGATGAATAATACTTGCATTGTAAAGGGATTCAAGCAAGGAAGGCTTTTTAAGCTTGATGCTAATGTTTTTCTTGGAAGTGTGAACATGGTGAAGGAGGAGCTCAATCAAGTGGAGCTTTGGCATAAGAGGTTGGGCCACCCCAACTTCAAATCTATGGAGATGCTATGCACCAAGGATCTTGCTCTCGGCCTTCCAAAGACACTCTCAAAGTGTGGAAAAAGTTGTGAAGCTTGTAGCCTCTCAAAGGCACACAAGCTACCTTTTGATATCTCTTCCATTAGATCTACAAAAGCATTAGATCTTATTCATAGTGATGTGCACTCTTTTTCTCAAGAATCTAATGGAGGTGCATCTATGTATTTATCTTTTATTGATGATTACTCTAGATACACTTGGATTGAACTTTTGGATTCCCAAAGTAAAGTGTTTGAAGCTTTTGTTAAGTTCAAAACTCTAGCTGAAAATCAACTTGATGCTAGAATTAAAGTATTGAGAAGTGATAATGGTGTAGAGTATATCTCCACCAAGATGATAGACTTTTGTAATCCAATGGCATTAAGAGAGAACTTACATGTATTTATAGTCCTCAACAAAATGGTATAGCCGAGAGGATGAATAGAACACTATGTGAGTGTGCTAAGGCTTTAAGGATAGATGCATCTCTACCTAAGTCCTTTTGGGGAGAGGCTATTATTTGTGCAATTGCCATGTAAACCCATTGGAGGCATAACATCTTATGAGGCTCTATTTTCTAAGAAGCCGAATCTTAAAGATCTAAGAATTTTTGGATCTACTTGCTATGTTTTTCAAGCATTAGATACAAGAAAAAAGGATGACCCTACTTCTATAAAAGGGATCTTTGTTGGTTATGCTGAAAATAGCAAGGGATATAGAGTCTATAATCCAATCACTAAGAGGATTTTAGTGAGTAGAGATGTTACTTTTGATGAGGGTAACTACTACAGGTTGAATGTGAAAGCTTCTAATCCATCTTATGTCAAGGATCTTGTAAGGTTTGAGGAGGAGCCTATATGTGATCAAGATCTTGAAGATCCATCTCAAGCTCCGAGGACTCCAAGGAGATCTACAAGAAGGAAGGCCGAGCCCTCGAGGCTCACCTATGTTGACAAAGGTGAACAAAGGGAAGATCTACATTCACTTACCTCTTACACTTTTCTAACTTCTATGTTTGATGAGCCAAGTTGCTTTGAAGAAGCTATGGAGTCACAAGAATGGAGGGATGCCATGCAAAAAGAGTATGATGCTCTTATGGAGAATCATACATGGAAGCTTGTAGAGCTTCCTCAAGGAAGAAAGCCACTTGAGTGCAAATGGATCTATAGATTGAAATACAATCAAGATGGGAGCATCAACAAACACAGGGCAAGGCTAGTGGCAAAGGGGTTCTTGCAAACCAAGGGAGTAGATTTTGATGAAACTTTTGCTCCTATTGCTAAGCTAGTTTCCATAAGGTTGATTATTTCTCTTGCAACTACTTTCAATTGGCCTCTATTTCAACTTGATGTGACTAATGCTTTTCTCAATGGATATTTGGAAGAGGAGATTTTCAGGAGGCAACCGGAGGGCTTCATCAAAGAAGATCAAGAGAAAAAAGTGTGTTTGTTGCTAAGAAGCCTTTATGGACTTAAGCAAGCACCTAGAGCTTGGTACTCTAGGTTGAATACCTTCTTGAACTCTATTAAGTTTGTTGTAAGTGCTTATGGTCCTTCTTTATACTTAAGATTTAATGATGGTAAGATCATCATTCTCATTTTGTATGTTGATGACATTATCCTTAGTGGAAATGATCTCGATGGTATACAAGAAGTAAAAGTAGCATTGTTTAAGGAGTTTAAGATGGTGGATCTTGGTAATCTTCATTTCATATTAGGAATAGAATTTTCAAGAGGAAAAGATTTGAGTTCTATTTGTCAATCCAAATATGCTTCTTCTATCTTAGAAAAGTTTGAAATGAAAGACTGAAAAGGAGTAGAAGCTCCTATGGAGCAAAATGTAAAAGTTTCCAATAGTGATGATGAAGCATCCTTTGAGGACATCACACTATATAGGAGACTTGTAGGCTCCTTGATCTATCTTACTATAACTAGACCTGATCTAAGTTATAGTGTAGGCAAACTAAGCCAATCTATGCAAAATCCATTGGTTTGTCATTGGAAAAATGCAAAAAGGGTGTTGAGGTACATCTCGACCACAAAGAACTTTGGCATTTTGTATGATGGATCTAATCTTGCCTTAAGGGCATATTCGGATGCTGATTTTGCAAGTGATAAGGTGGTATTACCTTCCTTAGCAATGGCATAGTGTCTTGGCTTTCCAAAAAGCAAGATACTATTTTTCTATCTTCAATCGAATCGGAATACAAGGCACTAACATCCACAACAAAGGAGATCCTATGGTTGAAGAGACTGTTGGTGGAATTGCAAGTCATGGAGGCCGAGGAGCAGCCAACAATATTTTGTGACAACCAACATCAACAACCGATCCCACATTCCATGCAAGGAGCAAGCACATAGAGATTGCTCACCATTTTGTGAGGGAAAAGGTTCAAGCAAAGGAGATCAAGCTACATCATGTGTCTTCTTCAAACTGCCTTGCTGGTCTACTCACTAAAGCCTTGCCAAAGGCTTCATTTATCAAGTTAAGATCAGCCTTAGGTGTTGTAGATAGATGTACTATAGTTGTATCATGTGAAAATTGAGGAGGAGTGTTAGAATTTAGCAATTTTCACATGGTTTTTGATGAATATTAGACATCTATGTGGATCCACATGTGTGAGGACCTGTCCACACGTGTGAAATGACACTTGTAATATTCAGATCCATTTTGATTAGCTTTCATTTGAGTCTAATATGACATCTCCTAAATTATAGGAGTTAGGTCCTAGACTATAGGAATCTAGAAGGTCAACACAAACCACCAATGGAAACTTGATAGATCTTATCCAAAGTGGATATGGATAGGTACAATGAGCTATCCTACACGTGCTGGATGCAGCTTAGAGAGAGATTATGGTGATTTTGTACTTGATCCATGATGGATCCATTTTTGAGCTAATCATGAGAAATCTTGGTTTGTGTAGCTATCATTGTGTTTTGACTCTCTTAAGCACTTTCTTTGTGGATGAATGCTTTGTAAATGATAAGTAAACTATTTTTCTGTTATCAAGCCATACAATAGTTGTACTTCACACGTGTGAAGCCATGGATCATCTTTTTTTTATTGTTCTTGCTTGGAATCACAAAGATTGTCAAGTAGAAGCTAGATTTGGAAGCTAATCTTGATATAGATCAAGATCCCAAGCTACCAATCACTCTTTGTGATCATTTGTAAATCAATTTTAGTCCTTAAACTCTGAAATTTGACACTATTAACTTCCTATTCTTGCATTATAGTAGTCAAACACCATGCAAGGACCTCCTATGTCCAATTATAGGTCTGGGCCCTCATATGATTATTAATTACTTTACAGGCCAAGCCCAAAATGATGAGGCATAACCAATAACCATATACACCTGGAGTGACTGGCTATCCATGTCAGGAATTACTGCGAATCCCACATACTAGACATGGACGTAACACTAATGATTCTTGCCACTTCCTAAGATTGAAACACACTCAAATCAAGTTCGGTACCTCGAAAACTAGAGATCCAATCAAAATTAGGGTTTTGACAAAATCACAAGAAATTGAATATCTCAAATTCTACATGCAATTTCTAAAAACTTGATATATCATTTTGTAGCCTCCAATGAGACCTTCCTAATGCACCAAAAATTGGCTAATTCCAGTAAAAAAAAGTGTGAAATTGAAATTGATCAAGTATATAAATCTATATTGAGTTTTGACCTACAAAAGATCAATTGTACATATGCAAAAATGCCGATTTTTGAGTAGAAATCAATCTAGCATGCTCTAGCATTGGTAACTTCTCCAAATGCTTGCTAAAGATGGCTGGTCCTTTTATAACCGGAAACACAATAGCTCTGATACCATGTGAAGGATTTCAGATCATTCAAGATCCAAATCCATGTCCTTGATCTTTGGTTAAAAAATGAACAAACCAACAATCTTGCTAATGTAGAAAAATCAGCATCTACATACAAAATGAGATGCAAACTCTAAGAAATACTAATCAAACATGAACCAAAACATAAAATTCAGTTGTTGTCCTTAAAATTACAGTACCCTACTATATTTCACACGTGTGAAACCAAAACTAGCAATAAATGATCATTCTACACATAGAATTGCAAGATAACATCATGAGAGTGCACCAATGAGTAGTAGAACCCAACATTATTGACATATATATTTTGATATACTTAATCTGATAACAGCTCTGTCTTGTTCTGCGTTCAGGTTTGTGTCAATATTGCTATGCTTTTCTACATTCTTTCTGACTCTCTTATTGCTCAATCTGGTAATATGTTCTTAGCGAATTATTATTAGTTTAACTGTTGGCGACTAATATTTAGTCTTGTCTTTCACGACTAATTCGCGACTGATTATCAGTCAAGCTCAGTGTAGCTCTTCGCGAATCATTCTCGACTACTAATTTGTCTAGCTGTTCATGACAAATTACCTTTCTGATGTTTTGTGTAGTCATGCTTAGGGAAAGAGTAAGATAGCTCATTTCGCTGCGCACGAACACTTTTCGTTCGAGTTCGCTTCTTTTCGTGTTCGTTTCTTTTCAAGTTATTTTTGTTTCTCACACTCACACACCCTCTTTCAACCTAACATGATATCAGAGCAATTTTTGTAGCCTGATAAGCTTCCACAATACAAAACTCTACTAGCCAATAGAGTAATTATCCTCTTGTTCTGTAATTTAGTACCAAATTTTCATACTTAAGTCACTGATACTTTTTTTTTTTCTTCTTGTCACTTAGACTAATCTTCCACATGGATTCCCAAGCAAAAGCCAGTCCTATCATGGACAAGCTTGATGGAGCCAATTACCATCTGTGAAAATTTAAGATGAAAACTGTACTAATGGCTAAAGAATTGTATGACGTTGTTACAGGTGCAGAAGGGAAACCCAAAGCAGACGACGTAGCAATCGCCAGATGGAAACTGAAAGATGGAAAGGCTTTCGTGCTGATCATCCTCAGCATTTCGGATACCCAGATCGGCCATGTATCCGAGGCCCAGACATCCAAAGAAGTCTTGGACATCTCGAACACACTATACGAAGTGTGAGATATAGCTTCCAAGCTACATCTCAGGACGAAATTTTACTCCCTCAAGATGGCGAATGGTGATTCCCTGCAGAATCACATCAACCAATTCAAGAACCTGCTCAAATGGCCACTGTCGGATCTATCATAGAACGATCAAGACGCAGTGATGCAACTGCTTACAGGCTTACAATCATCACAACGTTGTTACAGGAAGACACGCAGAGGAATGAAGCCTCAAGTTCCTCAGCTGATTCTCACACCTTGTACACCAACAAGAGCATGACTAAGCAGAAGAAGAAGAAAGGCCCGAAGCAATCAAATCAAGACCAGAAACTAGCACAACACAAAGAACAATCAAATCTGCAGACGAAAAAGAAGCTATTCTGCAGATACTGCCGGCAAAATAATCACGAAATTCAAGACTATCAGATACTGCAAGCAAAGAACAATAGCAAGGGGCAGTCGAATCAAGTGCCAAATGCAGCTATAGAAGCTCCACATCCTATTCAAGAAGCGGACCATGATGCCTTCATGACAAGCCATCAAGGAGCATCCGACAACAGTTCTTGGTTCTTGGATTCCGCAGCCACTCAGCACATGACCAGTCTCATTGGCTGTTTCGAGTCATATACACCTTACAGTACCAAGAAATATGTTCACCTTGGCGACAATAGCACACAAGATATTAAAGGTGAAGGTACTGTAAGATTAAACTTTGCAAATGATCAGTCTAAGCTACTTTCTAAAGTCTTGTATGTACCAAATTTATTTATGAATCTGCTCTCTATAAGCGGAATCACAGATCTAGGACATAGAGTAGAATTTGAATGTGATCAGTACAAAATAATTGATAGAACAGGCAAGATCCTAGCACTCAAAAAGAGACATGGATACCTGTATAAATTAAGTCATTGCTTTTCTGCAGGTGCTCAGTACTTCTATTCATGCAAATAAAAGTTTACTTTGGCATTATAGACTTGGTCACTTGAATCATGTTGTTGTACAAAAAATGTCTAGACAATCTATTGTTCTTGATCTCGACTATCCTCGTGACAAAGTCGAGTTACCTGTCTGTCAAGACTGTCTAGTTGGTAAACAGACTAGGAAACCATTTAAATCAAGCCATAAGCATATTGCTAGAGGAATGTTAGACATTGTACATTCAGATATTTGTGGCCCGATTAAAATTCTTCACTGAAGGATGCAAAGTATTTTATAGCTTTTATTGATGAATTTTCTAGGAGAACTATGGTGTACTTTATAAAGAAGAAATCAGAAGTTTTCAACTGCTTTAGAATCTTCAAGGAGCACGCAGAAAAGGAGACTGGAAGGACGATCAAAGCCCGAAGGTCAGACAATGGTGGAAAATATATCTCTATCGAGTTTAAGGAAGACTGCCAAAGCC
This sequence comes from Diphasiastrum complanatum, assembly GCA_029204225.1. Lineage (NCBI taxonomy): Eukaryota > Viridiplantae > Streptophyta > Lycopodiopsida > Lycopodiales > Lycopodiaceae > Diphasiastrum > Diphasiastrum complanatum. The sequence continues at coordinate 8,108,470 of CM055103.1, forward strand.
AAGGCATTGAGCAGCAATTCATCATTCTTATAGTCCTCAGTCTAATGGCTTAGCCGAGAGAAAGAACCGTATCCTGGTTGAATCAACCAAATGTATGCTAGTGCATGCATTGTTGCCCAAGAGATTCTGGGCCGAAGCTATCTCCACTGCAGCTTACGTCCAGAACAAATGTTCGACCAAGGCCCTCTCAGGCAAGACACCCCATGAGATGTGGACAGGCTCTAAGCCTTCTATGAAGAACCTAAGAGTGTTCAAATGTGTTTCCTACGCCTCATCCCAAAAGACACGAGAAAGAAATTGAACTTCCAATGTCTCAAGACCACCCTGATTGGATATACTTCATCTGATAATACATACAAGCTGTATGATCCTGATACCCAGCAAATCTTGTATAGCCGGGATACAGTCTTTATCGAGGATTAGTTCGTCGACATCAAGGGCAAGGATATTTCTCCAAGAGAACCTTCATCACCTACAATTGACATGAAAATTTGAGCTTTTGGCTTAGGCGTGTCCATTGTCGACCCACTATTTGACAGCGACTTAGACGAAGACGTTGCTGCTACCCAGCAACAAGTCCTAGGAGCGGTTCATCAGTCAATTCCTCCCAAAAGATCAAGCCGAGTGCACACACAGCCCATAAGATATACTCCTGAATCTGCATGTCTCTTGATATAGGAACCGACAACAGTCGAAGAGGCACTCAACCAACCAGACTCTGATCTCTGGAGAGAAGATATGGATAAAGAGTATTCCTCTCTGATCAAGAACCAGACATGGTCACTAGTCGAAGTTCCTACTGGTTGCAATATTATTGATTGCAAATGGATCTTCAATATCAAATACAATGCCAATGGAGCAATTGATCGAAGGAAGGCAAGACTGGTAGCACGAGGATTCACTCAGATCCCCAACGTCGACTACAGTGAGACTTTTAGTCCAGTAGTCAAACATTCGTCAATTTGAGCACTTTTGTCTTATGTTGCAACTAATGACCTCAAAGTACATCAACTTGATGTACAAATAGCTTATCTGAATGGAGTTCTACAAGAAGACATCTACATGATCCAGCCCAAAGGATACATTCTGGAAGGTATGAAGAATCATGTCTATAAACTCCACAAAGCACTTAACAGCTTGAAACAGTCTGCCAGAGCTTGGTTTCAGAGGATCAACACATTCCTCATCGAACAAGGATTCAAACCAAGCACTGCTGATTGCAACGTCTATTCCAAGTCAGTGCAACAATCTTTCATTATCATCACCTTATACGTGGATGATACGTTGCTCTTCAGCAACAATACCAATTTGGTTAAGGATTCTAAGCAGAAGTTGTTTTCAGAGCTCGACATGACTGATCTTGGCAAAACTCACTTTTGTATGGGCATTCAGATCTAGAGAGATAGATTGAGATGTCTGACTTAAATCACTCAACAAAGATATCTTCGCAACGTTCTTGATAGATACAATCTAATGAATTGTAAATTAGCTCAGTCACCGATGGATCCAGGCCTGCATTTGTCAAAGGACCAATGTCCCTAGACCAAGTAGGAAGAGGAGCAGATGAGAGAGTATTCTTATCGATCGATACTTGGATCCCTCATGTATGCAATGGTCTGTACAAGACCTTATATCTCTTTTGCAGTAAGCTCACTCAGCCAATATATGGCTAATCTTGGCATTACCCATTGGAAGGCTCTCATAAGAGTCATGAGGTATATTTGAGCTACCATGGACCAGTGCATCTACTATGGAGAAGTCATCAATGACAATCTTCATCATCTCAGTGGATATTCTGATGCAAGCTGAGGAGGAAATGTAGACAATCATAAGTCCACATCTAGATTTACATTCTTCTTCAACGACGGTCCTATCTCATAAAACAGTCATAAGCAAACCTCTATCGCACTTTCTTCTACAGAAGCAGAATAAATTGTTGTTTCTCATTCTATTAAGAAAGCGTTTTGGTTGAGAAATCTACTGTCAAACATTAATTTGTATCAGTACAATCCCACAATTTGATTATATGATAATCAGAGTGCTATTGCCTTATCGGCCAACCCTAGATTTCACTCTAGGAGTAAGCACATTGAAATCAGATGCCACTACATCAGGGGCAAGGTTCTCAACAAGGAGGTGAGCTTAATGTACTATAGAACGCAAGACATGGTTGCAGATGTATTCACGAAAGCAGTAAGTGTTAATGCACACAACAAGTTTTGTGCATTGCTTAGTCTGAAGATCAAGGCATTCACGGATCCAGATTAAGGGGGGGGTGTTGGATTTATCTCCTTTACTCTCCCAAATCCTATTTTAATATGCCTCCATTCTTGCTGCATTTTTACTCAGGTTGTCACACAGTCTGCAAAGTTACATGTAAAATAAGATAGGCGAAAAAACTCGACTGTCTGCATAAATACAAGAAATTTTTCACAGGCGAAAAAGGCGAAAAACGTGACACTGAGTTTTTACACATGATTTGTGATAGGCGAAAAGGACGACATTGCCTTACAAAATGTCGAAGGTGCCCTAGGAAAAGCGGAGGCACCTTGTAAATCAAATGCTAAGGCATTTGTTAGAGTGTCGTATTTTTTGCATCTTCACCAACGTTCATTTTAGCAAAGGCTGACGTCGCGGCCTTCTCACACTCATCCCATGCAATTGTGCTAACAGATTTGACAACGACAGCAGCCACCCACGATCTCCTACAGACAACACATCCACTTTGTACTTTTTTCATCTGCACACCTGTAAAATTGTGTATATATATGACAAAAGTGAGAGAAATTAAGTGTGTGTGAAAATAATAGCATCAGAAGCTTATCAGAGATAGACGAAGTAGATGCCTTGCACATTGATTCTTTTGTATTGTCAGATATAGGTTTATTCCTTCTTACAGATTGGATTAGCTTTGTAGAGCACGTGGTTTCGTCTGTTATTGTCTTGTGCTCAACAGCATTATTGTCATGTATATTTTGCTATACTTAATTTGATAATATCTTTGTCTTGTTCTACGTTCAGGTTTGTGTCAATACTGCTATTTTTTTCTATATTTTGTCTGACTTTCTTATTGCTCAATCTAGTAATATGTTCTTAGCGAATTTTTATTAGTCTAACTGTTGGCGACTAATATTTAGTCTTGTCTTTCACGACTGATTATCAATCGAGCTCAGTCTAGCTCTTCACGAATCATTCGCGACTAATAATTTGTTTAGCTGTTCGCGACAAATTATCTTTTTGATGTTTTTTTGTTTAATGTTTGGCTACATAATCAAATCAAACGTGATTTCAATCACTAACGTTCTCTTCATGTCTGATAGGTGTAGTCATGCTTAGGAGAACAGTAAGATAGCTCATTTCGCTGCGCACATACACTTTCCGTTCGAGTTCATTTCTTTTTTGAGTTTGAGTTCGCTTCCTTTCGTGTTCATTTCTTTTTTGATTTATTTTCATTTCTCACACTCACACACCCTCTTTCAACCAAACAAAATAGACCGCAATGGGTGCAGGTGTGGTGACGGGCGGTTTGTCGCCATGTGAACTGCAAACATTTGATTGATACCGTAGTGACCACATTCGTTGACTTTGCGGTGTGGTTCGGCTTTGCAAAAAATGCGCAAACTGCAAAAAATCCGAAGGTCCTTTGAAATATGTTCTGAGTCATATTTCGGCCATGTGTCGGTTTTTTTTTTGGAAAAAGTGAGAGGTGCAAACTATGCAAAACTTAGCTAAAATTGCAACAGTTTGAAAAAACATAAGAAATAATACAATAGCTTTGATGGTAGAAACATTAAGTTTCTTCAGCTCCCTCTCAAAGTGGGTATTTTTCTGATTCCCAAGCTTGCCCTTTGCCTTTCAAACATTTCCTTGTCTAAAAGCTTTGTCAAGATATTGACCACCATCTGCTTCGTTGAAATGAACACGGTCTTCAGCTCATTTCTTTCAACTAGATCCCTGATCAAGTGATACTTGATGACAATGTGTTTCAGGGTCCTTCGTTAGATGAATAACAGAGGTGTATGTATAGCATTAGTGGTTCATTCGTGCTCTCTCCCAGTCCTTTCAGGAAGTGTTTGAGCCATGTCAGCTCATTAGCTATCTTGGCTACAACAACATACTCTGCCTCACAAAATAAATTGGGCAGTTATTGTCTGCTTCTTGCTGACCCATATGACAGCTGCATCTAATATGATGGTATAGCCTCCCAAAATGCTCTTGGAGTCATCTTTGAGGGATGCCCAGCTTGCATCACTATAGGACTTCAAATCAAAATCCTGCATCACGAAAAAAAACAAAGACCATAGACTTTGGTTTGTTGCGGGTACTACAAGATCCTCTTGGTAATTTTCCAATGTGTAGGTCCTGGATTAATGTTGAATTGGCTCATTCTGAACACTACATAAGAAATGTGCAGCCTTGTGTTGTTTGCCAAGTACATCAATGAACCAGTAAGCCTTTTGTAAGGCTTTTGCAGCATTGCTTCCCACTCTGCATCATCTCTGGGACAGTCTTCACAAGTCTGTACTGTGTCAGGTACCATTGGAGTATTTACTCCCTTGCAATCTGTCATTTGAAAATCATCAATGATTTTTTTAATGTATCTTGATTGGTGTAGATACAATCTTCCACCCTCAAGATCTCTATCAATCTACAAGCCCAAGTAGCATTTTGCTTTTCCTAGGTCTAATATTTCAAAATTCCTTGAAATATCTTCTTTCACCTGTTCAATCAGGGTGTCGCTCCTTGACAGAATTAATGTGTCATCAACGTAGACACCAATGATTATGATTTTACCATCTATGACCATAGACGTTGTAGTAAGCCATTAAAGGCTAGAAGCCTAAGGATAGGAGTGCATGATCCTTTTTCTTGTACCACTGCCCGGCGGACTACTTCAGTCCGTAGATGCTTTTGTGCATTTTGCAGGCATAGTCAGCAAATGACTTACAGGTAAAACTTGGTGGCTAGTCCATGTAGACTTCTTCATTGAGATCTCCATGTAGAAAGGTTGTCTTTTCATCTACAATCTGGATCTTCAGATCATAGGCTGCTGCATATGTGAACAATATGCGTATTGATGTATGCTTAACTACCGGAGAAAACATGTCAGTGTAGTCAATGCCATACTTTTGCAAAAAACCTTTCACAACTAGCCTGGCTTTGTATCTTGATACATTGTCGTCTGGTCCATATTTGTACTTGTAGATCCATTTGCATTTGACAATCTTCCTGTTTTTTGGTATTGGTTCAAGAGTCCAGACCTGGTTCTTCTTCATGGAGGATTCGTAGCTTTTGCAGAAATTAGCAAATCGGTTGGAGATGTATTTTCCACCTTTGTCTGTTCTTATTTGCTTGACTTCCTTATTGGTATCTTCTCAGCCCAATTTACATATTTTGAAGATTTATCAAGAGCTTCTGATTTGTTGTGGATGAAGTAGACAACAACAAACTTAATGAAATCATCAATAAAGGTGATGTAGTATCTTGATCCTCCTATAGAAACCACATCAAAGGGTCCACAGATGTCTGAATATATCAGCTCCAGGAGCTTTGTCGCTCAGAATGAGTCCTTTGTAAAGGGTGTACGGATAATATTTCCTTTGGGCACGTATCACAGGATGTTTGATTGGTTTCATCTTTTATGCTAACCCTTATGAATACGTTGTGCTAGCTTGTTTGATACAGTGCCAACGTGTTCATATGACATAGTCCCCCATGCCATAGAACGTCCATGGACTCATGGATCTGATGTGCTTACGCTTGTTCTATAGGTAGGCGTACCTTCAGATGATACATGTTCTCTTTCTGTCTCCCTTGCATGATGAGGGTACTAGTGCTTGCATCAACCACATTGCATGCTTCATCTGTGAATGTCACACGCATGCCTGCATCTGCTATCCTTGCAACAAATAGTAGGTCCTTCTGCAATGTAGACACATATAGGACATCGTCTAGTCTTCTATCTTTGTCGTTGGTGTTTAGCCATAGAGGCTCCAATCATGTTCACTTCGTGTCGTGATCCATCTCCCATAATGATGTATCTGGAGGAGTCGATCTATCAAAAGTCAACTATCATCTATCTTGTTGTCACAAAATGTGACGTAGCACCTGAGTCAAGAACAACATCTTGAACATCAGCCTAAGATGTAGCACATACATATGTACATAGATAGGCAGAGGGATTGTGGTTGGCTTGTTCTTCACCCATCTGTGAGGATTCTGGCTCCTCCACATATGATGAGTTGTTTGAGCTCTCCTTCCTTCCTTCTACCTTCTTGTTCCTTGGATTCTGGTAACAATCCATGAAAGCATCTCTTCTTGTGACAGTGTATACACTCAATCTTCGAATTCAACCAACATTTATCCATAGTGTGCCTATCATGTCTACATCTAACATAGGTCTTCTTCTCGCCACCTTGCTATCTGTTCTTGCTCCTGCCTTTCGATCTTCCTTCTTGATCTCCATCTCATCGCTATTTTTGAACTCCATTTCGGCTTGACTCCCTCTTAGGCTGAGGCTTCTTCTTTGGTTGATCTCGGCCATTGTAGAGAGCCTGATCAGACTCGTGTTTGTCGTCAAAGTGCTCTCGAGCCTTGACTTCTTCGTTGATGTCAATGATAGCCTTGTCGAAAGTCATATTCTGATCCTTCATCGGTAGAGTCCGGGTCATCTAGAATGATCTTGGAAGGGAGCGCAGCAGGTATGTGAGCTGCTTCTCTTGTGAGACCGCATGTTCTAGTCTGGCATTGTGTAGTGATAGGAACTGGTTCTTCATCTTCCTAATGAAGCTCGTTAGATCTTTATCGTACCATCTTAGATATATAAGCTGATCTTCCAGATGCATAATCTGATTTCATGACTTGGTCTGAAATCTTGTGATGACTGCATCCCACATCTCTCTTGCGTCAGAGATAGTAGCAAGGTCAAGGGTGATGCTATCTTCGATGGAAGAAGATATGACGGTTATAGCCTTGTCATTCTTTGATTTCCATTCTCGAAGTTCTTTGCCTATGGTGGTGGGCATCTCTTCGGTGTCGTCCACCCATGGCCATTGTGCTTCTCCTCTCAATATGAGGGAAGTATTTACTTTCTAGGCCAAGAAACCCGTCTGTCTCTAGGACTGTGCATATCTTTGAATGGATGATGCTGATAGAAGCCATATTTTGTGCGACTTGGATTTGAGAACCTTAGTGTTCTGATATTGTGACCAAACAAGCTTTGATAAAACCTTGGAGCTTTGATATCACTGTTGGAATTTCTATAAAGACAAACGAGACACTTTTCAACCTCACGCTCTGATACTACTATTGGAATTTGATGCAAAGATGACTCTTAGTGAGACACTCTTTGTCTTTTAGGTCTGATAATGCGCTCTTTGATTTTGATTCCTATGATTAGTCAAAACTCTCAGCCGCAGTCACTGCTGCTAATTGAGATCTATCATCTTCCAAGCTTTAGATGGACATTGTGTATATATAATCATTCAACAAAATGAGCGTTTGTGCGAAATAGAAAAATTAACAGCTGAATGCACAAGCATAAAGACATTCAAGATTATACACAAGGGGAAGATGTGCAAATAGCATCTGTATACTCAATGATCTTTTTGAGCGCTGCTTGGCATACCGCACAATGTGTTGACGCAAAAGAATCTCTGTCTCTTACGAATTCTAACTCATCAAGTGGTCTCACTTACTAGCGGACTCTGAGATCAACCAACCTATGCTTTGCAACTCTATTTTTTTCATAAACAAGTTTACAACAACAATTTTTCAGCGTTGTCTGTTTCCTAGATCAACGCATCAACACAAGAGAGGTATTCTCTCTTAAGGGGAACTAGTTACTGCTAATTCTATGTCTAATTGTATGATGATGTGTGTTTGCTACTGCATGACTATCACTCACCAATTCAAATCAAGCACTTGACAAACTGTGTCTGTGTCTATATCATCATTCTCATCGATCCTATATATAGAGGAACTGAAGAGATGATTAGTTTAAGCTACAAGATTAAAGAACAACATTAGTCTTAATCCTAATAGCTTTCGGATGCGCGTCATAGTAGTCCATGCAACCTATCGTTGTCCATCCATTTGCTAGGATCGTTTAGATGCAGTTATTAGGCTTCTTTCTTAGCCACCAGATAAGTTCAATCCTTTCCTTGCGGTGCCCCTACAGTCATGAACTTCGTTTGGAGCGTGAGGGCTTGGCAAGCTACCGCAAATAGATCGCAACGGGTGCTGGTGCGGTGACGGGCGCGGTTCGTCGCCATGTGAACTGCAAACATTTGAATGATACCATAGTGAACTGCATTCGTTGACTTTGCGGTGCGGTTCGGCTTTCTGTCCTTTGCGGTACAGTTCGGCTTTGCAAAAAATGCGAAGACTGCGAAAAAACTGAAGGTACTTAGAAATATGTTCTAAGTCGTATTTCTGCCATGTGTCGGCTTTTTTTTCGAAAAAAATGCGAAAGGTGCGAACTTTGCGAAACTTAGTTAAAATTGCAGCAGCTCAAAAAACATAAGAAAAAATACAATAGCTTCGATGGTCGAAACATTAAGTTTTTTCATTAAGACCTCCTTGCAAGTTCGTAAAGATTGGCTAGCACCAAAAGGACAGTGACAAAGGTTCTCAGCCCAGATCGCATTCAAAAATCCTTCAAAACTATTGTCAGCCCATACTTTGCCTACCCATACTTCACCTACAAGAACCCTCGCCAAGCCCCCTATAGTGGTAAAGTACTAAAATATATCATATATCAAAAAGGCAAAGGTTCTTGATTAAAAAATTCAAAAAAATTCAAAAAAATTGTCGAATCTGCTAGTGACTTGACCCGCGAATCACTCGTTCAATCCTACACAAGTCATACCGTTCAATGTTGGGGGCCAACGCAATCCCCTAGACTCCACCCTTCAAGGCCTCAAACGGAGAGGCCCCAGACACCACCTTCTCGACAACATCGTTGCCGATCGTTCTTTCACATTGGTTACCATCTACACTGCCACAATGTTCACTTTTTAATATCATCTCCATTCCGTGTTTCATCCCTTCTTGACATTGATTTTCATATGTATTAGTATAACCTTCATCTTGTTCATCTGTTATATCCATATGTTACACCACTTTCTATTTTTTGTTCATAATTTTTTCATCCATATTGATCAATTTTTTATTTACACTTTTATTTTTTGTTTCAATTTTTCTTTTTGGGACACCACCATTGTACTGGCACTGAACCTTATGTGAGCTCACTTCACGAGTTAATAAATGACAATTTATGCAAATTGCTTCTATCGAGATTAAACTATGGTATCACTTTACATAATTGTGAGGATGAGTGTGCATGGAATTTACTTTCTTAGAAGCAAAAATTTCAACTTGAACCAATTTTTGCATAAACAAAAATGGGAAATTTATATATGCTAACCAAAAGTTGTTCAAGTTCTTATCAATACACTCATGAACATCACCTCAAATGCATAAGATTTGACACCAACATGAGTACACAAAATACCTTGCTTTTTTATTGGTAAGAATTTTATTTCCTAAGGACACTATGGCTACTAAAGGCTGACCTATTGGTCCATGCTCTTGATGTTAAGGGAGGATCATAGCTCTATTCTATTGCAATTGTTCATTATGCTTTTCAAACACTCTTACTCATATGTTAAGTGATTATATTAATCTTCACCTTTAGTTTGCATGTCTCAACATTAATAAGGAACTCCTACACATTCATCATATGCATCTTCTCTAAACATCTTAAGAATTGGTGGTGCAAATGTTTATAGGACTAGCATATTGCATGCTTTCATTAGGAGACTTTTCTTTGATCATGGTTTTGCAATGGGATTTCCCCTTGCTACTTTGCCCAACAAGATGTCCAAAGCAAAGACTGAGATAGATCATGTTCACATGAGTTGAATTTCATCATAAAACTCATAATTCAACCATCCCAAGATTTTGTATTACCACCCTTGTGCTCCTCGCAAACATGATACGCTCGTCCTAAGCGTGAACTGATTCACAGCAAATGGGTTCGCTTCTCATCATGATAGCTATCTCTTTGCACAAATTAAAGACAACCTGTTTTTCTACTCAAGTCTCAACATAGTTTCTATGTGCGTTTTCACAAGAAATATTTCACTCAAGCAATGCCAAATCAATAAACTTCAATTTTGTGTACAAAGATGCCACCTATTTTTATTGTTATATACATCATTTAGAGTTTCCTGGTTTTGAGCTGCTATGTCCTGTCTTCTGATATCCCGTCGAGGCGCAGCCGGGATATGAGCTTGATAACTTCAACATGTGTAATGTGGTCTCCAGAAGCAGCTGGAATTCGAGCACGGCCCTTCAAAATCGCTGAGAACGGCCTGCATCTCCCTTAATAAATCTTTGATCATGACATAAGCTGACAAGATTTATGCACATGCAAAAAATATTGTGACAGTTTTTTATGCATGCATGCATGTCTTCTGGCTGGATTTATGGAAGAGATGGCAAACACCGACGAAGTGGGCGTGATAAGCTGCTGCTAAACTGCACCTGGGTGGGTTCTGAGCAAGTTGCTGATTCATGGCTCATGCCCTTCACGGTTTCAGATGCGAAATTATTTATAAACAAGTGCTGGCACATCACATGAGCATGTGTAAGCTGCAGGACATGTTCAAACAAGAGCGTCAAGATTATAATACCAACTTGTATGAGCTGGAGACTACAAAGATCTAATTGTGTTGAGCTTATCTGGACTATTGCGGCTTGCATTCAACGGTGCGAAATGGATTAAGGTGCTCACAAAGATACGCTGGACTGAAAAATATTGCTCATATCTGGATTCATCGATGCGAATCCTTGACGCATTACATTGTTGAGCTCCATGTTTCCCCTAACAAACAGTGTCCTGTTTACTTTTGTGGCTAATGGTGTTGGGTCTGCACTGATGGTGCTGTTCAAATATGATGGACTGCATCTGCATCGCCTTCGAGATAGATAACCTTGTGCTTTGGATATGGCTGCAGTAGTAATTGTCTGTTTTCAGGATCCCAAACAAACGTGAATGGTCGATGGTTTGATCCTCCATCTGCAGCACTGTGCTCATGTGGGCAATTTTCAGAGGGAGTGTTGCAACATTGTCTGTGGATCAGCACGCCTGCAGGTACAGAAATCACATGAACAACGTACAAGCAATAACAAACACAATCATACAAAACACAATCATATGGAAAGCAAGATGTAGATCAAGGTAATGCTGTGTGCTCTGGTTTTCTTTGTGTTTTGGAGGCATCTCCACTAGCGCAATTTTTATCAAAATTTGTATTTGCAAAATCCAGCTGTCTTACTAAGACAGCTGGATTAGTAGCTGATTCTGCCAGAATCAGCACCCTTGCACCCGAGCATTACGCAGGGGAAGGCCTCTATCCCTCGGGCCTTCCATGCTGGTTAGGGCCTGCCTGAGGGCGGGACTCCCAGCACGGAAGGCCCTCGTGCAGGGCCTTCCCCCCCACAAGAAGTGTAGTGTCGTATGTCATTCTGTCCATTATATGCATTACACATATACTTGCCAAGAGAATGACCTTACAAGGTCATGATCAGCCCATATGGCAAGAAATCAAAGCCCTAACTCACAACTTCCCATTACTAACTAGCATTTGACGTGACTCACATTATCCAATTGGGCTTATGAAATGTATGACAATAAACCCACATACCCTCTCTCATTTCATAGCCTGATTATCAATCATTCCTATCCTCTTTATTTCCTATCCCTAATTGATCTCTTAATGCAATGAAACATCGCTTTACTAAGGGCTTAGTCATGAATATGTCTGCCCAACATATGACTTGTCTGGCAACATTCAAGCAAAAGAGTCCCTTCCTGCATCAACTCATGCACTAAATGGTATCGTATTCCAATGTGTTTGCTTCTTTTGTGAAAACTTGCATTCTTGCTAAGAAACAAGCATCTTTGGTTATCATTGATAATTTCATTCGTTTGTTTCAATTCCCAGCTCCTCCATTAGTTTTTCAACAACACATATACCTTGGCAGCATGACATACTTCCATATACTCTGCTAAGTGCTTCCGTTAATAAGAGTGTTGTTGAAGTCTTCGTTTTACAACTTCAACTCACACACCCTCCTCCCATCATGAAGACATATCCACAAGTATATCTTCGATTATACTAATCTTTTGGTCTGATCAACAAACCCCAGTCATGTGAGTAATGTTATCGTCCAATGAAACATACATTTGAGTCATAGCTTGACTGTCTTCATGAAACCAATTTTGTTGGCTTGTAATGTGTTGAGTAGCACATGAATCCAAATACCAAGGATCAACATCTTGTCGGTCTTCATTTGCCATGCCAATGTTGTTTCATCGGCTTCCTTTTCAAAGTCCATCAAACATTCTGTTGTATTAGCATGTTGTTGTTGTTTTTAGGTTTGAGGATTCAACAATCTTCCAGCAAATGTCCAGGCTATTTGCAAAAATAGCTTTGATTTTGATGAAGTTGAGTTTGAATTTGTGCCTTGTTCTAAATTCGAATTAGGATTCGACTTTCATACTTTACATACATTCTTTGACGTCTTCTTCTTATCAAATTTTTTCAAATAAAGAACTTTTGATTCTAGTGTTGAATAGGATGATAAAGATTCATTTCTCCGGATCTCTTCCTACAATAGCATAGATGAAACTTCTACATCTTGAAAAATCAAAGAAAAACCATAAAAAATTCAAAAAAATCATTGTAAAAAACCAAAAAAATTCAGATCTTCATAAGAACCTTCGTAGAGCTCTCTGAAGTTCCGTCTCTATGAGAAAATGGCACAGAGAAGCTTGCGAAGATTAGTTCCCAGTTTAAGTGCTCTTGCGAAGGTTTCCAATGGAAAAAAGACGAAAAAATCAAGCAGAACCCTCGTTGACACCAAAAATTTTAGTTCCAGTGGCTAGGAACTTTTGCAGAGAATTCTGAAGTTCCATCTTAGTGAAACAAGGACACAAAAGAGTCTGCGAAGGTTATTTTGATTCCAATGAGTAGAAAATTGGATTTGAGAGCCTAAAAATCACTAAAATCAGAAAATCTATCAAATTCTCGCACAAGTAACTTTCGCAAAGCATCACATTGGCTTCAGAGTGTCATTTTATATAAGTGATAAATTCTGCAAGAGTTAGTACAAATTATTGGTGAATATTAGAGCAAAAAGGGGTTCTTGAACCCTCGCAGTCAAATGGTCTTGTTGAGAGAGAAAATAGAACCTTGGTCGAATTGACAAAGTGCATGTTATCACATTCAACATTCTGAAGTCCTTCTGGGCTGAAGCTATTTCTACTATAGCTTATATTCAGAATAGATGTTCTACTAAAGGCCTCTCAAACAAAACACCATACGAAGTTTGGACAGGCTCCAAAGGCTTCTTTATCGAACTTATGAGTTTTTGGATGTATTGCTTATGAGCAAATTTCGCATGATCTCAGAAAGAAGCTTGACTTCTAGAGTATTAAGTCTGTTTTCATTAGCTACACTACTTTATATAAAGCTTATAAGTTGTTTGATTTTGTCGAGTCAATGATATTCACTAGTCGGGATGTCATCTTCATCGAAGATCAGTTTATCAACCTCAAATGTAAGGGAAAAGCTCATATATCTGAACTATCGGATTCTCCTAACATATTGAATTTTTCAGTTTAAAAGCCGACTATTCCTATTGAAGGTCCAAGCTCATCTACTCTCGATGAACAACTCATTAACAATAAATCCAAAGAAGATGATGTTGCAGTCCAGCAACTACAGCATGATGAAGGCTATCAACTTCGATCATCAACCAGAAGATCGACAAGAGTCAGCAGACCACCTATCAGGTATATCGACGAGTCTACAGCTTCCCTTATTCAAGAGCTGACGACTGTTGAAGAGGCACTCAGTCAACCCAATTCTAATCTAAGAAGATATGGATAAAGAGTATTCATCTCTTATCAAGAACCAAACATGGACAACTGTCGAATTACCTGCCAGCAGAAATGTAATTGATTGGAAATCGTTGTTCAAAATCAAGTACAAGGTAGGGATGGAAGTATCGATTGAAGAAAGTCTGAACTTGTCACCAGAGAATTCTCTTAGGTACACAATGTTGACTACATTGAGACCTTCAGTCCGATAGACCATATCTTGACAATACACACACATCCACATGAAAATTCTCAAACATGAGATAGAACAAGTAAAATAAACTTGAACAACACTTCCTTGCTACTCCTTTGACCTTACTTGAGTCTTCAATAAGCTTCAAAAACATATCCATAACATCTTTGCCAATTGACTCTCCTTAGATGCTCTTGACTAGCTCCAAATTGCCAATTTTCCTTTTGCCTTGTTGAAGCCCTTTGAGATCAATCTCTTGATCATCAACTTGATCATCAAACTTATTGAACAAAATTTGTTTTCCAGATCCATTACTAGCTATAAAAACATGAAAACATCCAATAGCTTTCTTGTCCTTAGGTAACTCCATCAATCTCCATGTTCCATTCTTCATACGAGCTTGATACTCAAGATCCATTGCTTGGTTCCACTCTTCTTTCCTTGCTTCATCTACACTTGTAGGTTCATCAAAAGAGGTTAGGAAAGAAAAATAATTTCCAAAAACTACTTGCTTACCCTTTTCATCATATGTGAGCCTTGAAGGTACTTGTCTTTCCCTTGATGTTCTCCTTGGCTTTTGACTTGATGAAGGTCCATCATCATCGCCATCTAAAGTAGGATCCTTTACATCAACATCAAGAATGTTAGATCCATCCGCATCATCATCAATAGTACTTGAAGACACTTTTGGAATGCCTCATAAAAAATGACATCTCTACCACAATCACTTTGTTAGTAGTAGGAATGTAAACCTTGTAGGCTTTACTCACCTCACTATATTCAACAAAAAAGCCTTTCCTTGAAGATGGATCCTCCTTGGTCCTATCATTAAGAGTAATGTTGACATAGCATGTGCATCCAAAAGTTCTTAGAAAGTTGACACTCGGCCTCCTCTTGAATAGCATCTCAAAAGGTGTCCTTCCATCCAAAATAGCACTCGGCCACCTATTGCACAAGAAATTGGCACACAAAAAAGGTTGATCCCAAAATGGTTTATCAAGATTAGCACTTAACCTCATGGCTTTAGCACTTTCACATAAAGTCCTATTCCTCCTTTCAGCCATCCCATTTTGTTGTGAGGTCCTTGGTGTTGTATACTCCCTCTTGATCCCATGCTCATCACAAATGGACTTGAACTTGGTAGATATGTACTCACCACCATTTTCACTTCTTAAGCACTTGATCCTTGTGGAAAATTGGTTGTCTCTTGCATTCTTGAACTTAAAAAAGGCATCATATACTTCATCCTTGTTTTTAGTAGATAGATCCAACAAAATCTACTAAAATCATCAATGAAAGTTACATACATCTTAGCTCCACTATTGCTAATTGTAGTAATTCCATGAATATCTGAATGTACAAGTTGAAAAGGCTTTGTAGATCTAGATGTAGATCTAGTATAAGGTAGTCTATGTGACTTAGACAAAGCACAAGACTCACAAACATGATTGATGCCACTTAAGGAACTTGGAAGACCTATCACAACCTTCTTTCTAGCCATTACCTCCAATGACTTGAAGTTGAGGTGTCCCATCCTTTTATGCCAAACCTCTTGAATCCCATAATTTTTTTAACTTCTATCCTTGTTTTTTTGAGGATTTTATCCATGAGTGATTCTTATTTTTAGGGCTAAGCCCAATCAGATTTGTAGATCAAAATTAGGTCATGTCGTTATGCCATAGGTAATAGTGGTATGAAACTCAATCTCAACAATCCATTTATGTACGACGTGCTGATGCGGCTTATGTCTCGTCATCTTGTCAAACTTCAATTGTGGCTTGAAGAATTAACTTGTGGATAATATTCATAATTGGTAGAGGTGTGAACATTATCTCGTTCATTAACACTAGCATAGGTATTTTATTTTGGTTTGTTTTGTCTTTATGGCCACATGTAGAAAAAATTGACATGAGCACAAAATGGACAACATGGAAAGTGGCGACATGAATGCCCATATTGCACCATATTGTGAGAGTTTTTAGCCTTCTTGTGACCGTGGCTCTAGAGAATAAGAAAGCTGACAATCATTAGCCATGAGTGTATAGGTGCATGCACCTAGCTATTATGTATGCATAGGCCAACCACCATCGTAGGCCAATATAACAAGATTGGTGTTGCTTGGCAGAGGATGACAAATCCAACTGCAACTTTAGGTTGGGTCCATGTCCTATTATTGAGATGTGGAATAATCCTAAACAGGGGCACCAATATACCTCCAATTGTTACGTCCATGTCCAGTTATTGAGATTTGGAATAATCCTAAACATGGGCACCAAGGTACCTCCAATTATTGACTTTATAAGTTATGCCTTGAAACTCCATGTAAGGCCATATTTGAATTTAATGACCTCAAGAGTACACATATTGTCAACCCTTCTTGGTATTATTATCAATTCATGGATGCTTCTTAATATAATTAGATTTATCAACCCGTGGGTAGGAAACACCAACTTATTGCCTATGGGAATGTAAAGTTAATGACCAAAAAGTTAAGAGTAGGTACTCTCATTTTGAATGGAGGTAACTAGAGTGGCCTAAAAAAAACAAGAACATCCATTTATCCATTCCGAGATAAAAATTCTTTCGATTTTTGTTAGAGCACAGTCTTGATGAGTTCTAGAATCATTCTTCAAATATGTATGCATTTGTCTATAGCAATGTATGTTATATGCGATGCAACATTTGATGTTTTTAATTTTGAATTGTTGATGACTTGGTCCACTTTACTGCAATGTTAGATGAGGGTGGGGCCGCGTGCAAAATACTCTCCTTGGTTCCGCATGGTGGTGGGCCCATGAATGCTATGGCATCTATACCTTGTCTAGATGAAGCGCCATGGATGTTTGTCGGTATTATCAACTCATGGATGCTTCTTGGTATTATCAACTATCAACCTATGGGATCAAATAAAATACGAAGCACAACTCAAATAGGAAACAACTTAGTGCATCGTCTGTGGGAATGTAAAGTTAAAGTTAAGAGTAAGTACTTTGATTTTGGATGTGACTAAGTAGAGATCGGCCTCTCAACTATCCTCTCACGAAGGCAACAATAAAAATTCTTTTTCTTGCAATCGTTTGTTAGAACAAAGTCTTGATACATTTGTGTATGGTGGCGATGGATCTGATATGCAACTAAGCATTTGAAGTGGTCAATTTTGAATAGCTGATGACTTGATCCACGTTAGTGTGTAAGGAGCTGTGTGGAGCAAGCTCATCCAAGGGTCATGCACCACATCCAATCGGCCTCCTGACGGTAACCTTTCCTTTCATAACGCAACTTCATCCATGCCTACTCAGTGAGCCCCGGGATACATTGCGCACACGCACCCACGCCCCGCCCCCTCCCACTCCCCCTCCCACCCATTTTTGCCAACCTATCACAATATTTGCGAACGATCAGCGCATCTTTTACCTCCAACAAGTACAACAGTACCTCAGCTTGCACACAACACCCGACAACAGCTCAAACCCATATCCAAAACAGTGTACGGAAAGGCGAGCTGCTACATCAGCAACGCCTACGCTCAAGACTGTATTCCTATACTCCAAAATCTCTGGCAGACACTAGCGGATGATTGCCCAGGCGGCTTCAGACTTGCAGCCTCACTTGATGTCCCGGGGTCTGGCTTTGTGGGTTATTCGGTTATTGGACTCGTTTAAGCAATTTCTGACAATGAAATGCGTGTTGTTGTTATGAGGAGTCAAGACTCAAGACTCACAGTTTCTGAGCAAACAGTGACACCTTAGTTGTGCTCTTAATTAAATATTGTAGCAATAACTGCTTAAATAAAGTGCATCACTATCTTCCACCTAGTGGAAAAAGAAGTTTGGTCTACATTTGTCTACTGAGCCTTTTGATGAGCTGATGTATGCACTAGACTCTGATGTCTTCCTCTTCTATGAAGTTGCTTATGGATTACCTTTCTCTTAGCGTGTTTGTGGATCTACTTGCTTCATTACTTTGAGTGGTCTCGTACAATGTTCTTAACTGATTGCTGTGCAAAATTCTAAATGCATTAAGTTTGTGTGATCACAATATTTTCTCTGCTTTTGTGTTGATGGCTTACAATTCTAAATTAATATTTTCAAGAACATAGTTTTCGAGATCAGTCACCATGATGTACACCATTATTACATTATATTCTAACTTCAAAACAATATAAGACTTTTCATACTCAAAACACTCGCGAGTCGCGACCACACTCCAGTTTCCTATTTGTTTCTAGTTTCAGAATTTAGAAATAAAGCATAAGTTATAACGCATTGTTTGCTTGATGATCCTGATCTGTACTTGAAAATCATGCCTCTCCGCAGACGCAGAATAATTTGTAACAAGGAAATGGAAGAGCTTGAGAGACTGTACATTCAGGGGCTTTTGATAGGATACGTGCAACTAGGCTGTCTGAAAGATGCTTTCAGGAGCTTGAGACAATCCAGGAAGAAGACCCATCCGTTATAAACATAAGGAACAACATTTGTCTCTTCTTCAATAGACACTCACTTGTTACCATCAAAGCATTTCAAAATATGACTTAGTATGATCATCAAGCCTTGCATATGAAGCTTTAGATTTGGAATCTTTTGATTCCATACACTAATATTTGTCCTTGTAGTGAGCTTCACCATTCACCTATAATGACTTGCTTTAGTGGAGGCATGAAGGCCCGTAGCCAAGTTAAGAATTTAGGAGAGATTGTGAGTCTAGCCACTATCTAATAATACACTAATGAGTTCATATCCTATCATGTCTTGCGAATGTAAAAAAGGATTAGCTCCAAAACAAATTCACTAAATTGAGGAGCACAAGTACAAGCTTCTACTAAAGGAGCTTCCATTAAAGAGATTTTACCTCCATTTGGAAACTACATACTAAAAGTAGATTTCCTCTTCTTTTAAGAACAACTTTTCATTAGAATAGTACCTATTAAGAAAAAACCACGGCTCTTATGTAGGCTAAGCATAGAAATTACGATCTTTGTTTGAACCGATGGCCACTAATTTCTCTCTCTCCCAATTTTTATTGTCATTTTTTACTTGAAAGAATAGAACCTTATGAGGAGGAGCACTATTAGCTTATTGAGCTCCAAGCAACTTGTGTGATTATGTGATTCTTGTGTAGTTTAGACTTTAATTCATACAGCCTAAGCATAGTAAGCTTTATGGGATTATTAACAATTTTTTATGACATGGAAGCCCTAGGAATAATCAAGCACAATCATTATTACATTTGTCATTACCAAAAGTATTTTTAAATGATTTTTTGTCTTTATTTTAACAGTTTTCATGTGAATTCATGAATGTATTCGCAATGGATCGATACAAGCTTTATGTTATTCTTGAATGGTTTGTGACTCTTTTTAACAAAGGTGCAGAAAACTTGAGGTATGTAGGTCCTACAAGTTGCTTAGGGGACATTCGTTCAAGGCCACATGGCACCATCTGAGTAACTCAATGTCTTTCCAAGGCATACCAATTCATTGGTGGATATTCATTGATTGCCTTCTCTATCGATCATAAAAAAAAACACGAATCTTAACACCTTGGTCAATTTTACGAAGATATAACCTTGAAAAAAGTGTCAATTAAGCAACTTGGCTACCCAAAATCTGTTGGGGGTGAACGGCGCAAAATGTTCATTGATTCTCTATCAATGAGGTGCTTCTTCATATCTATTACAATTGGCATGTTCTTGTTCAGGTTTTCTTATTGTCTGTTACCAGACTCTACAGGTCATTCTTGGCAATCAAAGTCTTGGTTTAACGTTCAGCCAGGCAGCAAGATCGGGTGTTGTAGTATAGTGTTTTTATCCTGTCTGTCAGATGATGCTTAGATAACGTTAATTCTGTGGTCCAATGAGCATGCAATTGAAGTTGTAAATAAAATAAACTTGACTTGGGCCTTGTAATTAAAATAAAACTAGAGGCCCAATGTCATTTTTAAACTTAGAGATCACTTTTTAGAGTTGGGTCCAAATTGGACTCACATGAATCTTGTGATTTCTAATGTACTTTTTGTGGACCCTTGGATCAAGTTGGGTCCAAGATGAATGGTTAGGATCATTGTGAATATTAGCCAATGAGATTGAGGGGCAAGGGCCTCCCCCATTTTATAAAAAGGCACCATTTGTACACTATTTTCATGCTTAGTGAGAAGGAGAAAATTCTACCATTTTTGGAAGAGAAGCATCCTCATTTGCTATTCACTACTTGCTATTGCTCTTGGTTGTGTTTTCTCTTGCTTTCTATTTCCATGTTTATTGTTTGCCAATAGTGAATGTTTTTCCATTAGCAAGCATAAGGAGCATTTCAGCTAAGTTCCACCCTCACTCTCTTTCTCTCTCTTTCTCTTCTCTTCTCAATCTCTTCTTCTCCATTCCTTCCCTTCAACCAAACTATGATGAATGATAGTGTAGAGGAGTAGAGTTAAAGAGAAATAGTATAGTAGTGAGTAGAGTTAAGAGAGAAAGTAGGAAGTTAACTAAAAGTAGCATCTATGCATAGTTAGGCACCTATCCAGTGATCTAACCTTTGTTGACAGGTGGAAGGGCTATACTACGAAAGATCTTCGACCCCACAGTGGCGCTATTGTCGGGGATAGGTTTTATACTAACTAGTTTAGTTGCATTTTAGCTATTTTCTTGCTTTTTAGAGTAGTTTAGGTAGATTTTTGGGAGTTTAGAGTTAATTTTCTGTATTTTTTTGTGTTTGGACTGTTCACAGCTAGCGGAGGAGGTGTGAAAGGGTAGAGGAGGCCCTGAACAACCTCTAAGGGCTTGAAACCCAAACCAATCATCCAAAAACTCAAAAAAACACACCAATCTGCATTTTGGAGGGAAAAAGAGCCAAAAAAAACTCATCAGATTTTTATATCTCCAGAATCAGTGGGAATTAACCCTTGCATGACTGACAGCAGCTCCAAGGTACTGTCCCAGACCTGCATAGAAGCCTTCGAGGGTTAGTTCCAAGCAGATTGTAAAAATCAAAGAAAAATCATAAAAAAATTTCAAAAAACCCTTGAAAAAATCCAAAAAAATTCAAATCTTCATAAGAACTCTTGTAGAGCCCTCTGAAGTTCCATCTCAATGAGATCAGGACACAGAGAAGCTTGCGAGAGTTTGTTTGATGATTAAGTGCTTGTGCGAGAGTTCCCAGTGAAAAAAAGACGAGAAAGTACCAGTGAACCCTCACAAACAGTGAAATTTTCAGTTCCAATAGTCAAGAACTCTTGCAGAGGATTCTGAAGTTCCATCTCAATCAGACCAGGACACAGAAGAGCATGCGAGAGTTAGTTTGATTTCAGTGAGCAGAAAATTGGATCTAAGTGTTAAAAAATCACTAAAAAGTGAAGATCCAGCAAATCCTTCTAGTAAGAACTCTCGCAGACCCTCTTAATTGATTTAGAATGTCAAATTACATCAGTGATGAAGCCTGTGAGAGTTAGTATGAGGATCTAGTGAAGATCAAGCACAAAAAGTGATTTTGAACCCTCGTAGACAGTGAAATTCTCACTTCTTGCGAGAGTTAACTCTCGCAGAGAATTCTATAGGGAGATCTGACCCAGATCCAGCTACTGTGAAGCTTGCAAGAGTTACTTCCTAGAGATCTGAAAGATATCAAGTTTTTTTCCTGCAAAAACAGCTAAAGAACCCTCGCACAGCCAACCCTCGCACAAGATAACCCTCGTAGACCAGATCAATGGAAAGATCTGCATCTGATCCAGCTACTGTCAAAATCTTAGGTCAATCAGTGCAAGCCTCTTAACCTCATTGCCATACAGCAATCAACAGTTCCAACGGGGATGCCATCAAGAGGTCGACACGACCACGCTCATGTGTTAGCTGTTACACGAGCACAGAAGAGGAAGGAAGTGGCTCCCTCACCACCACCATCAATCACTGACGACCAACCCTCAACTTCAGCGCCATATCCAAATGTGAGGGAAGAGAGAAGACAGTACCAGAAAATAAGACACTAGGTACAAAAAGCACAAGAGGAGGAAAAAGAGCAAGAACGAAACAATCCCACAGAACCTCCAGTCGGCATCGAACGGGAACTGCAAACGGGCTCACCACTACGCACTGATCAGAATGATCGGTTGCACCAACATGAACCACCTTTTCACATGGTGGAGCCTGAGGAACCACGCACTGAAAGGCTTGCACTCTTGCTGTCAACCCACGTTAGTTTACCCCTCGGAGAACTACTGCGGATTGCACCACAAGCGAAAAGCCTTTTAGCTGAATGGGCCAAAGCGGATGAGGAGCCAGTAGCGCCTTAGCCCATATATTGTGCGGGCTATGATGAAACAAGTAACGTCCTCCACATCGGAGCAGCATGGGAAAGTGAGGAACACAACATCACTTTGCCAATCAAACACAAGAGATACGAGGACGAGGCGGCGGTGGTAGATGGAGGATCGGGTGTCAATCTGATCTCCACTACTTTGTACAAAACATGGGGATTACAAGGATTGAAGCCAGCCAGATTCGCCATCAAGCTAGCAGATCAATCCTGTGTGAAACCAAAAGGTGTAGTTGCTAATATTCTTGTAAGGATAGCAGGCATGTAGTACGTAATTACTTTTGTGGTCATGGACATACCTGAATCTCCATTTGCATACCGTATTTTACTGGGAAGACCATGGTTGAGGGCTGCGCAAGTAGTACACAACTAGGGTACAAGGAAACTCACCTTCGAGAATAGAGAACAGGCTGTAAAGGTAGATCCAACCACATGGGCGGTAAAACCTATTGCACCCAAAGCTGATGACGGATCATCCACAACAGATCATACGATTGACCACCCAAGGCCAGCCAAGGGAGGTCACTATCATTCAGAGACGGATGTCATGAGATGGATGGATTCATTAGCAACTATTGATTGCCAGACATGTCAATATGAATCAGATCCATAATCGAATACATTTTCACCCAAATGTTACACTATGGACACACCAATCACATTTGGGGTGAATATGATAAACGTAGCATGGTTGTCAATGGAGCCGATTGAGAACCCAGTGGACGATGATCTAGTCCCTTGGCAACATGCTCTAACTTATAATAAGGAGATTGAGCTGACTGATGAACAAGTCCTACACCACATGGACCCAGATCGTTACGAAACCAAGAAAGTACTAGCTCAACCACCACAAAGGTCTGCTATGACGAAAGTCTCAAGGATCGAACCACCCAAGGCACCTGCAAATAAGAAGAATCAGTTGAAGCAACGCTACAACCAGGTGATCCGATGGAGTGACCTTCCGAAAGAGGCAATAGCTACAATAGACATTGATATTCGCAACCATGAGGCGAACGTCACAACAGTCCCGAAGAAAGACAACAACGATGAACCCACCAAAATGACAAAAAAGGGCAAGAAGAAGGTGTTGGATTCCTTGAAGTCAATCTAGTTGGACTCAGATACAACGTCATCTTCTACACAAGTGACAGAAAATAAAAAAATGGCCAGTCGGACCAAGACCAATATGTAGAAAGAGGAATCTCGATGAGCTCCAGTTCATGAGATGCCTGATACTTTCAAGAATTATACATTGGACGACATGGTAATCATGATGTCGCAAGCCCAACGAGAACCTGATCAAAGTCAGGCACCAGTGGAACAAGTCTTCGAGGGACCTACGTGAACACAGCCGATGAATCTTGCGGAACCAGGAGAAGAAGAAAGGATAGTGCATGTGGGAGAGCAGTTAACAACCACGCAGTTCAAGAGACTACGATCCTTGTTGGTGGAATATAAAGACTGTTTTTCCTGGAGCTATAGTGATCTAAAGGGCATTCCGCGAACAGTAGTCCAACACACCATACATTTGGTGGACGGAACAGTCTCCAAGGTAAGCCGTTACTACCGCTGCAACCCGAATTATACAGAACTGATCAAGCAAGAGTTGTAAAAACTTATGGATGCAGATTTCATTTACGAAATCGAGCACACGAAATGGGTATTGCCGATAGTTATAGTACCCAAGAAGAATGGCAAAATGCGTATCTGTGTGAATCTGAAGGCGCTTAATGCAGTCACCAAGAAGGACCATTTTTCTATACCATTTACGAAAAGTGTCCTCGATAGAGTAGCTGACGATGAAGCCTACAGTTTTCTGGACGGCTTCAACGGCTACAACCAGGTGAAAATAGCCCCCCAGGACCAGCACAAGACAACATTTTCCACGGAATGGGGAACTTATGCCTATAAAGTGATGCCATTCGGACTTTGCAATGCCCCAAGCACTTTCCAGCGAGTCATGCAGGCGGCATTCAAAGATTATTTGCAAAGATTTTTGGAAATTTTCTTGGACGATCTGTGCGTGCATGGACCAAATTCATAACACTTATCCAATTTGGAGAAGGTGCTACAAAAATGCCGCGAATACCAGATCTCCCTGAATCCAGAAAAATGTCAATTCTGGGCGACGCATGGCTTGATACTTGGCCATATAGTGTCAAGACACGGGATCGCCACAGATCTATCAAAGATTAGGATCATTGTTGATCTACCACCACCAGGGACAATCCGCGAGGTCTAGATTCTCATGGGTCATGCTAACTATTATAGGATCTTCATTTTTTATTTTGCGGAGTTAGCCAGACCAATTTACAAGCTCACAATGGATCCACATTGGAATGAGGAAGCTCTAAAGGCTTTCCAGAAGATTAATGATGCATTGGTCTCAGCACCAATCCTACGACCACCCAATTGGTCCATTGAGTTCCACGTGCATACGGACGCATCAAAGTATGCAGTTGGAGCAGTCTTAACCCAGCCAGGTGAACACAAAAAAGATTTTCCAATCCGATTTGCAAGCCGACAGCTCAGTGATACCGAAATGAATTATTCAACCGACGAGAGTTGAAAATTGCCTCGCAGCACGAAGACAAATCTGAAGCTGAAAAGAAGTTGGTCGAGCAATAGTCTGATCGCCAAGAAGGATACGCCAGCTCCCTGCAAAATGCCCTAACAACCACACATGATCAGGTGGATAAGGCCGTGCATGATGCAAAACAACAGGTGCGACTCCTAAAGGGTCAATTGCAGATGGCTAAGCAAGATCGCACGCGTCTCCAAGGTGAATTGGATGCGACCGCCCTTGAGCTTGATGCGTATCTTCAGACGCAAATACCAGATCATCTGGTCACACCAACGGAGATCGCGTATTTGTTCAAGAAAGTGGAGAGCGAGAAGCACTGGCAATGATCTATGCGGTTAAGAAGTTTCAACACTATTTGATGGCCACACATTTTGCTTTTTATACGGACCGTCAACCCTTGCTATATCTCATTAATAAAACTTGCAACACCGGGAGAATCACCAAATGGCTCCTGTTGTTGTTGGAATTTGATTTTTGGATAGTAGTTCGTAAGGGAAAACAACACTACATGGCAGATCATGTGTCACAAATCAAGGGAAAGGAGATTGCAACCCAACCCGACGATGAGCTGGCAGATGCTGCCTTATTTTACGTGGATACAGTACCAGAATGGGCTGCTGACATTGTTGAATATCTAATGCGGGGCCAACCAGACAAATCACTATTAACGGCGGAACAGCGGAAATTGATCTTGAAAGCTAGACCTTATCAACAGATTGTCGGCCAATTGTACCGAAGATGTCCAGACGGAATTCTTCGACGGTGTATTCTTCCTCATGAGACCACCCAGATCATTTCGCTTTCACATGAAGGCATGGGTGGAGGTCATTTTTCATCTGACATTACAGTTCGCAAGATCCTGCATAATGTTGGTGGCCAACGATTCATAAAGACACGGAGGAATACTTGAAAAAGTGCGATGTGTGCCAAAGGGCAAGGAGACCAATGAGATTGAACTATGATCTACTGCACCCAGTCTTAGCCCAAGCACCGTTCGAAAAATGGGGATTGGATTATATTGGTCCAATTCACCCTATAGCAAGGAGTTTCCAGGCTCGATACATAATTGTAGCCACAGACTACCTCACCAAATGGGTCGAAGCCAAGGCAAGAGTAGCTAATGCTAGGACCACTGCCAAGTTCCTTTATGAAAATATCATTGTACGCTTCAGGTGCCCGGTGGAACTAGTCAGTGATCGCGGAAGCCATTTCATCAACGAGACCATCAAGGTCCTGTTGGAAGAATTCTTCATGATCCACAGAACCAGTATGCCTTATTATCCTTGTGGTAATGGGCAAGCAGAATCATCCAATAAGATCTTGTGTAGCGTGCTCATGAATACAGTTGAAGCTAGCAGATCAGATTGGGAACACAAGTTGCATGCTGCACTGTGGGCATTCTAGATAACATATAAAGAGAGCACTGATCAAACACCCTTCCAATTGGTATATGGTCAGGATGTTGTGATGCTAGTAGAGTTTTTAGTTCCTTTATTAAGGATTGCAACCACACAACGTCTTAATGAGTCCAAATCTCTACAGCTACGCCATGAAGCTCTGCATAAACTCTGTGAAACACGTTTACTAGTTGTGCATGCACTGGCAACTGAAAAGGAAAGACGCAAGGCTTGGCATGATCAAAAATTACAAAAGAAGGATCTTCGTTCAGGAGATCTGGTCCTGATGTATAAAACTAAGGCGATCAAGGGAAAGTTAAAATTCACAGGCGAAGGTCCTTATAGGATCAAGGAGATTCTTAATCATGGGGCCATGAACTTAGAATAGGTTGATGGGACACCCTTTGACACACCCATCAACGGTAGCCGGTTGCACAAGTACTGGCCACCACAATAAGACAGATCCAGATTGGGGGTGGCATATTACAAAAAGCTAAACTGCTCAGCCATCACCGCTAGATCTAAGGAGATCAAGCCAAATCAAGCTGGCGAAGCTCTGCCGAAATTTCCACTGAAAATACCAAGTTTCTGTTTTCAACCAAACTTTCTACCAGTTGTCATCTGCTCATATCAAACATCGATATGCGCTCTGAACTACAATCTTTGTCATCCAACACTCATTATTCTCAGTTTTCTACTGTTTCCTTCCATTTTCCACCGTGTTTTTTACTTTTCCGACTTTTTTGACCACTAATCATCATTGCTAACATGGCCTCCTCATCCTCTGAAGACTCTGGCGCCAAACAGGTGATCCAGCGTGACATCCCCAAGGCCACGCAGATTTAGCCTCTACCCACTGACACTTTGATCCAACCATGGCTGCAGACAGCCGGGCCCCTCCTTGAAGTAATGGATTTTTACTCGACACTCTTCCATTCTAAGATTAACATGGGCCTCGCCCTTCACGCTTACGCCACCTAGGACGAGGACAAGACTTGTTTCCACTTCCTATACCAAGGTACCATGTACAAGGTCAGGATTAACGCCGACTCGATGATCACCGTTGGTATTATGTCCGGTGATCGTCAACCCATCTCCCATCACCACGCCAAAGCTCTGATCAAACCATTCGTCACCCAAACCACACCAGAAATTCCCATCCAGACTAACAATGGTTACTTGATAGAAGCTATCACGGAACCCGTCATTCAGGTAGCTGTGCATCTGTTGAATAGCTTTATGGTTATTTCAACATTTTGCAAGGACAGAATCCAATCTACGCTACTGCGTCAGATAGTGGAATCCTTTCTGGAATTCCCTAACCCCTCCGTTGTGCCATACGACTGGCATAGCTTCCTTATTCGAGAACTAACAAACTCCATCAAACCCAACAACCGTGAGCAAATCGTAGCAGGCCCCTTGTTGTGTAACTTTGCCTACGCACTTCTCAAGGTGAAAGTGCGCGATTTTCAGCGCTCATCCCTCCTCTCTACCCTTGTGCCACATACTAACCTTTATCCACCATCTCAAGCATCTACCTCATCCCAACCTACAGTCATTAACACAACGGCTAGCAAACGAATGTGTGGCGCTGCCTCTACATCCACATCTCCACCTGTTATCTGACGACGTGTCTACACTGCCGCACTAACTACTCCATCAACCACTGTCACTTCGTCTTCCGTACAACCCCCCACTCCAATTTCTGTTGTCGCTACCTCTCTTCCTATTCTATCCGCATCTGTTTCTTTCTCCATCCCCATTTCTTCTATTGATACCACTCCTACTTCTTTTCCAGTGTCCGCTGCTCCATCCATCACCATCGCATCCTCCATCACTCCTGCCACCACCGTTGCTCCTCTCACATTCAACCCTTCTGATTTGCAACTGTCCCCCGACACTCTAGCATGGATGCAAGTTATCAATTTTTCACCCCCAAGCCAGACACTTTCTGTTCCATCCTCACCTTCTTCCATACTCCACACCACCCTTCAGTTCCTCACTATTCCTCCCATCCTCTCGTTCGGACAAACCGTCCTCGCCCCTGTTTCCACAGTTGTTTCTCACACCCCACCTGCTTCGCCAAAGATTGTCGAGGGCAGCCAACCGCTGTCTGATGACGCATTTGTACAAAACATTTTTTGTAGCATCACCAGATCGGACTGACCCTACTGCCCCAGATGGCATCAAGATAAATGAAAACCTGATCGAAGACAATGACGACGGAATTCCACAAGTCGTCGGGGACGATATAACACAAGCCCCTGGTAGTGCTAGTGTACCAGCTGCTCCCATGGATCTAACGACGGCGTACCAAACCCTAGGAACATACATCCTGGATGTGGTAGCAGCCAAAGCTATTCTGGAAAGCAGGGTACTACAGTTGGCAACAAGTAATACACAACTGCAAGCAGACCTCACCAAGCTGCAACAGAGCTGATTCTAGCTCAGCAACACGAACAAGCAGGGCACCAGGAGATTGCCAAGTTGCAGCAGAAGGAGGAGGGCCTAAACAAATATATTCAAAGTCTCTCCAAAGCGCTGACTGAGGCCTCCACAAAGGTGCGGGAGCTTCAAACTGAAGCATCCCAACGGCTTGTCCCCATCCAGGAACAACTTACACTTTTGGAAGCAAAGAACACGCACCTGGGGACAGAGGTTAAAGCCTTACAAGACGAGAAACTCGTCTGGTTAGCCCAATCTGCACCAAACACAAGGCCGCTTTCCAAATCAGAGAAGAATCTTCTACAATGTCAGGTGCAAGTTTATAGCCAAACCCTCAACAGCTACCAGGCGGAGTTCAATAAGTATCTAACAAGCGCAACGCAAGAGCTCGCCCAAGCCAAGCAAGCCCTCAAGGCATGCCAAAAATACATGGAAACGAAGGCCCAGCCCACCCTCGTGGTAATTCCACCGCCACCTAATTTTGACGCTGCACAGGCTAGTACCAGCCAAGGTCAGAGCCAGCAGGCAGCAGGGGGATTTCAACCAGATCAAGGGTTCGAAGGCCAGGACCAAGGGTAGACAGATGCGGCCGCTGAGGCGCGTGACTAGAGCCAAGGCGCAACCACCAGCCAGGGCCAAGCAACATCATCCAGAGAGTCACGAATGATATCTACCAGCCGGGCCTTTCGAAGACCGAAATCCATGGAGGAGAACATCAATGAATTTTTATCCAAATATCCCCACGAGTCATCAAGAGGTGGCTGGCAGTTATCATTCTCAGTTCAGACCATCAAGGGAAAAGAACTGCAAGCCTTACCCGCCCTCCAACCACAATCGGAGTGGCGACAACAGAGACCCTGCGGCCATTAGGGCTTACGTGACGAGTCCGCAATAGTTACGGGTGAACGCGCCTTTTCTGCCTTGTCCACGAAGATCCAAATGGGCGGAATGCGACACTCCTCTGGACTAGATCACACTCAACAATTTCAACTAGCCCATTATAAAATCCGAATATGGGTGGACAACGGATGTAGACGCCAAAAGGGCTCTCTCCGCATTCGCCAGTTACTACATCAATTGCCTCGATCCCACAGTCTGCGCGGCAGCCACTTTCGCCCGGGACTTGGAATATTTAATGGGCATTGATACCAAATGGATGATTTCCTTTCCTCCATATTTTTTGATCCAAATAAGGCACTCGCTTCCGACAAAGTCGAAGACCAACTGCCAGTCGCTCACGTATATTACCGAGCTGCATTCCTTGGCGATCCCTATACGAAACGATTCCAAGCATGGGTGGATCAGGAATGGCTGACAGGAGTTCACAAGTCCTTCCACATGCCAAAGAACTCGAAGAAACTGGACCGTCTCAACTTCATGGAAGACGTTACGGGATATCTCATCCACCAGAGGTGGTCCAAGAGAACGCTCTACTAAACCGGCAAAGTGCCGAGGGACCGACACTACTTTAGACCGTGGGTCCTGTTGGGGGTATTCCCAACAAAGTGTAAATAAATAAAATCCTCCAATAAAATGTGTTGCGAGGGCATGGCATCCTGTGTGTATAAGCCCATGGCCCAATGAGCACGCAATTGAAGTTCTAAATAAAATGAACTTGACTTGGGCCTTGTAATTAAATAAAACTAGAGGCCCAATGTCATTTTTAAACTTAGAGATCACTTTTTAGAGTTGGGTCCAAATTGGACTCACATGAATCTTGTGATTTCTAATGTACTTTTTGTGGACCCTTGGATCAAGTTGGGTCCAAGATGAATGGTTAGGACCATTGTGAATATTAGCCAATAAGATTGAGGGGCAAGGGCCTTCCCCATTTTGTAAAAAGGCACCATTTATACAGTATTTTCATGCTTAATGAGAAGGAGAAAACTCTACCATTTTTGGAAGAGAAACATCTTCATTTGCTATTCACTACTTGCTATCGCTCTTGGTTGTGTTTTTTCTTGCTTTCTATTTCCATGTTTATTGTTTGCCGATAGTGAATGTTTTTCCATTAGCAAGCATAAGGAGCATTTGAGCTAACCTCCACCCTCACTCTCTTTCTCTCCCTTTCTCTTCTCTTCTCAATCTCTTCCTCTCCATTTCTTCCCTTCAACCAAACTATGATGAATGATAGTGTAGAGGAGTAGAGTTAAAGAGGAGTAGTATAGTGGTGAGTAGAGTTAAGGGAAAAAGTAGGAAATTAACTAAAAGTAGCATCTATGCATAGTTAGGCACCTATCCAGTGATCTAACCTTTGTTGACAGGCGGAAGGGCTATACTACGAAAGATCTTCGACCCCACAGCAAGCTGCACAAAGCAATCTACGGTCTGAAATAGGTTGCAAGATCATGGTTCGATAGAATCAACTCTTATCTCATTCAATTAGGATTTGCAAACAATTCAGCTGACTGTAATATTTATTCAAAGCATATAGGCACCAATTCAGTTCACATAGCTCTTTACGTAGATGATGCATGTATTTTGTCTAACGACACTTCTCTTCTGCACACTACTAAGAGTGATCTGTCAAAGGAATTTGACATGACTATTTTAGGAGCTGTTTATTCTTTGCTAGGAATTCACATTATTAGAGATAGACTTCAAAAGAAGATCTATCTTAGCCAACAGGCATATCTAAAAGGCATTTTAGAAGAGTTTCATATGTCTGATTACAAACCAATTGATACCCCAATGGATCCAAGTATAGTATTGACTAAACCTTCTTGTGCTGAGACTGATAGTGAAGTACTCGACTTAGCAAAGTACCCTTATCATTCACTAATCGGATCTCTAATGTATGCAATGTTGTGTACTAGCCAGATTTAGCATATACTATTAACACGTTAAGTCAATTCATGTCTAATCCTAGGATCTCTCATTGGAAATCATTTAAGAGAGTGATTAGATATATTCAGGGAAGTTTAGATCACATCTTATGTTACGATGGAAATGCTATCAACCCACTCGTGCTACGAGGCTACTCCAACTCGGATTGGGGAGGAACAGTCTCTACCAAAAAATCTACCTCCGAGTTTTGTTTCTATCTAGCAGGGGACTGATTTCCTGGAACTCAAGGAAGCAGAAATCAGTTGCGCTTTTTTCGACAGAGGCATAGATGCATGTCAAGCTTAAAAAAAAGCTATATGGATCAGGTTATTACTGCTACCACCATTCTGTGTGACAACTTGAGTTGTATTTCACTGTCGCTGAGTCCCAGATTTCATGGCAAATCCAGGCACATAGAAATCCAATATCATTTCATTTGGAAGAGAGTTTTCTCAGGGCAAGCGATCCTTCAATATTGCTCCACAACAGAAATGGTCGCAGACATCTTCACCAATGTGCTTCCCAAAATCAAGCACCAAAAGGTCTTCAACATGCTATACTTGACGAAGATACAAAGGCACCAACCGTGACCAAAAGGGGGACTGTTGAAAATTAAGCCAACAGTTGTCTCCTTGGTGAATGACTAATTTCTATTTCATGATTCTTCCTACATGTTTATTGATCATTGATCTAGGGTCAGGTGAAACCAACTTTGGTTCTATGTCTGCTCATCTGATACCTGCAGGAATCACAAACTTAGATTGTATTGTGCTTCTGTGTAATATAATAGCAGCTTGTTTTTATTTGTGTACAACGTAGATAAATGCTTGTTGTAATTGAATGCACTTTCATTGTTGTTTGATCGCGCTTGTTTACTCACTCTGATCAAAACACGGACGTCTACGACTCCTCAGTTTCTGATCAGATGATGGTTGTCTTTGACACCTGAGGAACTCGTGTTATCATATTGCTCTTCCATTTATTTCAAAACTATACTTCACATTAAATTTGATTTCAGTAGTACCACATACAAACCATCTCTAATCTCTTCGGTGGACTGTACTCTTGTTTCATAGTATGAATTAATTTTTAAGGTCCTATTGGACAATAAGAACACTCAAATCTGTGATTACATTTAGCATAAGCTGTCTGGGAAAATAGACATTCTATATGATATCATACAGGAGAATTGTGCTGATGTATTCATGAAAGGTATTAGACTGTTTTTGCACTTAGCAGCCGATTACAACGGACTTCTCTGTTCGCGTTCTTCTATCTCCCTTGCCCCATCACATACAACAGAAGAGGAGCCCCTATCAAACTTCTTATTCTTATCACCAAGGGGCCCTAATGCGGCAACGAGGTATGGTGCGCCAAACAATCAACAACGTATGGCTTTACCTGCACCACCAGGGCCAGCCAACCAACAAGTGTGGCCCCTGTGAACTTGATAGCAGCGGAGCACGAAGTACCAACACCACCTCAACCTGAGCAGCAGCAATGGTACGAGTCGGACGAATCATTTATGGATCCAACTTTTGGCCTCCCTTAGTCTGCTAATTGCCATCTTGCCTTTGGTCTGACTCCCTCTTAGGCTTGAACTTCTTCTTCTGCTTCTTTTTATTGTTGTAGAGAGCTTGATCAGAGGCGTCCATGTCATCAAGGTGTTCACGAGCCTCCACTTATTCTCTGATCTCAAACACAACTTTTTCAAGGGTCATTTGTGGATCTTTAGCTAGCAGAGTTCGGGTTGTCTAGAAAGATCTCGGTAGAGCACGTAGCAGGTAGGTGAGACCGCATGTTCTCTTCCAGCGTTGTGTAGTGACAAGAACAGATCCTTCATTTTTTTTATAAAGGACGTGAGGTCTTTGCCATCCCATCTTAGATAGGTTAGTTGGCCTTCTAAATGCATGATCTACGTGCGCGATTTAGTTTGGAATTTGGCTAGTAATCCTCTTTTGCATTAGAGAATGGTACGAGGTCAAGCGTGATGCTATCTTCAATGGATGAAGAGATGACAGCTACTGCTTTGTCATTTCTTGCTCTCCAATCTCGTAGCTCCTTGCCTATGTTGGTAGGTATTTCTTCTGTTCCGTCTACCCAAGGCCATAGACCTCCCCCCTTCAAGATGAGAGAAGTCTTTACCTTCCATGCTAGGAAGTTTGACCTAGAGGACTCAAGAACTGTGTATATCTTAGACTATATATTGCTTATAGACAACATTGTTGCAAACTCTATTTCAGCTTGAATCCAGACTCTTCGTTCTGAATGAAAATAAAACCTTCAAGTTTTGATACCATTGATGGAATCTAATGTTAATGATGGGGAAAATGAAATGTGCTAGGTGTCGGACCGTCTGCATTCACTGTTGCAGTGTCAGATAATGCGCTTTCAACCCTAATTTCTATTTTGCCTAGATAGAGTCGAACTCTCAATTGCGGCTACTGCTGCATCTTTGAGATTTATCTTCTTCCAAGGTGTAGACAAACATGGCTGACCTACTACTGATTTATAAAACCTTTAGATTAATGAGCCTTAGTGCAGAATGTAGAATGAAAGCTGAATGAACATGAACAATGAATCAACATTAAGCATTCAAAATTATACACAAAGCAAAATATGCAAGTAGCATTGTATTTTGTCAATGATCTTTGGGCGTTGTGTCGCAGCGCGTTGACGCAAGAGTTTTCTATCTCTCACGAACAAACAACAGGTCTCGCTTACTAGCGGACGCTAACTACCTCTCTCTTGTGTTCATCCCGTTTATATAGGAACAGAGAGAATGGGCTTAAGTTAATCATCTTGATTACAAGAACATATTAAGCCTGTTCTAACGGCTTTAGTTGTCCATCTGCATCATCCATGGAGTTCGTTTTCCACGTTGGTACTTTGCTGATCTTCCCAGGCACTAGGGTTGTGAAGATCCATCGCTTTTGTGCATTTGTTTGTGATCGCAATCGTCAGAATGCGGTTCTTCGCGATCGTGAGCCATATCACATACTGGCTGTTGTCGTTCCCTTCGCGATGGCCTTCGGTCAGATGCTTTGTGAACTAAGGTACGGTTGTGGTTCCTTCGGTCTTCACTAGTAGACTACAATCGTTGACGTTGTGGCTTCCTTTGGTTTGGTTCATAATGAACCACATGCTGAAGCCTTGTGGTTGCCCAACGGTTTCCCTTGGCTTCGCTCTGCAATGAGCCATAGGTGAGGCTCCTTCGGTAGCCTGCGGTGGGTTGCTCGTTGGTTTTTGCAACGTTGACTATGTGGTTGTCTTCGGTGCCATCGCTGAGTTGCTCGTTGGTCTCCGCAACTTTGACCATGCGGTTGTCTTCGGTTGCAGTCTTTGCCTGTGGCATTTTCCCGTGTATTTCTGCAGGTTTGTGATCACAAGCTAAAAGCTCTTTGAGGGTAGAAACTTGATGTTTCTTCATGGAACTCAACAAAAGTGAAATGCACATGTGAATCTCATACCCCATCCTCCATAAGTAAAAGACCTATGTAAATCTAGAAGTGTATTTATGGAATGTATAGACAACAAAATAGTGCAAGACATTACATTGTAAGATAAATTAATGATGGATGAATTGACACGATAAAGATAAACAACAATAAAAAAGTGCACTTGCTATAGTAAAGAGAGCATATCTATAGTAAATAGGTATACTTTAAAGGCTCTTCACATGGTAGAAAATCTGGGCTCGAGGAAATTTCGGGATTCAAGAGCCTAGGTGCGGTCATTGGGCTATCACATTTAGGCCTAGGTTCTTCAAGCCTCCCTCTCAACCCCTCAAGATACTGTAAAAAAGGAGTGAGGGGTTAAAAAAAAACTTGCTATGTAACTTGTACACCCCCTCATGGGTTGAGGGGATTTACGACAATTCCCATTTCATGGATTCCTTGGTAGCTTTCTTTAAACCCAATCAAACATTTGTTGTTGATTGAATGCCTTTGCAGTATCTTTTTCATGGAATCAACAACATTCACTTGAAAAATGAAAGATGCTCATAAAAATGCTGCAACGAAGAGAGATGGGTGGTTTGTTGTCAAAAACTACCAAGCTGCTGCCACATGTAACGTAGAGAGTCCAATGAACTAGTGGCTTGTGGAAACTACTAACTTGGCCTGTTAAATAAATGACTTATAACATGGCTGGAGGTTCACATGTAGAGATTCCCTTATGCCTCCCCACATCTCAAATGCTCATGCAAATTGACTATTTGGTCGAACTTTACAAATGATTGGCACAAGGAAAAGTGACTTTGCTCCCACAAATCATTTACATTTTTTTGAAAGCCTTGCCAATTGACACAAGGGGAGGCTTCACTCTTTCTCCCATGAGTAAAAGTGATCATTTTTCAATGTTTTCAAGGCATAAACAATTCAGCTACATACCGTGTGTGACATTTGTGTGCATATGGGTTAGGCTTCTTAACAACCTTGGAGGACACAACCAATACTTAAAATGTCTTGGCTAGGTTGTATATGACCACTATGTAGTGACATCTTCTTAAAATGATAACAAGAGCTGTTAATAATGCATGCTAAAAAACAAAAAACTATAAGCCACAAAAATATTTTTTAGTCATAATGATTGCCAAAAACAATTATTTATGCTTGAGAACGGTCTTTTTAGTTAATTACACATGGTTTAACAATAACTTCACTATGGCTTCGCCTAACGACCTCGTCATAATTTACAATTTTATCGGGTGCAAAAGGTCACTCAAAAGACCTTTCTCCAATACATAACCAAACGATTCAGAATAGCCAAAGTTTATTTTGGAAGATATTATTGAGAACTCCTAAGTAAAAGGATTTTAGATGGAATTCTATACCCTAAATCAACAATTCTTGTTCGAACTTTGAACACAAAAAAGTCAATATCGTAAATCGGTGAGTATCTTAAATATGTGAGAACCGACCAAACATTGATAGAATCATAATTCAATTATAAATTGGAATCTTTATAATATATCCCAACAGCCCCCATGAATATGTTAAAATGAAGATATTTTGAATTTAAATAATTTAATTGTGGGCTGCCGCCACGTGACGGGCTTCCAGGGGTGCATCCGTGAAGCTGGTCCAGAGCCTGCCGCGTGCCATCACGGGCATCAATGGCTTTCAACAATGAAGGGAAACAGGCCGTCATGCCCTTCACCTTGGCATCAACCATCCCTTCCTCGCATAAAATCTCTTTTCAGTATGAAGGGCATAGGCGGTCACGCCCTTCAGCGTGGCATCTTCCATCCCTTCGCCATCCTTTTGCACGTCTCCCCTCTCTCTCGCCCCCTCGCCTTCTTCCTCGGTACTGTTTTTTTTCTCGCTGTTTTTATGGGCTAGAGGTAGCGAGAGAGATGGAAGAGGGCTATTCCTGATGCCTGCCATTGCTTACAGTTTCCAAATTGATGCCACATTTTGGCATTTTACGCTTTCAGAGCCCTGAGCTTCCACCTTTTCTGACTTTTATGGCTCAATCCATGCCCATAACAATGCCCTTTCTCTGATTCTTATCTGAATTGGTGCATTGCATTATCTGAATTGGGGCATTGCAGTGTTTGATGCATCTCTGATTTCATTCCATTTGCACAGCAGCTGCTTGTCACTGTATCTTCTGTCATTTATGCCTCTTGTTTGATCATTGATTGAGCTTTGTTTGTTGGGCACTTCTCAAAAGTACTTGGAAAAGTGGCAGCTACTACTTTCCGTCCCGTTTCTACCATATCTGCTCGAAAACAGATATATATATATGAATATTGTATAAACCTCTGTCCGCAAGACCATTGCAGAGGTTATGTATCTAGGGTTTTCAATTGAAGAAATTTCTGTCTGTGCACTTATTCTAATTCTATCATTGATAATGCGATGACTGTTATCTCTTAAAAGGTTAGCAGTTTATCTTTATCACACGATAGACTGATTGTTGGCATTGGCAAGTGCAAATTTCTTCGCTTGGTTCACAGTTACTTGTCCTTGGTCAGCACTTCATTTACGCGATGCATACTCAGAGCATGGGGGTAAAGATTCAGGTTCCATCCTGTGCCGCTTGCAATCAGACTAGCAAACAAGTGATTAGAGCAGTGGGATCAAGTTTTGCGAAGCCTTCAATAGTATTTCCTGCTGTTGATTATGCTCCTAGTAATAGTTTGCAGAGCCGTTTCTTCTGTGGATCTTCAAAGATTTCTAGAAACAAAGAGATTAGTGTCAAGTGGAACACCAGACAAACTCTTGTTGCTGTACCCAAAGCTATTGTTGCAACAGAGAATGCTCCTATTGAGGTATAGTACATGCAACTGCAGAACCTTTTCTAGTACCTGTTTGCTGAAGCGCTATCGCTTTTAATACAGATGGAACTTTCTGCTCAGAACTCAAATTATGTAGCCTTGGCATTCCGATTTCATCTGCTTTGCGAAGCTAATTAAAATCTTCTACATGTACCGTGAAGACTCTCATAATTTGGTTTTTCGGTTTGACTAGATGACGAAGGACTTCAATCTAGATGGTGGCTCGCTATTGAAGGTGAGCTCGTCGCATCAGCTTCTTGTATCTAAGATCACATATTTCGCAGGATTCAAGTACACAATGTTTTGCTTGACACTAATAGGTACTTAATTTCAGGTAAAAACCTCGGCATTAAGAAATGGATCCCCTGGATCTGTTGAATTGGAAGTGACTAGATGCAATGCGACGTCGTTGATCCTACACTGGGGAGCAATTCAGGACGGGAAAAGGTGTATTTTCGCGAAATGGGCTTCTATCAAAACAGACAAATTGTCAAGCGAGATTCTTAAAACTATTTAAGGTGCAATACATGAATGTGCTTTAGGAAAAGCTTCATAATATGTTTTTTTTGTTCTCTGCAGTAAGTGGTTTTTGCCATCTAGTTGGCCAGAGGGTACTAAGGAGTACAAAAAAAGAGCCTTGCAGTCTCCATTCAAGAAGGTGCTTTGCTTTTTCGGCCTTTAATTTCACGCATCATTCAGAATAAGTTTGCTGTTATTGATTGGTAAATTCTCCTGGTATGTGCTTCCAATAACAAGCACGAGCTCTCGATCCGCATTTGCTTGCGACGGAAATTCCATACTACTTTGTTGGCCCTTTTGCTGCAGGCAGGTGACAGCGCTACTTTGAAGATAGAGATAAACGACCCCAAATTCCAGGCTATCGAGTTTCTTTTGAAAGACGATGCAACTGATAAATGGTACGTTCTGGTGGAGTTTGCAAACAGTTTGAGTAGACAGACAAGCTTCTCTGAAAGATCTTAGAAGCTTATGTACTAATTTGGGTGGATCTTACCAACAGGTTTAAGCTTAATGGTGGCAATTTCCGGGTGGAAGTTCCAAAAAGTATCACTGACATTTCCCAGATACATATACCTGAAGAACTTATTCCTGTACAAGCATATTTACGGTGGGAACGAAATGGCAAGCAAAACTATTCGCCAGACCAAGAAAAGGTATGTCGTTCTAGGTCATCCAAGGTAAACCAATTGCTTGCTGTATCTCATGATTACATTTTTCTGTTCTTGTGGCATTTATGTGTCTAGAAGTGTACATGCTTGTTTGAATCTCTTTTCATTTCAGAAAGAGTACGAGGAAGCAAGAAAAGAGCTTCAAGAAGAAGTTGCAAAGGGGACCTCACTTGAGGTTATTCGGTCACGGTTGTTGGGTGGAAAGAATGACAGTGGAAGCCACTCTGAAGATTCTGTGAGAACTGATTCAAGCATCCCTGAAGAGTTGGTCCAAGTCCAAGCATATATTCGTTGGGAGAGAGCTGGAAAACCCAATTTCTCCGCTGAAGAGCAGCTTGTCAGTAACTTCATCATTTCCTCATGATTATAGCCTCTGTTTTATACTCATTGTGGACTTAAACGAAATGACTGCACGTGTTTTAAGGCGTACCTGGTAGAATCCTTGCACAGAGAAAACTTTCAGCATAAAAGCAGATGAAATCGGTCCTCACAACCAAGGTTGTTGCAGGTGGAATTTGAGGAGGCTAGGAAGGAACTTCAGGCAGAGTTATCTAGAGGATTGACAGTAAAAGATCTGCAAAAAAGACTTCAATCTAATGAGAAACAAAACAATGGCAAAGCCGTTACAAAAACTTCAAAGCCCGAAGTCTCTTCATCAACTAGGATAACTCGAAAATCTCGTGATTTATCTGACTTAATTCACAAGTACTCCAAGGTCAAGGCTGAAGTTGTTGCCTCAACGCGGGAACCCACACCTTTGGAGCTAGTGGCACAAGAGCTTGAAGATGCTAACAATGACAGTGTCTTACTCCGAAAGACATTCAAGCTTGGGGACAAAGAGCTTTTGGTAGGAATCAATGCTCAAGCCTTACTCTCTTGTTGGAAAGCTAAGAGCTATGCTTGGGTAACAGATATTTTTAATACTTTTAATGGTAATGCCCCATGCTTATTCAGATTTTGGTGCCATATGATTCTCAAATCTCTGTTCTGGTTCTCTGGTATAGGCTCTTGTGAGTAATCCTGGTGGAGAGGTTTTCTTGAGGCTTGTCTCAAATATGAAAGAGCCACTATTGCTTCATTGGGCTGTCTCAAAGAACAATGCAGGAGAATGGCAGGTGCGTGATTCACTCATACGTAATGCCAATGAAATTCTGTTTCACAATTTTCAAAGCATTTCAATGTTAATAATGATGGGCTAGATACATTTTCTTTATGGATCTTTATCAACACTTAAGTTTTTGCCTCAAACAGCATAAATTTGATGCTGTCAATGCATATTGACTGCCGGTTACCTTGTTTTTTGTGTAAACTAACTGCCTGATAAACGAAATTTCTTCTCAGGCACCACCTGCAAGTATTGTGCCTGAAAATTCCAACGTTCTTCAAGGATCATGTGAGACACCATTCACAGAGGGATTTTCTGGGCATTCATCTCTACAGGTATATTATGAGATTTGTTTCCATACATGTCAGACTTGTTCTGCTTTACGAGTCTTTCTGCCAGAAGCTGCTTCTGCTTCTGAAGTTGAGTTTTGTATGTTTTGTTGTGTATCAACTAATAAGGTCAGTTTTCTTTAAAGCATATGCTAACAAAACTAGCTGGATGGAAGCTCAGATAAGAAATATTTCAGTATTACGACAGAATAATGAAAGAAACTGCATTAACAAGCAGTAAGCTAAATTGATTTTCTTTCTTTTACCCTCTTTTATCTTTGGCTTAAGAAGTCATAGAACTTGTACAATGACTGTAACATCTTAATTGCAGCTGTTTCATCACAAAGTTGTCCATTCATGATGCTTTGTAGCCTTTTGTCCCTCTTGAAACTTTATCCTAGCTACAAACACAATGATTTCTTAGAATATCTAGAACAATAGCACAAGTGCGATGTCCGTATGGAGAATTTTTCCCTTTCATAGGTCTCATTATCTGAGTTAAGTGTGAGCTGCTGCTGTTTAGACTAGCAGAATTGTCGTAGTTTTACAATATAAAGTTTATAGGTGTTTTTTAACTTTCCTTTTGAAAAGGTTCACAACATTTGGTCCACAAATAAGTGGTCTGTTGAAGGCTCCCTTTCGTATCTCATGGCCTGGAATTCAATTCTACTCAGGCACACATGCATATAACTTATAAGAAAAGCTCTCAACTTTTGTCCATTTTTCTGCTTCATTTTTTAAGGATGTCCAACTGCTTCCTACTAAGTTCAGATTTTGCAGAGTTTTGTCTCAACTGTGCACCTATATATTCTTAGAGTTCTAAGTACATTTGCTAGTTTGCATTTCACTGCTTGCTAAGTACATAGCAGGTTCTTAACCTGTATATGTGAGCATGTCGTGTCTTAAATTGCTGAGTTTGAATTCTGAAAATCTTTGTTAACTGCTTCACAACTCGCCTAAGATTGAGGTACATATGGGCATGTTTTTTGCATATCAACTCAACATTACATTTCAAAAACAGCTGACTTTTCTTGTTGGCCAGCATATTAGAGTTACATATTGAGGAAGTTCTCCAAAATGCCTGAACATAATCCAAGCAGTCCTCTAATTTGCTCTGAATCAATCACAGTCGCTGGAGATCAACTTTGGCAAGAATGAGTTCATAGGCACTCCATTTGTTTTACTCACGGGTGGGACATGGATAAAGAACAATGGATCAGATTTTTACCTGCCTTTGAAGAGAACGGAGGAAAAGCGACCAAAGGTATCTAGCGTTCCTGAAGTTTGTCAAACAGTTTGGTTACAGACTGCTCATCTCTTTTGTTGTATTCGGGTACTTCTTAGGCCTAGCATTTGATATTTCTCATTAAATAGTTCCGCTTTTGAAATATACTTTAAATTGTTCTGACTTTGCTATAAAAAATCAGGGAATCCTTCATTTGTAACTCTTCCAAAATTTTCCAAGATGTGCAACTGTAAAACTTTGAACCCAGCAAGTTTATCATTCAAAGAACTAATTTGTGCATATCTCAGCATTCACTAAGTGATGGAAGTGGAACTGCAAAGCAATTATTGGAAGACATAGCAAACATGGAGAGTGAGGCTGAGCGCTCTCTGATGCATAGGTAAGAAGTACTAAAATTTACAAGCTTTGCCGAAATAGACTATGAGCCTCTTTGACTGGTCAAAGTTTCTCTCCTCTTGCATATAAATTGGTCAACTCTCTAGATGAAATAAGGACTTCAAAACTGGGAAGTTCTTTAAATGAAGTGATGAATCTTTTGCAGATACAACATTGCAGCAAATATACTAGATAGCGCAAAACATCAAGGGGAGCTTGGTCTTGCTGGAATTCTTGTTTGGTTGCGGTTTATGGCCACCAGACAATTAATGTGGAATAAAAACTACAATGTGAAGCCACGGTCTGTTGCATTATTATCGTTCAAGATTTTAAGTTTATTCTTGACATGCGCTTTGATGGAGTTTTGTATAGCTAAAAAATCAGAACGCTAAGAATTTCCAATGATCATTGCTAGATTCAATTGCAGCTCTGCCCCCCGGAGTACATTAGATTTGCTGGCTTCTTTGAGTAATCTTTCTCTCAACAATTGTCAAAAACTGATATTGGCTGAAACCTATGCTCTACAGAGAGATCAGTGCAGCTCAAGATAGGCTCACAGATTCACTTCAGGCTCTTTATCTAGAGCAGCCACACAATCGAGAATTGATCAGGCTCATCATGGGTACTGTAGGGAGAGGTGGTCAGGGAGACGTGGGCCAAAGAATTCGAGATGAAATATTAGTCATTCAGGTATGAATTACTTTCACCGTACAAACACAAGTACCTTTTTTTTAATGTTCTTGTACTCTGGCTGGTGATGTTCACACTTCGACGTTATTACCTGCAGAGAAACAATGACTGCAAGGGTGCAATGATGGAAGAGTGGCATCAGAAGCTACATAATAACACGAGTCCCGACGATGTAGTCATCTGTCAGGTATGAACTTGGAGTTAAATTTCCATAAGTATACATAATGAGCTAAACTAAAATCAACTCGTTAGTGTATGGATGAGGTAACAATTAAGGAGCCTCTTGCATTTACAGTTGTTTATTGAAATCTCTGGACATAAGGTTTCTACAGGCTAGAGGATTGAAGAACGAGTTTTGTGAAACAATCAGATGATAACATCATGAAATCATGAAAGTAGCAGCAAGTGTCAATGTAATGAGAGTGCTCGAACAAGGAACACACATTAAGCTTCCCTACGGTCATTCCTGCAAAAAAGAATCATCCGAACAACCTTAAAATGTGGGCAATGGGGCCGAGTAAAAGGGTTATCATTCAAAATCCTCTATTACTACACACTATAGATGAAGTCACCATACATATGTAAGGCATGGGGACATTGTCACTGATGTCTAACCTAAGAGGCAATATGCAAAGCTTGGTCCTTGTCAAACCATACAGATAAATTGTTCCAAATCTAAAAAGATTATGCCTGAAATGACATAGAATGTCAATGTAAACTCATGTACTAAATTCTCCTTACTCAAAAAAGGGGCAATATTCCTAATTTTCATTAAGGTTTGGCTTTAGGTGTGCTTTGATGAATTGGCTTTTAGAGCTAAGGTTTTTGCACTGTCATCACTAGGCTACTAGTAAGGTGCCACAATCACATGAAAACATGTCTATACTCTCATCATCCCATCACCTAAAGAGTGGGAGATAAAATTTGCATGTAGTACTA
Source organism: Diphasiastrum complanatum (assembly GCA_029204225.1). Classification (NCBI taxonomy): domain Eukaryota; kingdom Viridiplantae; phylum Streptophyta; class Lycopodiopsida; order Lycopodiales; family Lycopodiaceae; genus Diphasiastrum; species Diphasiastrum complanatum. The sequence continues at coordinate 8,152,322 of CM055103.1, forward strand.
CACGTGATGGTTAGGGCTTTCACTCTTAAAGCATAAACTGGTTAGCCCAGGTTTTATCTTCTCTATGTAAATGCTGCTTGTGCCACAAGAATGTTGTGGGCTTGAGTTATCAACTACTGTGATAGAAGTAAAATTTTGCCTATCAAATGTAGACATCATCTATCATCATTGTGGAACTCTTGATGCTCTGACGAGTCTACTAGATTGGATTAAAGTGCTTTAGAGTGTACTTCTTTATGCTTTAAAGTAGAGGCTGAAGACCCAATAGGGATGACCGCATCATGTAGTATAATACATCGTAATGCAAAGGCTATAGTCCTTGATTATGTCATGACATAATCAGATCTAGAGAATAATATTCTTGAGAATGCACTTGTTTAGGCTTTAAAGCAGAGGCTAGAGACATAGTAGGGATGAAACGAACTAATGCCATGATTCTAAGCACACTTTGTTGGATTATGTCTTGGAAATTGGCACTATCTCTTGCAAAGTGAGATCTAGAGAAGAATATGACAATTGTATGAAACTTACCTTACTTTTTGTTGGAAATGGTGAACTCAATCAACCTTTTTCAACACATTCCCTGAACGACCAATAGTTCAACACACTATCTGGACACAACGATAGTACCGAACCAAAGTCTCACACCAAGAGTCATGATACGACCATTGAACAGTTGAATAGCTACCGAACTATCGAATGACAGAACTATCAAGTGATTTAAAATATCGAATTTGAAACTTGGCAGTCGTGAACTGCAAAATGCCACGATCAGCCGTAGGCAACATTACAAGAGTTAACACGTAGTTAGCTGGTAGTTAAAAGTGAACCTTTCTTGTAATGATTAGCTAAGTTGTCTTTTAATTTCCCTTGAAGGAATATATGTATGAAGGAATAGAGATCAAATAGAGAGAAGTGTAAGAGGAACTTCAGGGTGATGTTTGGCACCGCACCGACGACTCACTCAAAAGAAAAGAAAGACAAAAGAGATTCTGTTCTTCTAGCATTGTTTTTGCGTTGCATGCATTTGCTTGATTGTTGTGTTGTCTGTGATGCTTAGCTCTTTTAGTTCCTGCAATTCCGCACATTATACAGGCGCTTTCGCCAGCATGGTATTAGAGCAGGTTCATTAGATACAATATGGCTAGTGCAATTCAGACAAAGATCACAATCAATCTCGAATTTGCAAACTGCCGCATATGGAAGATCAAGACAAAGACACTTCTAAAGGGCGAGGGGATTTGGTCAGTAACAGGTCTCACGGAGCCAAAACCTCTAGAGGGAGATCAAAGGAGGGCGGAATGAGTAAGGAAGGATGAGCGCGCAATGGCGATCATTGTATCCTCCATAAACGAAGACATCCTCATGCAGATTGAAGACTGCCAAAGCAGCCATGAAGTGTGGGAAAAGCTAAAGCAAAAATACGAAGTGAGCACGGTTGCATCAGTCATATGCACCTCCACAATCAGCTGCAGTGCCTGCGATGGGATGGAAACGAGCTAGATTGGCATGTGGAAAAGATCAAGATGATCTTCACACAGCTCTCTGCATTTGGAAGAGAGCATCAAGTCCCAGCACCCAACAGTTGATGTACTTCATGAAATCACTACCCTCGTCTTATCGGCCGCTAAGAATGCTCATCTTAAGTTTACCTGACATTCGAAAGAGCGATCAATCTAGTAGCAAATGGAGACCAAGAGAAGGCCCTTTTCATAAAGGGAAAGTGATCACTGCCACAAGATGGGACATACAGTAGACAAATGTTGGTTTAATCCAACTATACCTTGCACTCACTACAAGAAAAAGGGGCATTCAACACACGATTGTTGATTTAATCCCAAAAGAAAGCACAAAGGAGAAAAGGCGAATGTCACGGAATCATGTAAAGATGGTGAGAAGAACGACAATGTATTAACAACTGTTGATGAAGAGTCCACGATTTACTCGCAACAAGATTACGACATTGTGATTGATTCAGGAGCCAGATCTCATATCACTTGCAACAAGAATGTTTTGATGAACTACCAGGCACTGGACAACACAAGAACAGTGATATTGGGAGATGGAAGCAGACACGATGTCGAAGGCATGGGAACTCTTCAACTCCATACACTGTCGCGACATACAGAGCTACAAGGAGCACTCCATGTACCACATTGAGGAGAGACCTACTCTCTGTATCGAGGATAGCAGATCTTGGAATACGAGTCTTGTTGTGGAAACGCATGCACAATGGTCAAGCACAGATTGAATAAGCTGCTGACTGTCGCATCAAGGCAAGGTAACTTGTATAAAGCGAAAATCATCAATAGCTACGATAGTGTACTGAATGTATCCGACAGTGAGAATCATCTCTGGCGTAAACGTTTGTACCATCTAAGTATGAGGAGTTTGTATGACATGAGTGAATGGTCTTAAAGTTATAAGTCCAAACTCAAACTTCTGCGAAGCCTGTCAGAAAGGTAAGCAGCATCAAAATCCTTTCGAGCTAAGGACATCCTAGAATTAATTCATTCAGATGTTTGTGAACTCGTGAAGGTCGACTCCCTTTTGGGATTAGCATATTACCATTTGTAGGGTGTTGCAACAGCCCTATCCGTGTGTGTATTGTTCACACTTTTTGGCAAGAAAGAAGGGTTCCGAAAAAAGCTTTGTTGGAGGCTAACCTGATTCTTTGCTTGCTGGTTTTTGAGTTTGTAATGCAATTTCAGGCTGAAATTTTCAGCACACAAGGCTTGTAGGAGGGCGAGTTCCTACATCCATCTAATGTGTGGTTTCAACACATTCCGGTGCTGATTTGTCAGATTTGATACTTGCTAGTTTTTGTGTCTTTTAGGGCACATTTAGGGTTTGGAAAAGTTTATCTTCTTGGCTGGTTCTTATGGCAAGAGATTTGGGAGCAATTCGTACTTGTTCAGGTGAAGATATGTTGGATGGCACCAACTATTCTTCATGGAGTTGCAAGCTGAGATTTTGCATCGACGTGATAATCAAGATTTTATCGGTAACAAGATCTATCTTATATCATTTGAGATTTTGCAAGACCTCTAAAAGTGCTTGGGAAACACTTTTAAAGATATACCGAATAAAGGATTCATCATCATGCTTTTTCCTCTCTACTTCATCCTCTTTGAAGGTAGAAGAGCAAAGTTTGATCATTGTCTTTCTACAAGTACAAGTTTGCATCGGAATGTTGGTATGGTAAAGCATTCTTTTTTCTCTTGAGCCATTTGTTGCAAATGATGGATGCATTAGTGAAGAACTTTATGAGCAAGCTTCTCAAGATAATGTTTTGCAAAAGGCTGAAATCAAGCATTCTTTGAAGCCATTTTGTACTAATGGAGGAGGGGAAAAAATCATGTCAATTAGTACATTGGTTCAAAGTGGCATGTTGCTGGATTTTTTGGGTGTTCAAAGTGGCAAGCTATTGGTTTTTTTCTTGAATATGGTGGACACCAGATTTAGCCATGGTTTATTGATCATTTTCAGCCTATGTTACATCGTGAGCATCCTATTATGCATTGGGAACGGCTTGCGGAAGGTTTTAGGACAGCAAGGTCCACATTTGGAACACTTTGGACAGCAAAGTGTTGGTGATTTTGTGGCTGTTGGACAGCCTGTTACAGCCTCTTGTTAGCTGTCCGAGTCTTTGCGGGATAGCAAAGCATCTTTTTACCTTGGAGGAAACACACATGCCTCACCAAAATCAGTACCTTATGTTGATTTTCATGTTTTGATGCTTACTTCCTATGATGACGGTGTTGTCTTACCTAGTGTTGGTGAGCAGGTCATTGATAGTAAGATTCGGGAGGATGTGATGGTAAAAGAGTATCATATACTCTTCTTTATGTTTCTTGTGGTAAGAAGACTTATGGAATCATGTGGGAACCATTGATGGATTGCAAATTCATATTTCGGCTTGTGGCTGGTTTTTGGTTTACCTACTTTGGATGGAGCATGCTTGTCTTCACTCGTCGACTTCATGCTACCGCACTTCGTATTCTACATCTCTTTTACATCAGGCATGATTGGGGCTGAGATTTCGGCTACTTCGACTACTTCAAGCTGAAGTTTTTTTTTGGCGGCATTAAGCTTGGACAGCAAGCTACATCTTTTCTTTTTCGGCTACATGGAGTTTTGGGCAACATGCAACACTTTGCATTTTTGTTGCAATTTTTCATACTTCATGTCATGTTATGTTTTTCACATTATCATTTAAGGAGGGTGTTAGAAGTAATAAATGATAATGATAGTTTCCCATAGGTTACTTTGACCCAAATGGTTGAGACTTGTGTAACCATGGGTTAGGTTTATTATTTAGACCATGTTAAGTCAGTTTTAGTTAGAGAGAGAGAGAAAGCTTTACTAATGTCTTTTCCATGCCAAAAGGCATATAAGACTAATGAAATACATGCCAAGTGCAATGGGAGCACATAAAACGTTTCCGAAGCTGTACCCAAAATTGCCTGCCTCCCTTGGTTCCTCTGAAAGTCAAGAAGTGGCAACACAGTTGCAAAGCGGAATGCTCTGGAAGGGATTGTGACAGGGTAGATCAGTTTTGCCATGTTATTGATGATGATTAAGTACATGAGTTTCTTTGTGAAACTTTTTTCTCCGAGTTAAGTAATGGGCTATTTCTAGGGAAAAGAAAGCAGAAGGAAACAACTTGCTCATAGTGAATCAAATTTAATTTCTTAGTTGCAATTTTCCTTTATACCCTCTTATACAAGGGCAGAGATTTATTGGAGTTTAAATTTTTGTGCCTGTAAACTGCGCGCAATGTTTTTTCCTAGTGAATAATCCTTTTCACACCAGTTATTTGCTTTATCTGCAGGCTCTTCTTGACTACATTCAGAGCGATTTCAATATTGATATCTATTGGAAAACATTGAATTCGAATGGTGTCACAAAAGAGCGCTTGGCAAGCTATGATCGTCCAATTGTCTCGGAGCCTAAATTCAGCCCAAATCAGAAAGAAGGCTTGATTCGTGACCTGACTGCTTACTTGAGGACTTTGAAGGTGGTTTTGCACACACATAGCTCTATAATCCTCAAGGAAATAAGAAAACTTAACAGCTAGGACTTTGCTTCATTTGATATCTCATAAGTTCTGTTGCGGTGGTTTGTCCTATCTAACAAGGGCATCTACATCTGTCTTTGTCCCATTGCAGGCTGTCCACTCTGGGGCTGACCTTGAGTCTGCAATAGCAAGTTGCATGGGCTATTCTGCACAAGTACGATGCTTATCTCTCTTCTTCTTGTGATTGAAGCATGCATCGAAGTATAGAATCTGATCTAACTGGTGACGGTACTCTTTCAGGGATTTGACTTCATGGGAACTGTGCAGATTCACCCGATAAGTGGTTTATCAGAAGCACTTCCGGTATTTCTCCTTTTATTGGCATGACATTCATGAAGAATATGGTCTTTCAAGTTTCTGTGAAGGAAACAGAACATGCCATCCATGTGTGTTGCACAAATGGATCTACTTGTTAAAGTACATTCTTAGCAATTTTAAGACCCTGTCTGCTAACAATGTTGGCAAGCTACCGACTCCACTACCTTACTGCTTGCAATATCTACACAATATCACCACTTGCAATATATCCACCATAGTCGCAGTGGATCATTATCTGCCGCAACCACGTTCTGGAACCTGCATTTTGGAATGCCAGCAATCTAGCCAGCGTTATTTATTCTTTTTAAACAATAAAATCAGGAAAAAACCAAAAAAATTCACAAAAACAAGGAAAACAAAAAAACCAGAAGAAACTCAAAAACCAATTAAGAACAGAAAAGACTGGATTGTATTCCTGAACTTGAGCTGCATCTATGATCAGCACTCTATCAGCACTTGCAATATTGTAGAATGGTTCTGAACATAAGCTTCTGCAATATCTCTAGTGCCTTATCATGTGAAAATGGTTAAAGAGTTTTTTTGAGCTACTTTCAAACTTTACGGTCCTGAGGCATTGTGCATTGACTACTTGCTAATACTCCTTCCCAAGATGAGGTATATGCCGTATCAGTGAGGTTTTGTTTTCCATGCCATAGCCATAGCCTTAACCCTCTTTCATTGTTTTGTAGAAGCTCCTATCATTTGTCTTGCAGCATGTTGAAGATAGGGAGGTGACTCCACTCTTGGAGGTAAATACTTTTCTTTCCCCTTGAACGAATCAGTATCTAGTTAGCTTACTTGTTGCATCAGTTTGAATTTACACTTTGAAGGTGGTTGAAGGCATGTGCTATCATTCAAATTGTAACCAAAGTCTCTCTATGACCTTTATGAAGAAGAAAAAAGGATATTAATCAAGACTACCCAGCTAAAAAGCTGGGCAATTAAGGATTCTGGGTTCTATTTTTGCACTTAATCCAAAGGGCGATCAAAGGCATTGTGAATGTAAGACAAGGATAAAAATCTGCAGGGACTCTTGGAAGCTCGAAGGGAATTGCATCCCACCCTCCAAACATCACGTGATAGATTGAAAGACATTATATTTTTGGACCTTGCCCTTGATTCTACTGTTAGAACTGCAGTTGAAAGAGGGTTGGAGGGGCTCAACAAAGCTGGGCCCCAGGTACATTTGACGTGAAGTTATTCTCTAGTGCTGCTTAGTGATCGTCAAAATTCTTTGTTGCTATTCACTCTTGATCTTGTATAAGACTGGGGTTTATACTTCTGTTGTCCTCTAACCCCCATTTCTGAAGCTTGTATCAATGAAATGCAGGAACTCATAACAATCATTAGCTTGGTACTTGAGAACCTGTGTCTGTCAAGTGACAACAACGAAGAATTTGTATACTGTTTGAAGGTGAGAAATTCTTTTGGATCCTGAGCAGTTAAAGCTTGTTCGTAACCTAGCTTGTGCTTTTTGTTTTGAATTATGGCTCAGCTTAAGACGTGGTGAAATAAAAGGGCATTGTGCTTCTTGATCTATTTGTGAACCCAACAGGATTGGGTGAAAATACTACAGCTTTGCAAGGCTGGAGCAAATCAGTGGGCATTGCAAGCCAAATCGGTTTTGGATCGTACACGGCTTGCACTAGCTGATAAAGCTGAAATTTATCAGACCATATTACAACCTTCTGCGAAGTATCTTGGGACACTGCTTAATGTGCAGACGTGGGCGGTTAGTACTTATCTGAATGGCTCAACCTTTTAGCTTGAAAATGCCTGATGTCCACATAAGTTATACACGTTATCTGTAAGTACACTGTAAGCTGAATTCAACTTATGTGAAGAACATTAAAGAGGAGGAGCTCTGGGTAGTGATGATGTTCCTCCATATTCTTGAAACAGGTTGACATTTTCACTGAGGAGATGATAAGAGCAGGTTCAGCTGCCTCCTTATCACTTCTGTTAAATCGTATTGATCCAGTTCTTCGGAATATTGCGCACCTTGGAAGGTTTCAGCCACCCCCCTCATTTTCTTTCTTTTGATCAACATATTGCTGTAGAGATAAAGTAGTCATGCTAGGTATGTGATTCAACTTGGAAGTCTGTACATTGGGTTTAAAAAGTCCACTAACTGGCAGCTTAATGTCTTTAGCTCATGGTTTAAGCAAGGTTCTACACAAACAGCTGGCAGGTTATCAGCCCAGTGCCAGTACGTGGATATGTGGTGGTGGTTGACGATCTTGGTGATGTCCAAGACAAAGTCTATGAAAACCCAACGATCTTGGTGGCTGGAAGGGTAAAGGGAGAAGAAGAAATTCCAGGGGGAGCCGTTGCTGTCCTAACGCCAGATATGCCAGATGTACTATCACATGTGTCTGTGCGAGCTCGTAATAGTAAGGTACTCTGGTTTCTCATCTTGGCTGTGGATGGGAATTCCCTGTTGCCTGACCACACAAAGACATACTATATGCAGATGCCAGAATATTAAGCTTAGCATTTTATTAAAAAATGTCTCAATCAACTCTTACCACGTTGTTGTTTTCATATTTTCTTTGTGATACATTTACAAGGGAAAAGCGTAGATTTGATATCGCTTTCGTAAAACCCGAGAACCTTATTACCTGGTGACAGAGGCCTTTCTTTGAAATGTACGCCCCTGTCGCTTCTGACTTTTGACTTTGGAACTCCTTTGAGCTCCTGATTTGTCCTTGATGCACTTTGTGTTGAGCTCCCTGAGCTCCAGATTTGTTCAGTTCCGCACAGGTATCAAGGCTCCCTGTCACATTCCAAAAAGAGTAGAAGAGTGTTGTGGAAGCATGTCAAGCATGGAAAAGCTAGGACAGCGACATATGTATGGAGGAAAAATGTTGTGGGCTTTTAGAGCAGCATTACCAGCAAATTTCTGAATCTCCTTTTTCTTCCATTTTTTAGCATATATTTAGCTCTGTAATGAGTTGTATGTGCAGTGAATCAAAAAATGAAATTAAGAAAACTCATATTTGGAGAGTCTTAATGGCACTGCAAAACCAATTCGTCTATAATTTTGGCCAGGTGTGCTTCGCAACGTGCTTTGATTCCAATGTCTTGAGCAACCTTCGATCAAAAGAAGGAAAAGCACTCCGAGTGGAAATCACTGCTTCGTCTGACCTTGTGTACAGGTAGTCACACCTATCTTCACATAGTAGCCAGTAATTTGCTACAAGCAGCTCTGCGTGGTACTTGTTCTGTGAAGTACATTTTGAAACTTGCATTGTTTTATTATACATGGCAGTGAAATAAATGAGGCAGAGGTGGCAAGAAGCATTCATGTTGGCGATGACGATCTCGCTCCTCCAAACATTGTTTTGAAAGCCAAGAAGTTTGTAGGAAAGTACGCTGTGGCATCAGATGAGTTCTCCAAAGAATTGGTAATTCTATCATCTAAATCTTGCGTGATTTCAGTTGCTCATCTAATGTCTGTCAAGCCTTTTCCTGAATTCTGGTTGAGTGGTACTTCTACTTCCTTGATTTTGATGGTGGTTGTTGGTGTTTGACAGGTTGGAGCTAAATCTTTGAACATTGCGAACTTGAAGGGGAAGTTACCATCCTGGATAAGACTGCCTACATCTGTGGCTTTGCCTTTTGGAGTTTTTGAAAGCGTTCTTTCAGAAAACATCAACAAGGTACATACTACAGACCAACATGTAGATTGGTATCTTAACGTTAGCCTCTCTGTGTACTATTAGGACCTGTTTGGTTCATGCTATGTAACTGAAGATTTAGTTTATGCAGGATGTTGCTTCTGAGATTTCTACGCTGAGTAACCTTGTAACCAAAGGAGATTTTAGCAAACTCAAAGATATTCGAAAGGCTGTCTTGAAAGTTCAAGCTCCTCCGAAGTTGGTACTATTTTGACACTTCCTGATCATTGCTCTTGTCAATCTATACTTCTACTGATAGAGGAAGAAAGCTAAGAATGCATAAATAGTCGCTGGTCTCAACCTTTTGTCTATTGTATCTTTTGTCAAGCTCTCAACTTCAATTTTTCCTAAAGAGACTGGTTATTTTCAGATTGAAGAATTAAAATTGAAGATGATTCAGTCAAGCATGCCTTGGCCTGGGGATGAAAGCGAGAGTAGATTGGAGCAGGCTTGTACATCCATAAAGAAGGTGATTTGGTCATTGTTCTGTCACTATTGGTGTTCAATTTTTTGGCACTAGCTAAGCTTAAGAGCTTAGCTGTTCTTGAACATGTATAGAATGAGTGCTTTGAAACACTTTTAATTTTTGGATGCTGTTTGGAGCACAATTTTTTTTGGAATTTTATTTGAAATGGATGTTGCAAACTGGCACAGAAACCAAAGTTTGAACTTACTTTGTTCTTTGAAACTTTTGGGGTAGGATTTCATCTAAAGATTTTGTATGTATATAAGCGTACCTCAACTTGTAGTTGTCAACAACCATAGCGTATGATTATTGTAATCTATGTACTCGTAACACATTTTTTAACCTTAAAATACATTCCAAACTCCACATATGTTGTCATGTATGATTTCTCCTTCGTTCGAGACAGAATGCCCTCATTTAGAATTATGTACGTGAAAATTAATAAGCAGTTTCCCTCATTTTCCACTGGCAAGGAGACACTTTAACATTATTACTCTTTTTAGCTACTGCTCTAGGTCCAGGAACTAAATTCAATAATGATGCATTTCCCAAGTACATGCTCCATTGTTTTATATTTTAATCTGCAAACTCTCAAAATTTTGGTGGTGCACTAATTTACAAGGTCCGAGTTTTTTCAGGTTTGGGCTTCAAAATGGAATGAACGGGCATATTTCAGCACACGCAAAGCCAGGATTGATCATAATGACCTTCGAATGGCTGTACTAGTTCAAGAGATAATATGTGCAGACTATGCGTTTGTCATTCATACGATAAATCCAGCAACTGGTGACAGATCAGAAATCTATGCCGAGGTAAAGTTTTCTGGGGCAAGTTTTTAATTTCTAACTCAGGTATCACATAACTACTGTCCTGGTGTACACAGCTGAGAGTCTTAAGAGCAGGTTTTGTAAAACTGATGACTTGAAGGCATTCCAGGGCTCAAGCGAGTTGTTCGTGTCAAGCAGACTCTTTTAATTCTTTTGTAGTTCTTTCATGACAGGTTGTGAAGGGTCTAGGAGAGACACTTGTGGGTGCATACTCTGGAAGAGCTTTGAGCTTTGTTTGCAAGAAGTCTGATTTGAACAACCCCAAGGTAAGTCTTAGTGTCTTCGATAAACTGTGATATGATGCTTTGATAAAGCAGGAAGAGTATATTTAATGCGATTCTTGATATACCGTCTGCATGTCAACAGATCACAGGTTACCCTAGTAAGCGTGTGGGATTGTTCATCAAGCCCTCAGTTATTTTCAGGTCTGATTCAAATGGTGAGGATTTGGAAGGCTATGCTGGTGCTGGACTTTATGATAGGTGAGTATGATTGTATGAGCTCAAGTTTGAATGGTGCAGGTTATATAGTCACTCTGAAAGTTGCTCAACATGTGATGTGTCCTGTTGCTACAATTGATGTTGTTTGTTTGCCAAAATTTGTGTAATGCAGCGTGCCCATGGATCGGGAGGAAGAACGTATTGTTGACTACTCTTCTGATCCTTTGGTGAGTGACAACAGTTTTCAACAGAAAATTTTATCAAAAATTTCTGCTGCTGGTGCGGCCATAGAAGAGCTACTTGGATCTGCTCAAGATATTGAAGGTGTTATCAGAGATGGTGAACTTTATATTGTACAAACCAGGCCACAAATGTGAAATCACCCTGTTTGTTCTCCTAGATCATGTTGATAAGTGAGCAAGAAAATGCACAAGCTCATCTATTATAGTAACGTGTAAGAGATCAAACTTTGTGAATCAGTTTCTTCCATCCCATTTGGGATGAGTTACGTAAGTGGATCCTGTATAAAAAGAGACATGTCAAACACAGGATCTTGAATGGCAAGATACACAAAATTGTTGACCTGTTGTTCCAGCAAAACAATGTCAATTTGCACATAAAATGTGGTCATATTTCTTCCAGCTTGTATACGATGTTTCTAGAGACATCTCCACAATGAAAGAAACAAGGAGATCTATACATTTTTGCAGAAGGCTGACGCAGTTCACAAAGGTCTTTTTTGGAACTTTTGAAATTCATTAGGACAGAGGATCTTTTGCTCCCCTCTTTCACGGTGCATTCTTTAGTGAGTTGATCATGGCCACTAGATTTTGGTGGAGAAGTTTTTGTACTTCCATACTGCTGCTTAGCATTTTGACCAAACCTTCCAAAAAGCTTATAAGTTGGATTGTGCATGGTTCCACCCCTGCCACCAACAGTTTATAACGGTTTGCATGAAAAGCATGTGAAGATGGTTTGTTTCAATGGGTTCTAAACATAATAGATAATTTGTCTATACCAATGTGATCAATGCACTGGTTTAGATCAATCAATGGATCTGACCCAATTAAACACCCCCTACATGAGCATCAGAATAGCAAATCATAATTCGAACACTTGTTAGCTTGAAGATCTGGTATAGGAACATCCCACCCCGGACTGATGCAGTTTTGTGCATACTACATGCTCCCAAATAGATTTTGATAACACTCCAAGTGATGTCCTATGCTTCATAAACAAGTCCTTTTCCAATGCTTTGATAAAGATATTATCTACACATTTCCTTGAAGAAACATGTTGAAGCTCCACCTCCTTTGCTAAGACTTGTTCCCTCACAAAATGATATGCCACCTCAATATGACATGAAGAATCACATAGAATGTAAATGCGATGATTCCTCCATGCTATCGACTTTGAACTCTCGGGAAAATTGTAGCAACCAAACAATAAATGTGAGTAATCAACCGTGGCTTGCTTATCTTCTCCTTCTTTGTCCTTTCTTACCATGTATCCACCATGAAACTCCATGAATGATCCTCCATCTCTAGCTTCCAATAAGATGCTATCATCACTTGATCATGAATGAGTGATATAATGATCCTCCAATAGCTTCATTTCCATCAACAAAACCATCCAAGAATGCTAGTACAACTCCAACGTCAAAATGATGCTCACCAATGTAGCTAGTTTGACCATATCTTGACAATTTGCACACATTCATATGAAAATGCTCAAACATGAGATAGAACAAGTTAAGTAAACTTTAACAACACTTCCTTGCTACTCCTTTGACCTTACTTGAGTCTTCAATAACCTGCAAAAACAGATCCATAACATCTTGCCAATTGACTCTCCTTTGATGCTCTTGACTAGCTCCAAATTGCCACAATCCCTTGTGTCTTGTTGAAGCCCTTTGTGATCAACCTCTTGGTCATCAACTTCACCATCAAAGTCATTGAAAAAACTTTGTTTTCCAGATCCAAATTGCTGTAAAATCATGAATACATCCATCCACTTGCATAGCTCCATTTACATAAGAAGATTCACTAAAACATGTGAGAAATGCAAAAAGACACTTCCACCTGCTTACCCTGCTCACCATAAGTGAGCCTAGAAGGCATTTGTCTTTCCCTTGATGTTCTCCTTGTCTTTTGACTTGATGAAGGTCCATCATCATCACCATCTAAAGTAGAATCCTTTACATCAACATCAAGAATGTTAGATCCATCCACATCACCTTTAATATTGCTTGAAGATACTTTTGGAATATGCCAAACCACTTGAATAGGTATTTGCTCTCTTGCAACACATCCAAATTGGTTAGCAATAACACAAGCATCTAGTCTAAACAATTTCCCTTGTCTTTTACGTTTTGCAATCAAGATATCCTTCCTTTTGATCATACAAGCATCTCCATCAAACTCAACTTTGAGGCACTTTTTTGACTCACACTAAGTAAATTCTTGGTAATAGATGGAATGAACATAACATCCTCCAAATGAACATTCTTATTTGTAGAGAGAGAAACATAAATTGTGCCAATCCCTTTGATTGCACACTCACCATTATTGGCCGTGTAGATCACCCTCTTGTCATCCCTATATGCCAACAAAGTAGTGAAGTTTTCTTTGTGAAAAGTTATGTGTGAACTTGCTCCACTATCAATCCACCATGGATCTAGATCTCCATCACTAGCAAGCATACATGAAGACATCACAAAAGCATCATCATTTGCATTTTGACATCCAAACCATCCTCATCAAGAGTAAGATTACCTTGCTTGTCTCCTTGATCTCTCTTATTCTTGTAGCACTCACTTACAAAGTGTCATTTGATGCCACAATAGAAGCACTTGAGCTTTGATATATCTTTCTTTTTGCCATTTGAAGAATCCTCCCCTTAATCTTTCCCTTTAGACCACTTACTTTTGTTTTTTCCCTTGAATTTGCCCTTGATGAACATAGCCTCCTCTCCAACTTGAGATGTTGATGAAGATCCACCTCTTGCTTGAAGCCTATATTTTTCATTGATCAAGATCTCTTGAAGATCCATTAAACTTGGCAAAGTTCTTTGAATGGCAAGACACTGAATAATGTTAGTATGAGCATCCAACAATGCATTAAGAATAACTTGAACAAGCTCTCCTTCCTTAATGCTCTCGTTAATGCAAGCTAACTCATCATTCAAGGCTTTAACTCTCAAAATAAAAGTATTTGGACTTTTTTCACTTAGAGTCAACACTCGAAGTAGACCTAGATTCATAAAGCTTCTTCAATGAATCCCAAGCAACCTTTGATGAAGTACTCTTACCAACTTCCTTGAGAAGCTCATTGGTAACATTCATCTTTATCATGTGTAGAGCCCTTTTGGCACTCTTGTCATACCTCATTTGACCTTGTTGTGTTGCTGGCCTCTCTTGATTCCATCCTCACTTTCCACAATGAATAGTTACTTGAGGTAATCCTATCATGACTCCACTTGATGTAGCCATGTAGCAATGACTTGATCCTCTCTGTCAACCTGTTTCAGCAAAAGCACTCCTTTGAACAACAACAAATGTTTTCAAAAGAAAATCACAAAAATATGAAACTTCTCAATTCTCTTAGCACTTATACCAAGCAAATCAACACATAGAATAGTGAAATCTTGATCAACCTATGATCTATCCTCAATCTAATGATTTTTGTCATTTCCTAAAATTGAAACACACTCAAATGAATTTCAGTAACCTCACAATCTAGAGATTCAATCAAAATTAGGGTTTTGACAAAATCACAAAAAATGGATTATTTCAAAATCTACATGCAATTGTCAATAACTTGATATGTAATCTTGTAGCCACCACTTAGGCATTTCTAATGCTCTAAAAATCGGCCAAATCCGACAAGTACTGTGAGAATTCGGAATTGATCAGTAATATAACCCTAAATAGAGTTTTGATCTACAAAAGATCCAATCTTGATATGCAAGAAACTCCATCTGTACACAAAGAGTAAGCTACTTTATTTCACACATGTGGATTTGAAAATAGCATTTAATAGGCATTCTACACATAGAATTGCAAAATATCACAAGTATAGTGCACCAATGGATAGTAGAACCCAAGAGAACCATGTATAAGCATAATGAGATAAGAGAAGGGAGCCCACGAGTTACACCTTTTATAGCAGGTCCAAACCTAAGTTTAAACTTTGATTTCCCTCCACAATGAAAACCCTACTATTTTTGTGACTAAATTCAATGTAACTACTACTCAAATTGAATCCCTCCAAAACTTGTGTTCTATAGTTTCCCAGACTTTCCAAAAGTGTTTATTCAATTGTTTTAGACTAAATGATAACCGTTTGGAAAGTCAAACTCTAAGTCTAATATGAAAATTGGCCTCAATTGCCAAATAAACAAATGTAGCAATTTTGACTAACCTAGTTGAAATCTCTCACACTGCCCACCAAAAGACTATTAATACAGTGTGGGTAGAACATAGGATAAACCTGGAAAGGAATCTGACATAAGAAGCTTGTTTATAATAAGGCAAAGTTTATCCCTCATGAAGTCATTTTTTTGAAAGGCGTTTAGTAAAATTTCTATCTCTTTCAGGAAGGTTTCTTGCTTGTTGCAGTAGTACATTGCAGAAATAACTTGGGAAATAATCACCCTCCTGTATGAATTGTAGACTTGTCTGTTAGAGGCCAGATGTACATACTGCAGATAAAGAAAAGGTAATTCCCTTATTTTGTCAAATTTTGAGAGATGAGCCAGTCCCGTCAGTGAATAAAAAAACAATGGAAATATTCAAAAAACTAGTAGTGTTTGCTTCACATGGCTTTCTTTCTATATCCAGAAATTCCAAGGGATAAATCCAGAAGGGGTTTTCTGGTGTTCTTACCTGATTCTTATCCATAAACAGTTCAATGTTAGAGTTATTAATGAAGCATATGTTGTCAATATATCTAAATGAGTGAATAAATTTATTCATCCATGTTTTGAGCCTAAATTGGCTAGCCTTTTTATAAATTGAGCTTCAAAGAACGCAAGATACCAATTACACCATGTAGGTGAGCATGAAAAGCCCATCAGTATATCATGAATTTGTCTCCAAGTCTTGTTTTCTAATCTGACAATACAATTGTCTATTAAAAAGGCATTCCATTGGCACAAAAGATCTTTATTAATAGTATACCATCCTTCCGACTTTAGGCCATGACCATTTAAAAACTTCGCTTTTTTGAACCCATTTAAAATTCAGTAGATCCTTATTAGAATGTTTAAAGGCATATGTAATGGCTTTATTCATAATAGTTTTCAACCCCTCAGCATCGTCTAAGGGTAAATTTCCATAGCATTTAGAAATGTCCGCAACCCATACATTGGTAATCATTGATGGCAAGTTAAAATAAAAATCAATAGATGACTCACATTGCCAATATAAGCTTGTATCCATTTAGGATATTCTTGTATGTCTACGTTAAGGCCTACCCCTTCCATGAGGAACGGAGACAACATACCAAGAGCCCCTGTTAGGAATTTGGCAAGTCTAGGGAAGCAGCAATCATGCGTGTTTGTGATCCATCCGAATGATTCCTTGTGGGCCTTGTAGGTACATATTAAATAGGGTAAAGACTCATTACCTAAAACAACATTAGGTAGAAAACTAGTAAGTTTTTCCATTATATATGTCAAAGTTTCTGAAACTGAGTTTTGTTGATCATTAGGGAAGGTGCTAAAGTCAGGACTGTTTAGTCTATCCATGGCAAGTTTTCATACAAAGAATTTACATAATGTTGTGCTTTGTCAATGCCATTGATGTAGAGATTATTTGTGAGCCATTGTTTTTCATCTTTAGCAATTTTTTAGATGGTGCGTCCTTGTTACCATGTAGCCAATTTCATTTTTTGATGTTTTCTAGGGCAACGTTTTTACAAAAAAGACATGTTTCTTTATAGTTTTTTCGTCTAAATATTCGTGAGCATGTAAGAGTTTCATTAGTTTAAACCAACCGTCATAAAGTTCGGAAACAACTTCATTAATATTAGGTTTTATCAAAGTAATATGATTGAGACCTTTCTCGAAAGATTTACGTAGAATTGAGCTTTTGACAATGTTACAATCTGTAGAAACAATATGTCCAAATTTTTTTGAATTGGAGGTATTCAATTTGAGTAGTAGTTACATTGAATCTAGTCACAAAATAGTAGGGTTTTCATTATGGAGGGAAACCAAAGTTTAAACTTAGTTTTGGACCTGTTATAAAAGGTTGTAACTCGTGGGAAGAGAAGACATTCTCTCCCTCTTATCTCATTCATGCTTATACATGGTTCTCTTGGATTCTACTATCCATTGGTGCACTATACTTGTGATATCTTGCAATTCCGTGTAGAATGTTTATTAAATGCTATTTTCAGATCCACACATGTGAAAGACATTAGCTAACTATTTGTGTATGGACAGTAACTTCTTTTTATGTTTTGATTGAAGTTTGATCAATATCTATTAGAGCTTTCATCTCATTCATAGAGTAGATGCTGATTTTTTTACATTGGCAAGGTTGGTGATTTGCTAGTCTATCCAACCCAAGATCAAGGGAACATTTTTTTATCTTAGTGATCTGAAATCTTTACAGGAAGTTAACTATCCCTTACGGGGAGCTAACTGCCCCCTAAGGGATTCACTAACTGTGGGTCGGTTGGTGGGTTCTCTCTCTCTCTCTCTCTCTCTCTCTCTCTCTCTCTGGCCTTCGCTCCGACATAGTAATAGTCCTCCCACCTGTCAACAAGGGTTAGTTCACTGGATAGGCACCTAACTATGCATAGATTCTACATTTAGTTAGTTCCCTACTTTTTATCTAACTCTACCTCCACTAACACTACTCACACTAACTCTACTTCCCTAAACTAACTTCAATGATTGTTGGTGAAAGGGAAGGGTAAAATAGAAGAGAAAGAAGGAGAAGAGAGAAAAAAGAGAGATAGAGTTGAGGGGGAGGTTAGCTCAAAAGCTCAGAATGCATGCTAATGGAGAAACCATAACTATTAAAACAACAACATAGAAATGGAAACAATTAGAAACACACAACAAAAAACATTAGCATGAGTGCTTAGCAAATGAGGATGCTTGGCTCTCCAAATTGGTAGAGTTTCCTCCTTCTCATTAAACATGGAAATATAGCACAAATGGTGCCTTTTTATAAAATGGGGAAGGCCCTTGCCCCAAAATGCTATTGGCTAATATCTACATTGATCCTATCCATTCATCTTGGACCCAACTTAATCCAAGAGTCCACAAAAAGTACATTGAAAATCACAAGATTCATGTGAGTCCAAAATTGGAATCAACTTTAAAAAAGTAAACTCTAAGTTTAAAATTGACTTTGGGCCTCAAGTTTTATTTTAATTACAAAGGCCCAGGTCTATTTTATTTTATTTACAACTTAAGCTTGTGTGCTCATTGGGTCATGGGCTTATACGCGCAGGATGCCATGCCCTCGCAACACATTTTATTAGTCGATTTTATTTATTCACAATTCGTCGGGAATCCCCCAACAAGACCCACAGCCTGAAGTAGTGTTGGTCCCTCAGCACTCTGCTGGTTCAGTAAAGAGTCTTCTTGGTCCGCCTTTGGTGGATTAGGTAGCCCGTGACGTCTTCCATGAAATTAATGTGGTCCAGTTTCTTCAAGTCCTCGGGCGTGCGAAGGGACTTGTGGACTCCTATCAGCCAGTCTTGGTGGACCCACACTTGGAATCTGCGCGTCCAGGGATCGCCGAGGAATGCAGCTCGATAATAGACTCGAGCGACTGGCAGCTGATCTTCGACTTTGTCCTGTTAGAATCTAGCTAGATTTAAGGAGGCCCTATTATAATTGTAAAATTTAGCTTATAGATTCTTGCCACATGACATCATTATGGATGAACTAGTGTCTCACTATCATGTACATAGTTTGGTAGTGATTAGAAGTCAATGGAATCACTTATAGATAAGATTCCTTGGTGGTCATTGAGCTCCAAGTCAAGTCCATACTTTTTAGGAATTTTTGGTGAGATTTGCCACCGAGCACATGAATCGACAGACTCCAACCACCACTGAATGGATAAGGATGCTTGATTAGAGCATTTGAGACTAGGGTTAGCTCAAATACTAACATCATGAAACTCTAATCCTTGTAGCGGACCTCGTCCATTAGTCTTTGATGAGAATCCATTGTACATACTTTTGAGATAAGCAAATTTTGAGAGATTGTCAAAATTGGTGTTAAAGGTCGAGTAGATGTTGGGTGATCTTTGAAATTTAAGCTTTTATCGTAACTTATAAATGAATGGAATTTACTATTCACACGTACCTCAGTTTATAATGATGATGGTTTCCATGTTATTAGAGGTGTTTTAGAAGTAATTGCCAAATTAGAAGGTTTCTAGCTAAAATTCGAGTTCTAGTCTTGATGCTTTCTTGTTGATTGTGCTATCTTGATTGATTTGTTGTGAATCATTTGAGATCCTAAAGCATAAAAATTGTCACCTTATACCCTCAACTTTACTTTTGCCAAAACCATCGAGACCAAGTGTTTTTCTTCTTCAATTATAAAACTTGCAATTCTTACAATTCTTTATGTCCACCTTGTTGTTCTAATGCTGCTCATACACAACATTACAAGTATCTTGTATTCCAATTTAACATGTAATGTCCTCCAAAACATGATTTTTTTTTTTGCTAACTTTTTATTTAGAGTATTGCAAAAGAGGGGCTGACAACTCTCTCATTTCAAGCTAGCTCAACTTGGATCTAAGTCGTAGTCCCTCACATATGTAGTGTCCTTCATTCTCTCTCAACTCTTATCTCTGAAAGTAGCTCTTTTGATGAGCCTCTTTGAAATTGACTTCCCTTCGAAGTTCTTCTAATCTCTTAAGCTAGTTCACTCTCTTTCTTTCTTTCAAAGACTCTTTTTCTTGTCTTCTCCTCTTCTCTGGTCAGGCTTCTATAAGTATTTATTTCACTCATAATAGTATCTGAAATCTTAACTACTTTTCCCATGTATTGAAGCCAATTTGTGCCACTTAAGAGGCATAAACTTAATCTATTCTAATGTCTCATCTAGTCTTCTAATCAATCATGTGCGTTCTCTTTCATCATTTGTTTATGTTAAGTCCTCGAATAGAGGTTTATGTTTTTTGGCAAAATTTATACACAGGCCTATATCAAGACAGTTTTGCTATTCACAGTAAAAGTTCATGAAAAGGAGAAGCACTTCTATTGTAGGTGTCATAATGAATAAATAAAAATCTCAAAAATTTGTAGCAAACATGTACGAGGATAGTTGCATGGTCTCTTGAAATCTGTATCAACAATCCACTGGGTCAATTTCGGCCTAAGTTCCGCAGACTTTTTAGCAAGCTAGATGTCAAAATAACATAAGAAGGTTCAGCAGGTTTGAAAAAGAAGAAAATGCCAAGAGGCGTTCAGCCAGGCCGTTTTCTTCCAAAAAACTTATCAGTATATTTTTTGTCATTGCCACGTACAAATCTATGTTTGCCCTAAAAGAAGCTTCCCGTACATCCAGTCTGACGCCCTCCGATTGTCCTATGGTTCAATGCCACAAGCAATAATACATGAACAATCAAGAAAAATACAAGTAAAAATCAAAATACTGTGGTCGAAAACGGACTTAACGTGGCATTATTAGCAAGGTCCATACCTCAGCAAAGGTCCACAAATAAATGTAGAAGCGATTGATTACCAGCAAATCCATATACATAGTTGTTCATCAAATAATTGGATACACAAGCTTGGATTCATCTACGTTTGTGCTCCTTCAAGACTAAACATTGTACCTTGAATAAAAGGTATGTTAAGCCACTAAACTTGCATCATAAGTTAGGTAAATATTTGAATACTCCATACCCAGAACTGGTGCATTTCAAAAAGTTTCAATCTTGCAGAAGGATTGATCTACAATGTTAGTCTTAAGAAATTTAAATCCAGCACAACCATTAAAACAGTTCACACCTTGACATTCAGTCCTGTTACAATTCTATGACTAAAATCTTCTCAAATGTGTAGACAATCGCTTACAGATCAAACTGGATAGAATGTCTCTACAATAAATCAAAACTGTTTTTTTTTGAGAAAATTGTGTAGCAGCCTCCGACACATAAAAGGCAAATTTGCTGCATAAGTCAAACCGTAAAATTTTTCCACAGAAATATTTAGTGCCAAGTGAGGTCATAAAAAGATCTACTAGCACTACTTGACCTTCAAAAAAATGGATTTACACAAAACGAGAGCAGAGAGTAATTGCATATAGTCTTGTGCATAAAACAATGCAGCATGATAAGTATGTTATCCTTATCATACAGTGTATCTACCATCAGGTTTAGGAGCATATCAAATTTCAGGTAAAAAAGCAGCTCAAAGCTTCAGATTTTTGTACTCAAGTGGCTTTGACTTTTGCTGGCTTTCTCCTGGGCTTCCTGGAGTAAGACATCTTCATGCCCAAGAAAAAGAGGAGAGCTCCAGCGAGAGACAAATTCTGCAATTGACACAATTGTGTGTCATATATATCCACATGCATGACACATTAAAACATAAACGACCTTACTTTATTTGATTAAAAGTGAACCTCACTGTGATTTGGATGTGATTATCAGCATTTCAACTTCCAAAAATATCAAAAAATTTAAGCATTCATTTCAGTATAGACATTATTGCATTCAACAGCTTATCTAAACACGATCAATCAACAAAACGCAGAATTTTCTGGTGAAAAGGTAAGACATAATTGGGAAACAACAAAATTCAGCACTTCCCTGCTACAAACATTAGAATCTGTTATCAAGCTTCCAGGTCTGCAAGAGCATCCTCTACAAACCTTCAAAAAGTGTACAAATTCACGAGAATACTCTGGACTTGAAAGTTCAAAATTGTAGAAGTCGTGCATAATAGGCGTCACAGCTGCCAAGAAAAGAAGCTGCAATCAGAAGCACAATGTCCTTATAAATATTAGCACTTTCAAAAGCTACGCATTACATCACCTATCAATCATCATCAAGCCAACATGAATCAAGACCAGTTATTTACAATAGATGCATACAAATACAAATCCAACCTTCTGAAGGCCGAAACATTTGTTTTGCATGATGCTGACAGTAATAGGACAAAAACCAGAGAATGCAATTTCAGTTTCCTACATATTACCTCCATTCAACTTGGAACCAAAGCAGAGTACAAAACCAAGTGATCCGTAAGTTTGGACAGCTGACAGAAACACCGATTGTTTTCAGCTCAAGATGTGTGTGTGTGTGTGTGTGTAGCCTTACATCTTACATTCAATTCTAATTAGATATAGAACCATTAGTGATTAATCATTAGGCTACACACCACACTGTACTAATGAGCAGGATGAACACTAGCGGCTACAAAAACCAGAAGGTTTTCAATCATATACTTGTTTTGTTACTCATTTTTTACATTAAAATTGACCCACAAATTTGTGCTCTTTTTACATTGAAGCATTTGGCGAACGAATTTGGCAAACAAGTCAAACACAAATGAGTTTGCAACTTTGCTGGTAACTATGCACATGTACCTTTCCTATCCAATCGTTAGAACCTCAAGGCCACTTGGCAAGTTGTTGTTGGAGCTCCCAGTCCTAAAGATGATGCAAACATAGCTAGAAAGGGTTCGACCCATTGATAGATGCATGGGAGATGTGGGTGTTGGCAGCTCTAGTATCATGTTTATCCAAGAGATGCGGCAAAGACAGCAACTAGGGTAAGACTGGACGGATAGGCTTTGACCCAGCCTTTGGCCCTTCAAGGGACTCATCTTTTCTATATTCCATGAAGCATTGTTGTAATCAAATGTGTGAGACAAACGGACATTCACCATTTCAGCAAGTATAAACTAGGCATAAAAAATGAGTCAAAATAGCATACAGCTTCTTCTTCTTTTTACCAGAATTGAGCATGGAGAGAGGCTCAATGAACCCAGTATCTATGGTTTACAACGTACACGTCCCTCTTCCAGAAGCTACTTCTCTTTCTTCTTTCCACTAGTGAAATATTTTGCAGGACGCCAACATTATGGAATTTGAAATTGTTTCAACAAAAGTTGAGCTGTGGGTCTTATGCAACTCCCTTCGACAGTTCTATATCATTGGTTCTGCAGTATCTTGATTTGCAGTACTTGATTCTTCATTGTCTGAATCTTGAAAGCTTTACATTTATCAAGATTTGGTATGTGTTTGTTGCCAGCTCATAACTTATGGCCCCTTACAACAATTATTTATCTCAGAAACATTTCAAACATGTTTTGAATTTCAAACATTTCACCGTACACTGATCCTAGGCACTATGATTACCATTGTTAAATTTGCAGCCGTTAGAAAGCTAATTTCATTGATCTAAACAGGCCTCACACTGTGTTATTTGATATTGTCTATTTTTGGATGCAGGCTTGTTAATCAAACATTAATCATTTTGTTATTTGATATTGCCTATTTTTGGTTGCAGGCTTGTTAACCATTTTTTTTAATTCCGTGAATAGTTGTCGAGATTTTTCACTTAAATGAATGTGGAGTGATTCCTCTAACATGTCAAACACTTTGCAGACCTAGTGAAACTATTATCAACATATCTTCAACTACACTCTTCTAGATGCCATCTAACAATCCACATTTTGAAGAACCTATATGAGAAGCGCAGGCACCCTGTTTTTCGAACAATACGATTTTTTCTAGTATGGCTGCAAAATGGGGCCTGGGACAGTCACTCATCACACAACCCCCACCATCCACACACCTTTTCTGTGCACCTCACCATACTTTTCACTCATTATACATCCCCCTGGCAGGAATCCCTTCGTTTCATACTCCAACATCTCCCACATAACAACCTGTTGGAAATCCAAGTTACGTTCCTTGCCACTGCTCTCCATTCAGTCACATCTCTCACCTCTTCATCTACACCCTCTAAATCCAAACCCACCTCATGACACTCTTGCTCCAACACCACCCTTGTCACGACATGGAATATCACCAGCTTCATAACCAAGTCACCAAGGTCCCACTTTCACCCCTCATCTCTTCCATTGAACTCAACTCAAATACCACAATATGCTTCGTAGGAAGAAAAGGTCCATCAAAGAGAACGAAGGTAGGATGCTCATCGACCTCCTATTTAGGTCTTCTTCTGGGGCCTTTTGGCATGAGTTCTTATCATGCGCCCCACCTACTTTAATATCAGATCCCACTACATAGGCCAAACATGCCACTACCCTCTAACATCCTCAGATTTACTTTGGGACAACTCAGGGTCTCGTCTCACCAGTTATATATATTGAGACTGGATGCTTTCAGGATAATGCACGCCAAGATACAATTTGTCATTTATGCACATTGGGGGAGTGGAGATTAGGAGAATATCATATTCCAATGTGTATTATGAGATCAGACGGAGCTACCATTGTCTTTTTCATGATCCCTCGACCACACTTTAGCCCTTGTGGCTCTGATGTTGCAAGAGATGTTTTGGCTCCAGAGAGACTTAGAGACAGCTCAGCAGAGTCAGAGAGACACACAGCTACATATCACTTCCTTCTTTTTAAGACGCTGGCCTCGGTCTTCCACAAATCTGAACACTTTGTCAGAGGATGAGGCAGACATTCTAGCTCAGCTTTGCCATAGAGATCAGAGAGAGTGTGGTATGTTGAGACCTACAGATACTCGTGTGTCACGACGGTCCACTCACAAATGCAATCATCTGCTATGTCACCAGAATTGGGCTATAGCCACATCAACATTAGGTGCACCTGCTATCACCTCTTTTTTCCGATGTATTCAGGACAGACGTAGTGGTTTGTTTCAGTGCGTTTTTTATACATTGTACTTTTATGTTCATCGTCTTTTTAGTAAATGTCGTGGCATATATATCTGTATGTTTTGGAGACGTACACACGCTCCAGAGTAGTCATTCACATACTTGAAATGTACTCTTGGTCTTATATACCTTTTGGTAATCAGGAACATTAATAAAGGGCTCTCTCTCTCTCTCTCTCTCTCTCTCTCTCTCTCTCTCTCTCTCTGCCTGCGCTATGAATAACCGACCAGCATGTATGCTCCCAAACTGCTGCCAAACGTAAAAAGAAGAGCTCCAATCCCTTCCAAGGTGATTGCTGTGATCAAGAGATACTTCAACTGCAGCAGATAAAAAGATCATAAAGATGATATCAATATTCAGCTGTAGGGAACAGTTTATAAGTTTCAGTACACAAGTACAGCTTCCTGCAGGCTGCATCTAATACCAATGTACCCAATAACAGGTTATCAAGGTGAGATGTTATTAGCTGTTAGACCTTCACTAATACTTCAAAGAGCTTCTAGTTGCTATTTCAGTTTCCTATGGAGCACATTCTTGATCACACAAACACAACATTATATTTAAAGCTCCTTCGTACATGATTGAAAGTTCTTCAAGTAAGAACCATAAACGAAAATAAGTGCTCAAAGTTCACATTTCTACTGAGGTAATGCATTTCAGCAAATACAACAGACTATATTTGAAATGCAATGTAAATTAAAAGAAAAAAATTACGTTCCATATATACGAAACATGTTCTGTTCCGTACCAAAAGGTACGGAACCAGTATCCATGGAGAGGACCATAAAAGAGTTAGCCAGTGAGTGTACTTCACAAAACAAAGCTTCAAACCACCATAAAGCACAAACAATAGTCAATCAAATCCAAGCCTAGAGGTGATTCATAAGCCATCCCCCAAATTTTTCTCAAGAAGCTGAAGTTGTATAGTGCATCAGTACTTACATATTATTGGTTCATTAAGGAATGTACATACTTCCTAAGAACCATAGTTGCCTGTGGTTCGAAGAAATATCTTCCTATTCCAAAACATTGTTTAGGAACGCGTTCCATTCTAAAACGAGCCCAAAAAAAAAAAGTATGTATTGTTTTTTTAATTAAAGTTGAAAAAAAAATCAGAGGCCAAAGTCCATCCTTCATCCATACAAATGTGTTGTTGGAGATATATACGGTTTCCTCTATGTATTGAAGAGAAACAGCAATTGCAATTCAAAATAGGTCACATCATAAGGAATTGTTCAAATCAAAAGAAAAATTGGTAATGGCAATGCTTACAAAGATACCTGGAGGTATAATCTCTTCTGTTGAAATCAATCTAATTGATATTGGTAATTCTGAGTGTTCTTTTAGTACGCTTTCATTTGGGCCAAATAAATTACTTTGATTGAAAGGCGAAATTTGGGTATTGAAGTTAATGATTGTTAGATACTTGATATAAATTGCACCATCTTGGTTAGCTTCTCAACCACCACCCAAACCACTCCTGGTTTTAGGGAGTCCAATCACAAAATCCATTGAAATACTTTCCCATTTCTTGTTGGGAATTTCCAAAGGATGTAAAAGACATGCAACTTTGAATCTTTCTACTTTATTTTGTTGGCATTGTTGACAACCTTGAACGTATGCCTCGACATGACCTTTTATCTTTGGGCAGAAGAAATTCAACCTGACAAGGTCAAGTGTCCTCTTCTGTATGCTTGGGTGACCAGCACAAGAGTTGTCAAGACACTGCTGCAGGATTTGGGCCTGCAAGTCTTCCCTATCCGGCACACAAACCCCTCCCTTAAGGAAAAGCAGGCCATTCCTTATGGAATAGTCTTCAAATATCTTGTCATTTCGGAATTGCTTGAGATCCTGCCTCCCAAGGTCATCACTAGATCTAGAATTTCCCGTCAGGACATCTAGCCAGATGCGACCGAAAAGCCCATCGGTTCGACAAAGATCCTTAAGTGAAAGATACAAATCAAATTGGATTTCAGCAAAGCATAACTGATTAATCTCTCCAATCCGACTCAAGGCATCGGCAATATTGCTCGACGTACCTTTATGATACCTTATGTTGAACCCGAACTGTTGAATGAGTTCCAACCATCTAGCCTTACGGCCATGAAGGTTCTTGGCATCATATATATCCTTAAGGGATTGGTGATCAGTCATCACCGTAAATCTGGCACTGTAAAGATAATGCCTCCAAATTTTTAACGCGTGAATGACTGCGAAAAGCTCCTTCTCATAGGTAGAATACCTCGTCTGAGCAAGATCTAGCTTCTTGCTTTCAAAAGCAACTAGTCTATCGTCCTGATAAAGGACCGCTCCTACAACAAAGTCGCTAGCATCGGTATCCACCACGAAGGGTCGGTTAGGATCGACAATGCGTAAAGTTGGAGCAGTAGAAACACAATGCTTGAGAGTCTCAAAAATCTCATTCATTTCATCAATCCATATTATCAACGGACTTTTTCTACGGCTACATTTTTTCTTCACCCACTTAAGAATGTTCGATAGGGGCAATGCTATTAAGGCATAGTCCATAATGAACCTGTGAAAGAATCCTGTGAAGCCCAAAAAGGATTTCACATCACAAATTGTCTGAGGTCGCAACCATTCTCGTACCTTACGAACCTTGGCGCAATTGATGAGCATATTAAGAATCTTCGAACTATACTAAAAAAAATTAGGCAAGAGAAGCTTTATGTGATGTTATCTAAATGTGAATTCTTTTGTAAAGAATCATAATATCCTAGACATCGTATCACATCTCAAGGAATTGAAATTGATCGTGATAAGATAAATTGGAATGGCCACAACCTAAAATTGCAAGACCATTAAATTCTTTTTAGGTTTTAAGAAATGGTTTCATAAGCATATTGAAGACTATGCTAAAGATTGCCGCATCTCCCAATTGTGTTTTGAAGGGGAAGAAAAGTAAGAAAGGAAAGACTAGTCCTCCTATTGAGTGGAACAAAGAATTAGAAAAGAGTTTTCCAAGTCTCAAGAGTCTAACTGCCTCGAATGTTACAAATTGCAAATCCTGATAAACCACTTGACGTAAAAAAGGATGCCAATGATTTTGGGATTGGAGAAACTCTACTACAAGATGATTTGTCAATCCCCTTTAGAGTATAATTGCTTTCGCTCCAATGTTACAAATTGCAAATCCTAATAAACCATTTGACGTAAAAAAGGATGCCAGTGATTTTGGGTTTGGGAGAAACTCTACTACAAGATGATTTGTCAATCGCCTTTAAAAGCAAAAAGTTGTCAAATTCATAGCTGAAGTATGCAATAGAACTCTTTGTTGTGATGCATGCTCTTAAAAATTCGAGACACTATTTATATGGAAATAATTGTCATTTGCACCGATTATCAACCTCTTTAGTATTTCTGTGATCAATCAAATCTTAGAGGTAGAAAAGCTCGATGGGGCTGAACGCATGTTGCATGCAAGAGAATTTGACCTAGAGATCCAATATATAAAAGGTTCTGTAGATCACGTTGCGAATGCTATTAGTCGAATAGGTGAAGTCAACCAATTGTCTTACTAAATTTTCTACAAATTTTTTCCTTTCTCTAATAGGACTTTGTTGTGAAGACAAATACTTTGGTCGCATTTGGCAAGATGTCGAATCTGGTGATATGCACATTGGAAAATCTGGAATTGATGACACTTGATATAGCGATGAGGAGCTACAAGTAGAGTCCTTTTTCATTCGAAATGGACTGTTGCTCAAAAATGAAAAAGTTTGTGTAACTGATGATGTCTCAGTTAAAAACAAAAAAAATTATGAGTGCCATGATATGCCCTGTGCTGGAAATCCGAAGGTACAAAGAACATACGATTTAGTTTGATGAGATTTTTATTGGCAAAAGATGAAATCATTTGTGAAACCTTATGTTACTAAATGTGATCAATGTTAGCTTACGAAAGTTGAATGCTAAAAAGCGAGGGGACTATTACATCCTTTCATGGAGTCCTATGTTACTAAATGTAACCAATGTCAGCTTACAAAAACTGAATGGCTAAAAGTTGGGGGACAGTTACATCTTTTGGAAATCCTTGATAAGAGGTGGGATACATCTCAATTTTGTAACTGGATGCCTGGAATACAACAAGGGAATGATACTATTTGGGTAGTCATGAATCGACTTACAAAGCTAGCTTCATTCATTCCAACTAAGGCAACAGTCACAACTTTTGAGTTAGCCCAAGTATAGTGCCATTGGAAGCAATTGCGATCCAAAATTCACAGGTCACTTCTAGTCGGCAATATATAAAAACTTTTGATCATCCAGAATCGATGATCGGACAAAACGAACAAATCGGACAATGGAGAATATGCTTCAAATACATGTCCCATGCAAGCAATCCTAGTGGAAAATGTGCCTCTCATTGATTGAGTTTGCTTAAAATAATCACAAGCAATCGGCTATCGACTGTAGTCCATATATGCTTATGTTTGGATTCCAGCCGAGATCACCTATTAAGGTTGAAACCATAGTTGCAACGAATCACAATTCACAGGGTAGCGCCATTCACGAATTTGCAATTCGTAGGGGCGAACAGCAAAAACAAAATTGCTCAAAAAATCACCTATATAGTACTGGTACCCTCTATGTAGTTAAAAACTGCAAAAAAAAATTGTATAGGGCCTCAAAATATAAACCCTAAACTCAAAAAAAAGGCGTCAAAGGTCCATTTTTTGGGTTTTTAGGCCCTTTTACACCCTTTTTTTGAGTTTGGGGTTTATATTTTGAGGCCCTATACAATTTTTTTTGTAGTTTTTAACGACATAGAGGGTACCAATACTATATGGGGGGTTTTTTGAGAAAAAAAATTTGTGATTTGCGAATCCCGATTTTCGAGAATCGCAACTGCAACTATGGTTGAAACTAAAAGCAATAAGCTCCGAGAGGTTGTCGATTTCTTGTATAATATGCAAGAAATGCTTCAAGTAGCAAAGGACAATGTCCAGAGTGCACAGGATCATGCATGACATTATGTTACTCTGAATCAATCTCCTCAAGAATTTCAAGAAAGTGATTGGTTATATTTACATATGCCTAAGAATTCTATAGTAACATGTACTAAAAAGCATTATAAACTATTGGCTAGGTATTGTGGACCTTTCAAGATAATTAAAAGAATCGAATCTTGAGCTTATCGGTTAGAACCTCTTGAAGGAACCAAAATCAGTATTCCATGTTAGTCGACTTGACTTGAGCTTACACGAGGGGGTGACAATGACATTAATAGGACTTGAGTTTGGTTGACAATTCTTCTTCATGAACTCCTTTTATACTTTGAAAGAGTATTTTGCGTGGGGATTGGAATGGTCTACATGATTAGAGCAGCTACATGAGAATGAAGGGAGGAGAGAGAATGCAGGGAGGCCGCTTATAAGGAGAGAGGGTTCTCCTTCTGAGGGGCTCATTCCAGCTTTTTGAGTCTTGGTGAGAGTTCAATATGTGCTCTTGTGGATTCATAGGAGAGCAGGCTTCTCTTAGCACGAGGGTGTGTTGTCCCTTCACAGTCTATGCTTGCAAAGTTAGTGTTGCAGGATTTTCTGTTTCATGTGGATCATTGCAGGCACGTTAGGGGAGCTATTACAATGTTCTTCTGAGCCATAGAGTCCAGAAGCCTCCAGAGGGTAGGGCTACTACTGCCTATGAGCATGTCCAAGATGACAGGATGTTGGCCCTACAAGCGTCATGCAAATGATCACACAATGCATCAAATTGCATTGAGATGTGGAAGTTGGTGACTCCAACCTACTCCCAAATCGTATGGACTCCTTGTGGAACGCACTCCCTACACTCCATGTTCCAAAAGACATCCTGCATGGACTGGGTCACAACTATCACTACCACATCCATGTTCATCATCACCTTTATCACACAAAAGTGTCGACTCTTGAGCCCTAGCCATGTTCCGCTAACAGAACCGCCTAGAACTTAGAAAGCCCACCACTACCTTCTAATCATGCTACCCTAGTCTCGAGTTTCATGAGTGGAAGCGGAGTAGGCAACTGCAAGGGGGTTGCAGTTCTCACCCGTCGTGTTCGGCAAAGAGTTTTGGCAGTAGGCAGAGAAACTTGCATAGGTGTTGTGACCTATCTACAATGTTCTCGGACTGGTAGATTGAGAGGGCAATATCATGGGGAGGCTCTTCAACTACTGATCCTCTCATAGGACATATGAGTTTTATTTCCAAGTTCATTTGCCATAGGGTTTAGGGTTTCACAATCATTTTACTATTCATGGAGCACTTCGCATACAATTAGCTTTTAGTTCATTGGATTTAATTGTGTTTAAAGTTGCACAGAAACGCGTTTTAAATCTCCTATTTCATATTCCGAAAAGTAAAATAGGTACTATGCGGAAGGTTTGCTCTTTAATTCACGGTATTTGTTATGTTAACTCCTTTGGGTCTATCAAAAAGTTTAGGGAAAACTAAGATTTGATATATGCAAAAACTAACTGCTCATTATTGACGCAGTGATTTGACAGGAAATGGAACACATTTCCATAGAAAACTTTTAACCTTGATAGAATCCAACAGGCATTGTTGTCCCCAAACTAGACCACATTGTACCCGAAACATTCGAACTGCCCTTAATAAATGCTTTAATTTGATACCCATATTGCCCACAAAAAAAATTAAAATAAAATAGAATAAAATTTCAAAAACACAATGCAACTATGGTTTAAACATTGCAAGATGGAGCAAATACGAGACATTTTGCATCAACACACCTGCTCCACCCACTTTGGTTATTCAACCGTTGCGAGTAAGACTATGAGTTGCAACGAGACTAGTACCAATACACTAGAGGCAAGTAACAACTAATGTCATGACAGGCCTAGGAACAAGGCCAAGCTTTCCGATTTGCAGCTGGGGCAAGGCCATGAGGCAACAACAACAGCAAAGGCTCTTGGTTTCTCCCATATCTCCACATGATACTGATGTCGAGACACAACAAGGTAGAGGCAAGCCACCCACCAATGGTAGGGATCAAGGGATGCCTAGAGAGTAAGTGGCCTCTTGTGATAGCACTAGAGAGGGCTCAGTTGTACGTGTTACCGATGAGCTTTAGTCTTTTCTTGTATTGCACTCATTACATAGACATGTCCTCTAGATAGTGGCCATATTGAGCCACAATGCTTTACATTATACTAGCCATGTACTCTCATTTTATGAGCTATTGATGGGTAGCGTTTTATTGTGACCCTAGTTTTCAAAGTTTTCATCATATGTTGTTGTATGTGATTGCAGTTTCATTGTCACCATAGTTTTCAAAGTTTGTGTAGTGGCGTATGTAATTGTGCTTGATGCACAATGCTTTCAATGAGTAATTGATTTCTGTGCTAGGGCTTAGGGTTTATCCACCCCCAACCCCCCCCCCCCCCTCAAAATAGTTTTGCATATTTCATCAAAAATTGCAATATATATAAAGCTAGACTTCATTCTTAAAGGCCCCCCATACTCATCCCTATTTACCATTGATTCAAAAAAAATTCATAAAAAACCCAATCATGTTCCAAAACGGAAGGCATTTAGTTTCAAAATGGCTTTCTACAGTAGTCCCCATCAAATACTTGAACAATAGGATCAACATTAACTCAGTTGCATAGGTAGACGCGTATTTAGTATCCCTTTAAATGAAAACAAACTTTGGCACTTTATGCAACCTAGAGGTCCCAAAAAGAAAGACCCTACAATATTCTTGTGCATTAATAGTGGTGCGTTAAGCAATAAAATTTGCTTTTTCAAAAAACCAAGCCTCGTTCCTCATGGGTAAGTCATCCTCCAATAAGTAGTGAGTTCGATAGGACCTCCTTTCCCTCTCAGTGAGCTGAAGGGTTCGGTTCCAATTTGCTAGATAATTAGGTCATACAAGAGAAACGATAATATTTGACATTTCATCATTGGCTTGCTCAAAACTTAACTAAATATCGTAGCTAGTGGACAAAATGCACCGTTAAAGATAGAACCCACTATTTTGATGAGGCCCAAGTACAATAAAGCATAATTTGATGCCTAAATTACATGTCTAGAATTAAGGGTAATAGGATGTTGTAGCAACAACTAGCTTGCTTTTGGGGAATCAAGAAGAAGAGAAAAGAAGCATACACAAGTTAAGCACTTTTGCAAGAAAATCTCACAAAGAGAGCTTGAAAATCCTTAGAAATCCAAACAAAAAGATGCACTACCAAAAGATTGATCACGATGACGTACAGAGACCTTAGGAATCACCCAAAAAGGGCATGCCTTTTCTACATCAAATCTAATTCCACGATTTAAGTTAACAAAAGATCACGGAGTAGGCCAAAACATAGTTCAGCCTATTCATTACAGTGAAAAGAGAAATGGAACGACATCATCTAACTGAGTGCAACAAAAGTCTCCTACAATCATGTATATATGTTTTCAGCTCAAAGGCCATATATATTCTTCTACATTGGTTTTGGGGATGTTGAAAATTTAGATGGCAGTGCAATCAAACTTCACTAAGTAGCCAACGACTCTAGTAAAAGTGTAGAATAAAACATTGACACTTGAGAATTTTACTTAAAATTCGTTACTTTTTTGTATTAAATAACCTACAAATCTAAAAATGAAACGGTAAAATGTGAGTTTCAATAATTGCCCTATCTGTATTGTTCGATTTTTTATTAGCACTGGCACCAACCACCACCTAAGAAGGGCACAGGTCATGGTGGTAGCTATGAGTAACATAGGCCCCACCATGATTTATGCCCTTCATGGGTGGTTGTGTGAGCCATGTTTATTTCTTCATTTGCAATGTGACATTGGCTTTTAGTTATTTGAGTTTCACATGTGAGAAGGAATGGAGACTACGCCAATGCAAAATCCAAATATTCTTTGTACACAAACAAGTTCTTGATATAACTAATGACAGATAGAAGAAGCAACTCAGCTAAAGAATTAATACCTCATATTCAAGTTGCATCCTATATAAATCTCTCTTGGCTAATTTCACCAACAACATTAACTCTACAAATGCTTGCACCAAATTAAACCAATCTAACCAAGCAGGGACTTAACAATCATGGCAACCAAAACAAAAAACAAAACCAAAAAATATTATCAAAAGTTGATGAGGATACCTCAAACTGTGGAAGGTTGTACCCAAGGGTAGCAGCTATATGTTGTTTGAAAGTGCCAAACTTGGGCTCTAAAGCTTTCATAGCCCCGCCTCCATCCTTGCCAAAGTCATTTATCCTAAAGGATTTATCATAATTTGAGACTAATATCAACAACCATCAGCAATGACCTAGGTTTCATAAATAATGTTTGAATGCAAGGCCAAACTTTTTCAATGCTCCAACATACTAGATCTTATCTAAACTCAACAAATTTAGAGAGAGAGCAAGATGTATCTAATTTTGTGATGCCAATAATGGAATGTAAGATGAAATGAGCATGTTTGAAGATTTTATGTCTAATATAAAGTCTACTAAATTGGCCTCCTAAAAAGTAGCAATCCACTAATGAAAGGGCCAATGTCCTACATTGTGACATGTAGATTGCATAAAGAGGCGGCAAGTCAAATTTAGTGGCAATTAATTCTTTGTGTTAGCAGGTCATTGCCAAGTGGAGGATGGTCCTCCTGCACCACGTGTCAAATCAAAAGGAACAAGGCCAGGGGCTGTTGAGGGAATACATGTGAGCCTCACATAGGCATATCTTATTATTCATATACACAGTTGGTTGAGATGAGTAGCAACAAACTCCCTTTTTGGATGCACTAGTAACTACTATGTGATGTGATATTAGAATGTGAGATTAACAACATAATAGATAAGGCTGAAGCTGACAAGGTTGAAAGCAGATTGGATTTCAATGTAGAAACCAAAAATCAACTCGTATAGGAAGATTTTATATAGGTAAAAAGCTCAACCTTAGAGTTAGGGTGGGTTGTGCAGGTCAAGAAGGAGATTGCAACATGTTTAGGTTGGATTTCAATAAAGGCCAAATCAACTTCTTGGACCATTTATATAAGCTATGCAATTATGTAAGATACACTAAGAATATTCACATGTTTGCTTTCTATGTGACTTCTACTAATGCTAGCGAGAAAGAGGAAGAAGTTGATATAATGATTAAGGATTATCGAGGCAGCTATTCTCCTTTTGCCTTGCTAACCATTCTTGTTAAAATGAAAGATGGATCTTTGCTTGGTCGAGTTGGTTTCCATAAAAAATATGTAAAGAATCCAAAATATCTACACTTGTGATAGATATGCGCATGTAGTACTCAGGGCTTATTTGACATTACGGGCCTAGGAGCAATGGTCAGCCCTAATTCAGTAACATATAAATAGAAAGCAAAGACATTCATTGAGAGGCTTATCATTTGAATATTCTTAAGCTCTTTGTAGGGGACTCGTTGCTCTTTATCATAAGGAATAAACTATAGATTATTTTTTATGCTCTTTCAGTATTCTTACCTGGAGGATGTCGTTTCCTTCATTATTTATGGTCTATTTGTGCTTAATGTGATGCTAAATTTGTGATTTACTATTGTTGGCAAGAACTTTTGCTCTTCATGCATTTACCCATAATCTAATAAAATATAAGTAGGAGCAAGAACATTCGCTTAGTAGGTTAAAATTTGAACTCATCAATTCTTTGTAGAGGACTCGTTGCTCTTCCTTGTAGGGGATCGACTATTGACTATGTATTATTTCAAAATTATTGTTAGAGGATGTTATTTGCTTCATCTTTTATGATATATTTGTGTTTCATGTGTTGCTAAATACGTGATCATAAATACAAATAGACCAAAGTTAGCAGCATAGCTTTCATATAGTGAAGCTAATTATTGAGCACGTTACTTGAGTGGTGGCTGAAAACCCTAGATAATATTGGTGTAATTGACATTGATAGGTTTGTAACCATGCAAGCGGGGAGATCGCAAGCCTCTCAAGAGCAAGAAGCTCGCACAATGAAACCATTCTTGAAAAGGAGTTTCATGGCACAATCCCAACATTAAAGATATGGGGGTATTATTTCCATGGATCTGAGTCTTGCGTGTACACACACCATGAACGTTGAAATATATTTGTAACCACAATGACCAAGAAGGACGTTATGTTAGACTGGAAAAGGAGGCTTAGAAAGAGAATCTTAATGATTGCTAGTGAAAAGAGTTAAATCAAGACAATATAAAATCTAAGGAGGTAGACTCTATTTCCTAGGCTTTCATGTATCTTAAGTAGGCCCATATAGGTGGTTTAGTGAAAAGAAATGGCAAGACTCAAACTCTAGCGAATGAGGAGCTGCACAAGGGAATTTTGCAGATGTGTCATGGCAGCCCTAGTGATGATAAGATAGTTGATTGACGTTACAGAGCTTTTGGCCCTAAACTTAGGAGAGATGTACACTTTTATGTGGCGGATCATCAAGGTCTAAGGTTGAAAAAGCTCAAAGGGTTATATTTCTTCTTAGTTTACTACTTTATAACATGACTGCTTATGTTTTCGTGGACTGGAACTGGTGCACGCTCGGCAAAAACAAAATACTTGTCTGCCCCAGGAGGTATACTTCACAAAACGTTTGCAACAATACAGCAGCCAGCTAAACAGCTCAATAAACTTGAACTGGAAATATGACAACATTTTTTGTCACTCTCTAGGCACCTTACACAAAGTGGTCTGACAGTCATGGTATTATTCAAGAGCTACTTTCCAATGCTTCTGCTCTAACGTTTCATAAACATCATAAAATCAAAGCGGATCAAGAAAGCCAGCAAGAATATAACAATGCTTCAGGCTTTCAAAATGACGCTAACGTGACCCAAAAAAATAAACTTACTGCCTACGTACTGAGATCTAAATATCAAGCATCTCCCTAGATGCTTTTTTGTCTGGAACTAACAAGATCGCAGCTGCAGGCAGATCAAAACAGGAAGTCGCAATATCTTGTGAAGCCAGAACAACATAAACGAATACTTATCGAAAGATCTACTACTCAAAAATACGAAAGATTATCAGCAAAAAAATACGAAAGATTATCAAAAACCAAAACACGAAAGATTCCAATCCAACGAATGATACAGAAACAATAGAGAGGCACTTACTTTTGCCATGCTGCCAGCATAAAGATGGCCGAAAACAGCACGCGCCCTGCGAAGGACAGGAATCCCATTGCTCCTTCAACAACACCTCGATGCCACTGCCTCGATCCAACAACGCCAACCAAGCACGCTTCCTCTTCCCCCACCTACCCCCCGCTTTCCTCTTCGTCTCGTCTCTGTCTCCCTTAAGTTTTATTTTATTTTGTTTGTATGGTCGCTTTTCTCGTCAGTCGAGAAGGAGGGAGGGAGGGAGCTGAGAGCTCTGACTGCCAAAGTCTTATTTCATAATTATTTTTTTTATTTTTTTTTGGGGGGGGGGGGGGGGGTTATATGATAAAGTCAAGGGCCAAGGCCTTTATGCCATTGAGGGCCTGCCCCTGGGCCTTAGTATGTGTTCTTGTGGTAGTGAAGCTATGTCTATCGTATTCATTCGAAACGCGTAAACCTCGTAACACCTTACAAGAGACGTAATAATCTATAGGTTTTTATGCTTGTATTTTGAGAGACAATTAAATGGCAGAATCGTTTATCTTAGATTGTTTTTTAAATATAGACGGAGTTGTAAGTGCCTTACGAATCTGTAAGGTGCCATTTACTGTTTCAAGAAAGTTGAACCGGTGCGTAAGGTACCATTTACTATTTCTGGAGAATAAGGCAAGTGAGTGCCAAAATGTAAGGCCTTCAAAATAGAAAGTTAAGAAAGAAAACATGTGATGGCTATTGTGTTAAGAATGCCCCTGGGGGCCTTCCCCTATACATGTTGTAGTGGTAGAATTTTTAAGAACAATTATGCTTGTTTTAAAAATAGACATCATTAAATGAACCTTACAAATGTGCAAAGTGTATTTACGTTAAACAAAAAGTAACAAAAATATTATGCAAATTTGTAAGGCATATTACTATAAATAGTATACATTTGTTTATGAACCTTTACTAAAAATAGTAAATATTTTAGTCCATTCTCCAATAGGAAAGTCCCCACCCTCAAGCCTTCCCGTTGTGAGAGCACCCTCGAGCTAAACATAATGCAATGACTTCATCAAAGAGTGCCTTTATGGTGGTAATGCCTTGCCCGAGCAACTACTCCCATGTTTCTGAGTGCTTTGGTACAATCTTGCTTACCAAAATTGTGAAAATTATGTGAGTTACTCTTTCATGTAACCTTAAATGGTATCTAATGTGCCCTAGACACAAAAATGTGATTAAAGGACGTAATCCACCGACCTATACCTACGGCCCTTACGCCAAGAGACAGGCACCCAAACCCACCACTTCCCCTCTCTCCTTATTCTAAAATAGTGAAATCTAAAGTAAATGTTTGAAATGCTATAAATGAGAGTAGGTCACCCTATCTTAATATTTGAAAATCTTTTGCACATCAAAGCCCATAGGTTATATTTGAAAATTTTGTGAATTTCAAAGTTAACCAAAGGCAACATCAAAATAAAAGTAGGTCAATTTAAACTTTCTACATAGTACACTATAATAATGTCATAGCAATTTTAAAAAAATTGTAGTAAAGTACACCATAAGAAGGTCATAAATCACAATCAATGAATGTCCCTTCAATCATAAATAACAATCAATGAATGTCCCTTCAAATTGAATAATCAAAAGTTTAGATATTGGTTTCATGCCTAAATACTCTATTCTAAAATTCTCGACAAAAATTTGCAAAGCAACTTCCGAAAGCAAACAAGATAAGGGCATCAACTTTAACAACTCCATATGCTTCTTGGTTTCCAAGGGAAGGCTCGAACTTGAGACCAAAGAAACTTTGGATGTCAAGCTAACAACTCCATATGACAAAATTGTCTTGGACAACCGTCAAGGTCACATAAATTTTTTTTGCTAGGCAACTTCAAGAACCAAACAAAATAAGAACATCAAATTTCTTTAAGGACTTTATGAGACAAAATTATGTTGGGCAACTTTCAAGGTCAAAATTTAACACTAGAAGGAAACTAGCCTCCTATCACCATGCAAAAGCTCCATAGGTCCAATTAGAGCACCTAGGGGTTCTATCCTCAGAACCGACAAGAAGTTCATAAAGCAACCCTTTAACTTTCACATGGAAAATTGTTCCATCTCTAAGTACTTATTTGATAGTTGAAGTCAGACTAAGCTAGGTGTTCTATCCTTAGAACCGACAAGAAGTTCATAAAGCAACCCTTTAACTTTCACATGGAAAATTGTTCCATCTCTAAGTACTTATTTGATAGTTGAAGTCAGACTAAGGGTAATGATGTTTTCAGAGAAGCCACTTACTTGGAGGTCAATTTCACCACCATGAAGTAAAAAGCAAGGAGGAAATACTAAAAAGCTGGGAAAAAACAAAAAGCTACATGCAACCAAAAGTTAAAATTCCAATAGAATCTAGTTTAGTATGTAGATCACATCAATCAATCACCATAGCCACTCCTCACAAGCTTTCAAAGATGGCACAACAAAAGTTAATAGATTACAAGGAAACGCTATACATATAGGAAAACTCCCAAACTGCATGGGCTCAATAGGTGTCACTAAAATGACCTATCACCTGCCAAACTAGAATAAGGCCCAATGTGGTTTAAATAATTGACAATCCTGAGACATGCCCTCGAGTATGATGGGGCAAGGGAGATAGAAGAACGCGAACGGAGAAGAGAACAAGAATACTGCAAAACAGCTCTCCCGTTACAATCAGCTGCTAAATGCAAAAACAATCTAATAGACAGCTTATGCTAAATGTAATCACAACTTTAAGTGTTCTAATTGCCCAACAGGATCTTAAAAATAAATTAATTTATACTCTTAAAAACCAAGAGTACAGTCCACCGAAGAGATTAGAAATGGTTTGTGTGTGGTATTACTGAAAATCAAATTCGATGTAAAGTATGGTTCTGAAATAAATAGAAGAGCAATATGATGTCGCGAGTCCCTCAGGCGTCAAAGACAGCCATCGTCTAATCAGAAACTGAGGAGTCGTAGACGTCCGTGTTCTGATCAGAGTGAGTAAACAAGCGCGATCAAACAGTGATAAAGTGCATTTAATCACAACAAGCATTCATTCTACGTTATACACAATAGAAAGCAAGTTGTTGCTATATTACACTAAAGCACGAATAGCAATTACAACCAAAAATTGACGGTGTAATTGGGAGGCTCAAAAATACGTCTTATGGACGAAGTGTCTCATATAATCTGTGCTGGGATGATCTATTTATAGATTACATCCATGTATTAACTACAATAAATGATTGTCATCTAATTAGGTAAGTCGTTGTACTTGGAAGTATGTGGCTTCTATGACAATTGTACATAGTGTATATTGTCAGCCCATAGAGAATGTTGATGTGGACAAGGGCGTTGCAAATTCTCTCTTTATAAGAGAAATGGCTTTCTCTCACTTTGCAACTTTGGGAAGTGGTTGGAAACGTTCCTCGTTCAAAGTAGATGACCTTCGACATTTTTCTCTCTCTTCAGGATTTTGCAAAAAAGGCAAAGGTGCCCTTAAAAAGGCGAAGGTGTCTTTAAAAGAGTTTAACTCATGAAAATAGATGACCTTCGGGAATTTTCTCTCTCTTCACGAACTTCTCGCGAACAAAGTGGAATGTGTTAAAAAATGTTTGAACTTTTGAACTGTTGCAAAATTGTCACAAACATTTCACGAAAAAGTCGAGGGTGTTAAAAATAGTTGAACTTTTGGACTGTCGCAAAACTTTCGCGGACATTTTGTGAAGTTGTCTTGAACATAGTTCATTTCTGCATACTGTCTTGAAAGTAATGTATTTCTGTAGACTTGTTCTAAATGCAAGTTTGCGGAAGCCCTTGAAGATGGCCAAGTCTTCAATGACTTCAAGTTATTAACCTTAACATCCGAACTTCAAAATTATGACAGGATTGATTACCCTTTGCTGGAGATCAGCCGGAAGCCCGTGTAGACATTCTTCAAATAAATTGGTTGTCTAAGTTTGTGACTCCAAGGAGACAACTGTGGGCTTAAATTCCAACAGTCGGATCACTTGCCCTGAGAAAACTTTCTTCCGAATGAAATGATACTGGATTTCTATGTGCTTGGATTTGCCATGAAATATGGGATTCAATGACAGTGAAATACAACTCAAGTTGTCACACAGAATGGTGGTAGCATTGAACTGAGTGTGATGCAAGTCGTGAAGAAGCTTGACATGTTCTGATGTACTTTGCCTGTGTCGAAGAAATTGCAACTAATTTCTGCTTCCTTGAGTTCCACAAAATTGATCCCCCTGCCAGATAGAAACAAAACCCAAAAGTAGATTTTCTGGTAGAGACTGTTCCTCCCCAATTTGAGTCGGAATAGCCTCGTCGGACAAGTGGGTTGATAACATTTCCATCATAACATAAAATGTGATCTAAACTTTCCTAAATATATCTCATCACTCTCTTTAATGCTTTCCAATGAGAGATCCTAGGATTAGACATGAATTGACTTAACGTGCTAATAGTGTATGCTAAATCTAGTCTAATACACAGCATTGCATACATCAAAGATCCTATTAGTGAATGATAAGGGTACTTCGCTATGTCGAGTAGTTCACTATCAGAATCAGCACTAGTAGGTTTAGTCAATACAATACTTGGATCCATTGGGATATCAATTGGTTTGCAATCAGACATATGAAACTTTTCCAAAATGCTTTACGTGAATTCCTAGCAAAGAATGGACAACTCCTAAATCAGTCATGTCAAATTCCTTTGACAGATCACTCTTACTAGTGTGTAGAAGAGAAGTTCATTAGACAAAATGAATGCATCATCTATGTAAAGAGCTATGCGAATTGAATTGGTGCCTATATGCTTTGAATAAACATTACAGTCAGCTGAATTGTTTGCAAATCCCAATTAAATGAGATAAGAGTTGATTCTATCGAACCATGCTCTTGCGACCTGTTTCAGACCGTAGATTGCTTTGTGCAGCTTGCACACTTTGTCCTCGTGGCCTTTGACTTTGAATCCTTCTGGTTGGAAGGTGTACAGCTCCTCTTTGACATTGTCATTGAGAAATGTTGTGTTGACATCCATTTGGTGCATTTCGAAGTCTTCCGCGGCTGATAACGCAATCAGAGTCTTGATTGACTGCATCTTGACGACATGACTGAAAATTTCTTGATAATCCACTCCTTGGACATGAGTGAATCCTTTAGCCACCAACTGTGCTTTTCATTTGGCAATGGAACCATCAGATTTGATCTTCTTCTTGAAGATCCACTTGTTGTCGATAATTCTCTTGTGAGTGGGAAAGTTGACCAGTGTCTATGTCTGATTCGTCAAAAGTGAGTTGTACTCACTTTCCATAGCTTCTTGCCACTTCACAGCATCCTTGGAGTTAATTGCTTCGGCTAGGCTCTCTGGTTCTTCTGATGAAGTCCATAATGATTGAGGTGCATACCTCTTAGGAACTGTCCGAGTCCGTGAGGATCTGTGAACGTTTGGTTGACCAGAATGCGATGATATTTTTTCTTGAATTTCTTCAGATTTGTTCA
Source organism: Diphasiastrum complanatum (assembly GCA_029204225.1). NCBI lineage: Eukaryota > Viridiplantae > Streptophyta > Lycopodiopsida > Lycopodiales > Lycopodiaceae > Diphasiastrum > Diphasiastrum complanatum. The sequence goes on from CM055103.1 coordinate 8,194,598, forward strand.
AGCTAGCTTGGTCTGATCTGATAACATGTACTATTAGCTGCTCGGCTTTTGTAGCTGTAGTTGTAGGTTCTGTAGAAGGAACATCAACGTTGGAAGAATCCATGCTACGTAAAATAGGATGAAATGACATAGCATCGTTTATCGATGGTGTTTGAAATCATAGTATGTATGTTCTTGAAATATTACATCCCTAGAGACAAATACTACATTGGTGGATGGATCATAAACTTTATAAGCTCTATGTTCATCAGGATAGCCAATGAAAATACATTTATTTGTCCTATGATTCAGGTCCTTCCTAAGTTGTTTAGGAATGTGAACAAAACATATACAACCAAAGATTTTTGAATGGTTGACACTAGGCTTGTGCCCATGCCAAACTTCATGAGGAGTCTTGTTGTTGATGGCTTTGGTGCTGGATCTATTATGCATGTAACAGGTTGTGGCAGTAGCTTCTGCCCAGAACTTCGCAAGTAGGTGTGCTTGATGTAGCATGGATCTGGCTGAGTTGAGACGAGTTCGATTCTTCCTTTCTGCAATCTCGTTCTGTTGAGGTGAGTAGAAAGTTGTGAAGTGTCTTCTTATACCATGTTCATCCATATAGTCGGACATCTCGTTAGAGATGTATTTGCCGCCACCATCAGTTCAGAGTGCCTTCACTTTTGTAGACGTTTGTGTCTCAGCCATGGACTTGAATCTCTTGAAGCATTCAAAGGCTTCAGATTTGTGCTTAATGAACATGACTGTAGACCATCTAGAATAATCATTTATGAAAATGATAAAATAGATTGCATCTCCTAATGATGGAGTTGGCATTGGAACACAGAGATCGCTATGTACAAGATCCAATACATGCTTTGTTTTAATGGAATGTGATTTTGGAAACTTGCTTCTAGAGTGCTTCCCATAGATGCATGATTCACAAAAGAAAGATTTCCTATCTAATGATGAAGAGAAATTTAGTCCATCACTTAAATTATTACAACGCATATAAGAAAGTGATCTTGTATTCATATGTCCAAGTCGACTACGCCACAGAATAGCACTGTCGTTTATATTTTCATTAGAGATACTAGCTAATGCAATTGAATTAGAGAGTACGTAAAGATTTTCGACTCTAGTGCATGTAGTCAGAGTAGTATCTTCTTCGAGTATTGTACACTGCTCAGATGAGAAAGTAACAGTGTAGCCCTCATCAGTTATCTTAGAGACTGATAACAGGTTCTTTGATAACTGAGGAACATGAAGGACGTTAGGAACACAAACAAATAGATCGTTGTTGAAGGTGGTCTTCACTGTTCCTTTGCCTTCCACGCATATGGTGCTTGAATTTCCGAGGTAAATGAATTGATCTTTGTTGTAAGCTGCATACTCGGTAAACCATTCCTTGCGAGAGGTCATGTGTTGGGTAGCACCGCTGTCCAGGTACCAGCTATCACAGTCTTCACTATTGCTGTTGTAAGCCATTAACAAATGTGTGTCCTACTCCTTGAATTCCGTCGCATTGGAGGAGTTTGGTTGCTGCTGTTGTTGATGCTTCTTTGCCTCGTTGTAGATCCGGATATGACACTCCTTGATGTCGTGATTAGCTCTCTTGCAATATCTACGGAAGAGCTTCTTGCGCGATCCACCATGCTCACCTTGAGTGTGAGGCTTATGTTGTTGTTGTTGCACCTGATTCTTGTGTTAAAAATTCACAATTCTAGCTTGACTAGTTTTGGTCATATGACTTGTAAATAGTTAGATGGTCATGATGTGACTTGCCACACGTGCCAAATAGCATAGGATTCCATTCATAAGGATGTTCTCAAGTAGACCTAAGTGTTAGAACCTTTGGAATGAGTCCAAATTATGCTTAGATACAAGGGAGAAAAAATAGGAGCTATTTTTGGTAATTTTTGCATTGTTGAGGGATCTCCAAAATTCCAACCCTAACTTGGTAGGGATGAAAGATCCACCAAAATTAGCATTAGGGATAGGTTTAGGGCTACTCATACCTGCCCAAAACCGTGATGGATCATGTATATATAGGTGATGATATCTCACCAAAATTAATCAAGCAATTTCATGTTTTTTCTCTCATGATGGTGCCATTGCTCTCTATGTTCATAATTGTTTGAGTACTTGTGATTACTAATGATTATAGGATTGAATGTAGGTCTGGTGTACAGTACTCAGACTGTGGGAGGCCGTACTTTCACACGTGTGAAGCCTTCTTCAAGGATTTGGGCCATTTAGTGAGGTTCAAGCATAGATTTTTGATGGATTTTGATGGTTCAACTTGTGCTAATCTTATGAAATCATAATCTATTGTTTTCCTCATCATTTCAAGTGTTTTAGGATCCTTATTTGCTGTAATTTTTACATGGTATCAGAGCCTAAAGGCTGAAATGAGCTAAATCCTTGGTTTTCATTCAATTTGATCACAATTTTTGATCTAAATCTTGTGTAGATTGGATCTTAGCATCTAGTATTGATTCTAGAACTCAAAGTGAGTTAAATACATTGGAGATTGGTGTTGTGTGACTTCATTTGCAGGTGTTTAGGTGTCTAAAACCAGAGGCAAAGTTGAATTCAATTCACATTACCAAGATAGCAAGTTTTGCTTGCTCCAAGCATTGATTTCTAAGCGAGTTTTGGAGGTGATTTCATAGAGGAGGCTTTCTAGCATTCAAGGAGAGGGAAGATCAGAGTTTTGGGGACTCTTCAAGGATATTCTAAGGTGTAGTAGACACCTCCTAAAGTGATTTAGGTTCAGTCCAACCATTGCTTGACTTATGCACCAAATTAGATCAATTTTTCATCAACTTTGATCATTTTATGCTTGTGATTGGATAGTAGATTGTGTTGCATCCTCATTAAGTTCCATTTAGATCTTTTACAAGTGATTTTGGAAGTATATTAGGTTGCTAAAATTCACTCTTGATCAGATCATTTGGAAGCTTCAATGTTCTTTATAGAAAGAGGGGCAATTCTACTAGTATTGTCAATCAAGCAAGTGCATTGTTTCTAGTATTCTATGATTTGATTTTGTTAGAGATCATTCTTAGATCTTTATAGGAAGTCTATTACTGATCTTTTCAGGTCCCTAAGAAGTGGGATAAGGTAGACTTTCAATCAAATCAATAGAAGTAACCTTCATTTGTGTCAAGTCCTTGATTAGGAGACTAGATGACATCTATAAATGCATATCTTTTGGATACTAATGAAAGGCTCAACAAAACTAACTATTCCATATGGAAAGTTAGAATGGAATCTATCATGATCATGCAAGATCTGATGGAAATTGTAAATGGTAAGGAGGGTGAACCTATTCATCCTCAAGAAAAAGCCAAATACATCAAGAGGTGCAATGTTGCACTACATTGCATAAAAATGAATGTTGCAAATGAACTCTTAAGAGAGGTAGGAGATTGCACTTCAGCTCAAGATGCTTGGGAGACTTTGCAAAAGGTCTATGACTCCAAGAACAAAACTAGAATGTTAGCTTTGAAGAATCAAATCTATAGAAGCTATCAAAAGAAAGGAGAGAGTGCACATACTTTTGTCCTAAGAGTAAAGGAATTGAACAAAGAGCTAGCCTTTATAGGTGACCCTATCAAGGATGAAGAGCTTGTTCAACTCATATTGAATGGACTAAGCTTTGAATTTGACAATTTGGTTCAGGGATATGCAATTATGGGTAAGCTACCCAGACTTGAAGAACTCCAAGGCACACTCATGGCCGAGGAATCAAGAAGGAGCCAAATGCAAGAGAGGATGGATAGGCTTTCCATCCAAGGTGGAGATGACCAAGCTCTCTTCACCAAAGGCAAAGGCAAGTCCAAAGGCAAAGGATCAACATTCAAGAAGTCTACAAAGCTTGAGGATCAAGAAGGACCCCCAAAGGCATCTCCATCAACCACCAAAGTCAAGAAGGACAAATCAAAGGTGAAGTGCTACTATTGTAGCAAGATGGGGCATTATGCCTCAGAATGCTTCAAGAGGAAGCAAGATCAAAGCCAAGCCAACATGAGCAAAGAGGAGGAGAAGGAGAGTTCACATGAGGACTCTCTCATGATGTCCATATTTTCTTCAACAAGCTTCAAAGGAGAAGATCCTTGGTGGATTGACTCGGGTGCTAGTTCACACATGACTAGTAAAAGGGAGTTTTTCTCTTCTCTCTTATCTTATGATGGACCTATAAAGTCTATCTATACAGCAAATGATGAATCTTGTAAGATTGAAGGAGTTGGTAGCATTCCCCTTTGCTTAGGATCTTCCAAAAAGATCAACATAGAAGGTGTTTTGTACATTCCTACAATAACAAAGAATCTACTAATTGTTGGCCAAATGGTAGACAATGGTTTCAATGTTGACTTTGCTTCAAATGAATGTTTCATCAAGAAGAAGGGTAAGATAGTGGCTAAGGGCACTAGACTTGGCAAACTTTATAAGCTGGATGCATTTGTGGATACTAATGTTGTCATGTTGGCCGAGAAGAGCAAGATATCTACCTTTACTTTATGGCACAAAAGACTTGGACATGTCAACTCGGGTTCCATGGAGGCTATGATCAAGAAGGAGTATGCTTTAGGCCTACCAAGGTCTATTGGGAAGGAAGACAAGGTTTGTGAAGCTTGTGCCTTATCCAAGGCACATAAGAAGGTGTTTCCTAACTCCATCACAAAGTTATCTCATCCTCTTGAACTCATACACTCGAATGTGCACATTGCTAGCACCAAATCTAATGGAGGTCCATCCATGTTTTTAACCTTCATTGATGACTACTCAATATATTGTTGGGTGTTCTTACTTTCCTTCAAGTCTCAAGTATTTGATACTTTTGTAAAGTTCAAGTTGTTTGTGGAAAAGCATCATTATCATAGCATCAAGATTCTTAGAAGTGACAATGGTGGAGAATTCATTACCAATGAGTTCAAGGCCTTTTGTGAGGAGGAAGGGATCAAGAAAGAGACTTCTTGTCCTTACACTCCTCAAAAAAATGGAGTTGCTGAAAGAAGGAATAGAACATTATGTGAATGTTCTAAGGCTTTAAGATTAGATGCTTGTTTGCCCAAATCCTTTTGGGGTGAGTCTCTTGTATGTGCAAACTACTTGATGAATAGGGTGTCTTGCAAAGCAATTGAAGACAAAACTCCTTATGAGATGTTGTATGGAAAGAAACCCAATCTTAATCACTTGAAAGTTTTTGGGTGTATATGTTATGTGCATGTGCCATTGGAAACAAGAACCAAGGAGGATCCATCTTCCACAAGAGGGATCATGCTTGGATATGCAAGCTCAAGCAATTGCTACAAAGTCTATCTCCCATCCTTGAACAAATTTGTTGTTTCAAGGGATGTCATCTTTGATGAACATCATATGCATATGCTTGAAGAAGGCTCAAGTGCTCCAACAATCAAGAAGAAGATGGCCGAGGAGCAAGATCTTGGTTTTGAGGAGGAGCTCATGGAGGAGCAAGCACCAAACCCACCTATCACACCAAGGAGATCTTCAAGGGCAAAAGTGGAGCCATCAAGGCTCACATACCAAGGCAAAGGACAGCAAGTTGAGGGTATCTCATCCACTTCTTATGCTTTATCTAGTTTTGAAGAACCGTCTAATGTTGAAGATCCATTGAACTCCAAAGAATGGTATAAAGCTATGTTGGATGAGTATGATGCCTTGCTTGAGAATGAAACTTGGTTGCTTGTTGAGAGACCTCAAAGGAATGTAATAGGATGCAAGTGGGTCTTCAAGCTTAAGTTGAATGCAAATGGGAGTGTTAACAAACATAAAGCAAGATTAGTTGCAAAAGTTTATGCTCAAGAGAGAGGGATAGACTATGAGGAAACTTTTGCACCCGTGGCCAAGATGGTCACAATAAGACTAATCATTGCACTTGCATCACATTTTGGATGGATTCTATGTCAAATGGATGTCTCTAATGCTTTCTTGAATGGTTTTTTGGAAGAGGATATCTATATGGAGCAGCCACAAGGGTTCATCAAGCATGGAATGGAGAACAAAGTATGCCATCTCCAAAGAAGCATCTATGGCTTGAAGCAAGCCTTGAGATCTTGGAATTCAAGACTACATTGCTATCTTATTTCACTTTCTTTTGTTCAAAGTGAATATGATCCCACTCTTTACATTAAGTTTGATGATGTTGGTATTGTACTTTTACTCATTTATGTAGATGACATCATCATTAGTGAAAATAGTGTTGATGGTATTGAAAAAATCAAGATAGATCTATCCTTAGAGTTCAAGATGGTAGATCTAGGGTGTCTTCACTTCATCTTAGGCATAGAAGTACTTAGAGGGTCTGATTTTATCTTTATAAGTCAAGTAAACTATGCTCAAAGTCTTTTGAAGAAGTTTAAGATGGAAGTATGCAAAAGTATTGACACACCAATGGAGCAAGATGTAAAAGTGCCAAATGAAGATGATGAAAGATCCTTCATGGACATCACTTTGTTTAGGCAACTTATAGGTTCCATAATGTGGATCACTATAACTAGACCATATCTTAGCTTTAGTGTATGTAGGTTGAGCCAATTCATGCAAAAGCCATTGAATATCCATTGGAAAAAGGCTAAGAGGATTCTAAGATACATCTCAGGTACATTGGATTTTGGGATTCTATATAGAGGAGATGTGATTAACCTTCATGCATTTAGTGATTCAGATTTTGCAGGGGACAAGAGGGATAGGAAATCAACAAGTGCCTATTCAACTTTCATAGGAGAAGGTGTGGTTTCATGGCTTTCAAAAAAGCAAGAAACTATATCTCTGTCTTCAACCGAGGCCGAGTTCAAAGCTTTGACAACCACTACAAAGGAGGTACTTTGGATCAAGAGATTATTGGTGGAACTAAAGATCATGGATTCAGAATCTTAAGTAACTAGATCCTTAGAGTTAGTGATTTACACACACACACACACACACACACACACACACACACACAAAGATTTAGAACTGTAGCTATTGTTTTGAGTTTGTAATTAGGAGCACGCGCTTGTATTGTGTTCTGATTCTCTCTCTCTCTCTCTCTCTCTCTCTCTCTCTCTCTCTCTCTCTCTCTCTCTCTCTCTCTCTCTCTCTCTCTCTCTCTCTCTCTCTCTCTCTCTATCTCTCTCTCTCTCCCTCTCTCTCTCTCTCTCTCTCTCTCTCTCTCTATATATATATATATATATATATATATATATATATATATATATATATATATATATATATATATATATATATAGATTCGCAACTGTTCAATCCTTACGTTCTTGATTGAATGCAATTGTCTCTTTCACTCTCTTGCACACAAACATGGTTATCAAAGACAGAGGATCGCATGGCTGTCCAAGATGCCTAATGCTTTGCAATCCTACTGCTATGGCAGTCTCAGACTCCTACTCTGATAACCCAAAAAGGGATAACAAGATTTTGATTATGTTCCCTGGTCAATCCACATTTCTGAAATCACAATTACTATTGTGTTCATTGTTTTTCTTACTGTTGGTAGAGACATCATCTTTATCGTATCGCTTCTCGTGTTCTGCTTTCGTCACGTCTGTTGCAATCGTAATCAATCGTAGACCAAACATACTATCGTTCATACACCAACAAATACTAGCTTTCTCCACACAATTCTGCTACCATTTGCCCCCATACCACATGTACCGCTTCCAAACACCCTGTTACCCTGTCAGGAGTAAGTAATAATGATTTAGAAGTGATTATGCCTCATCGTGCTGCCCTGTAGCAAGTTTCACCACCAAAAATTGTCCCAAATTTGGCCCTATGGTATCCAAATGGATGTAGCCCATCACTAGGTCACCTGCACTCTACTCGAATGGTGACAAAAACTCCCCGAAATGCGTTTCTCCCTACTTTGTGATGTCGCTCTATTAGTTAGCTCTGAGCAGCCAATTTTAGGGGTCAATTTGGCCCAAGAATGGCCAAAAAGAATGCCTTCTAGCTATAGTTAGCTGCAAAACCATTTTTGCCTTGCAAAATGAACTGGTTCTTCGTTTTGAAGATTCTCAATGAAGAGAAGTCCAAATTGAACTTCGGGTCCTTTCAAGCCCTTTTCTTTTGAATATTATAATGAAAATTTCTCAAAATGGCCCTTCATGAACTTTCAGGTCCTCTTCAAGCCAATCTAATGGCTTCTTTCCATCCAACGGTCCTACTTCGTCCTCTAGCTTGCAATCTAAGCCATTGATCTTCGTGGAGGCTAATCCGATGGATGTAATTGAATCTGCGTGCCCACAACTCTTCTTGTGTCCGTTAAACACCTCGGAGCACTAGGCGTTTGATCCATTCATCATGCGTGAGGGTCGCGAACCTCTCTCTCTTTGTTCCTCTTTATCTTCCAGCTTCATAGCTCCATAACTATGGTTTTTTGGCCACCCTCATAAATTCTGATCCAACTCCTCCACCTGGCTATTGCTGCTCGCGGCCTCCTAGGGTTAAATCATCCATGCTAGGGCACCCCTCTATGCTACTGCGCAGACCCAAAAGAAAAGTTTTCTATAACAAAAGATCCACCTTTTTCACACTACAAACCGTAAATTTCTATGGCTCTCTATCACTACTCTTTGCAAATCCCTTACAAGCCTCGTTGCGCCAAACGGTTGTCCACACAGTGAATAACTAATCCATCACCGATGATTTTCTCGAAACCACTGAAATTGCAAGTTTTTCCGTGAATCCTCCCAGGAATTTACCTTATGACGATCGTTTTGATCTTCCTTGAAATTTGATCAAAGGAACTTTGCTGTCTCTTGCCATTTGAACTACCGATATCCCGTATGGATTCCTCTCTCCTCAGACACTCTGAGTGCTATTTTTTCTAGTGAAAGATGCTATCTCATGTGAAGGATTTCAGATCATTCAAGATCCAATCCATGTCCTTGATCTTTGGTTACAATAAGGAGCAAACCAACAATCCTGCCAATATAAAAAAATCAGCATCTACATACAAAAAGAGATGCAAACTGTAAGAGATACTGATCAAACATGAACCAAAACATAGAATATGATTGCTACTTGTACAATTATAGTACCCTACTGTATTTCACACATGTGGGTCTATATGAGCATTCTACACACAAGATTGCAAGATATCATGAAGAGAGTGCACCAATGAGTAGTAGAACCCAAAGAGAACCATGTATAATGATGAAATGAGAAAGAGAAGAGAGAAGATGTGTCTCTCCACGAGTTACATTCTTTTATAGCAAGTCAAAATCCTATTTGGCCACTTGGCTTTCCCTCCAAAATGTGAACCCTACTATTCTTGGGTCTAGATTTAATGTACCCAAAGTTCAAATTTGAATCTCTCTCAAACTCAACTACCAACTTTTCCACTAAGTCTAAACTTATTTTTGGCCTCATATTGACAATTTACCAAAATAAACTTGTTAAAATCTCTCACATCCCATAGCTCCATTGGATCGTGCATACTTGCATCACCCTGACGCTCTAATACCAAGTTAAAATTTTGATAGAATCTAGTGCAGTATGCAAATCACATCAATCAATCACCATAGCCCCTCCTCACAAGCTCTCAAAAATGGCACAATAAAAGTTAATAGATTACAAGGAAACAATGTACATATAGGAAAAGCCCCAAATTGCATATGCTCAACAGGTGTCACTAAATTGGCCTACCACCTGCCAAACTAGAGTAAGGCCCAATATGGCCTAAATGTCGAGTATAGCATAACGAAACCAAAAACCACTATATAGTCAAATTTTCCTACATGTGGCTACTCAGCTAACCCAAGTAGCCGGCTACGGGTTGATAAGTCAATGTTGGGTCACGTCCCGGTCATAACCAAATATAGTAAACCAAATAAATTGTACACTGATTACATTATCACATTTAGAGCTTACACTAATGAATCAAATTACAACTTGATTTCTAACTAAGGACACATGTGGAGCCAAACCACCCAACCAATAGGAAATGGATAGTCAATTCCATAACCGGTTCACCTCCGAGCCATGGTGACTGAATGCAAGAGAGGAGACAGAAAATATTCTCTCTAGGATCCCTCCAATCCTATCAAAAGCATTTGACCTCCTATTCTTGCACAAAAGTTGTCAACGACCACGCAAAAGCTCCATGGGTCTAATTAGAGCACTTGGGCCCTCACAAGACTATTAATTACATTTTTGGCCTAGTTCGGACTGACGTGGTGTAACTAAAGCCCCTATACATTGGAGTACCAATTACCTATGTCACAAATTACTCTGAATCCTACATACAAGACATGGACGTAACACTAACCAACTTGCATCTGAAAATCTATTGAGAATATTGAGTTTGTCATAGTCAACTGTTCCATAACAAATGAAATGGTCCGTAGTGGCTCAAATATATCTCATATCTCTGATAAGAGTTTTCCATTGTGTAATGCCAAGATTAGCCATAAATTGACTTAAAGAACTGATTGCAAAAGGCTATCTTTGGTTTGGTACAAAAAAATGCATACGTAAGAGAATCTATTGTCGAATGATAAGGCACTCACGCATCTGCTCCTTTTCTTCTATCTTCTGAGGACACTGGTCCTTCAACAATTTGAGTCCCGAGTCCATTGGTGAGTGATCTAGCTTGAAATTCATCAAATTATATCTGATTAACATATTGTAAATTTATCTCTACTACATAATGTAAGTCAACTTCTGCTTTCTATCTCTTTGGATTTGAATACCTATATAGTAATGAGCTTCATCTAGATCTGTCATTTTGAATTCAGAGAACAACATTCATTTCACATCTTTTATTAATTCAATATTATTGCCTAAAAGTAGCGTGTTGTCCATGTACAAAGTAATAATAATAAAAGAATGTTCCATTGACTTGAAGTAGACATTTGAATCTAAAGTGCTTGGCTCATAGCCATGATCAATTGTCAGCTTTTCTGCATTGTTGGGCCTGGTGAACTAAGGCCGCCTGCTGCTCTAGGACCTTCTTTGGGACCTGAGATGGTTTAAGGTTCCCTTCGAATTCAGCATATTCCACCTCGATGTCGCTAGATAGAATGTCATGAGGGACATCGGCTTCTGTGTTGATCGCCTTCCCTTTCTGCTTCTTAGTAGGTGGGGCTGGTGATACCGATTTTGCTATCGGTTGGGGGGTGGCTCGCTTTTTTGTGCTTGGATAGAGATCATCTAGCTCCTTGATGGCCGCAGATGCCCGAGACCCCAACTGTTTGGTGACCAATATGTGGAGGAGATACCCACACTTGGTAGTTGGTTTTCTAGCTTTGAGAGCTCCGCACAGCTTCTCTGTTACCTTCTCAGCCCACTTGTAATTTTGAGTGAGATCGTCCATGGTGAGGGTCAAAGAAAAGAGGTCGCTCAGTGGTATGCGATCCATCTTAGCGGTATGTACTTCGACCGTGGTGACGAGGATTTCTGAGGTGGCCCGTAGATGAGAATTCGTGATGAGGCGGATGGAGATCCCGTCGTTGGTTTGGGCAATGGTTTTGTCGTCCTCTGTCAGAAACTTTGTGAAGTACTTGGCATCATGGCTAGTGCCCTTGCCATGGATTGTCTCTTGGAGATTAGGGAAGCCAATGCTCTGGAGATCCCGAGGAGAGACGTTGATGATGGTATAGCTGCCACTCTTGGATGTAATCCGAAAAATTTGGAATTCATCCGAATAGGTGGAGTAGGCCGCTCGGATGAGGCTATCGCTCTATTGGTCCTGGAAAAGTGTCAGATCAAAGCAAAGGTTTGTGAGGATATCCTTGGCCAGGGTGAGCTGCTCGGCGTAATTCTTGATATAGATCATAAAAATATCCCCTGAATAAGGAAGGGGGTTTACGGCGATGCAAGATGAGCGAGGAATCACTGGAAGCCATGATAGTAGTGATTTTAGATTGCTCTGAGAATTTTGAAATTTTTTGACATGAACTCAAGAGCAGAAATCTAAAATGAACTCGTGGAGAGAAGGGTGGAGGACTATATATAGACTTTTTTTGGCAGAAATTTGCAACTTCACTCAAAAATCGTCCTCAGTGTCTACGATTTGGTAATGATGGTTGCGAATTTCAAGACAATGTTCTGAGGGTCCACAAATTCTTGTAAGTGAGTTTTTTTATGCCAAAAGAGAAAAATCGACTGATAGTGCCAAACTGTGTCTGATCAGAATATGCAGAGATGACAGAGAAATTGTGGCAATCATTTTGAGCTCCAGCGAATTGTCTGTAAATTTTGATGATGGATATCTGATGAATAAACTACATTTTTCTATTTTTTAGAATTTTTTTTATCTGAGACAGAATTCGTGGAGGCCAAAAATGAATCGTGCTCTATAGAAAAAGGGTTAGGCGAATTCTATCTGAGATGTTGTGAAAGAATTTTCTTCGGAAACTAATGACTTTTGTGGTTTTCTCGGAGAAGACTGTTGGTATACCTGATCTGATAGTATCTTGATGGTTTGAACAAAAAAGCACAGCAAGAATGTTGTCGAAATGGCAGGCATGCAACAAAAAATGAAGAAAAATAGTAGGAAATAACTAATACATATCAAGATAAAAACAGGGCTCATTGTACTTTCTCAGTCGGCTCCCATTGACCAAAGTGTCGAGGATATCGTCTTGAAGGGTTTGGAGTTGTACATATCCAGCGACAAAGATTTTTTTAATGACGTAAGGTCCTTGGCTAGAAAATTTCAGTTTGCCTTTGAAGGCTTTGGCCTGGTATAGCAAGACCTTATCTCCAACCTAGAAGTTTCTAAGTTTCAATGATTGATTATGCCATACTTTTTGTTGTCGTTTGTGGACTTGTTGAGCATGGATGCTGATCCGTCGTGTTTCACATAGTTTCTCCAGATGGAATAAACTGTTTGCTAGATTCTAGTGAGTATCGAGCTCAAGGTTATAGGCTACTCGAAGGGAGGGGATATGGAATTCCACAGGCATAACGACTTCTTGGCCATATGTGAGCTGGAAAGGGGTTAAGCCTGTAGCTCACTTCGGGGTGGTGCGATAAGCCCAGAGAGCAGCATGGAGTTTGAGCTCCCAATCAGATCGGCTAGATTCGACAATTTTGGTGAGAATTCCACATAGGATTTTATTGGTGGATTCTGCTTGGCCATTGTAGCGTGGATAGTATGGGGAACTTTTGCGATGTACCACAAAAAATTTGGAAAGAAGATTTGCTATGATAGAGTTAAGGAAATGTGTACCCCTATCACGGATAAGCTCTAGAGGACATCTGAAACAAACTATAACTTGTTCATAGAGAAATTTGACGGTAGAACGAGCGTCAGCATTGTGAACAGCTCTTGCTTCAGCCCATTTGGTGCAATAGTCCGTAGCTACTATGATGTAACGAGATTGTGTGTGTCGAGCAGTAGGACTAATAGGTCCAACATAATCCATTCCCCATTTCTGGAAAGCTTGATCGGTGGTTACGGGGTGTAAAGGCATGTAGTCTATTTTTTGAAAGTGTTTTGTGCGTTGGCAGACATCACAAGCCTTAGTGTAATTGTGCGTATCCTTGAAGCGTGTTGCCACCAAAAACCGGCCAAGAGGATTTTCTTAACAGTTGTTTCAGAAGAGAAATGGCCTGCACCAATACCTTCATGAGTGAGGGAAATTATAGAGGGTATTTCACCTTCAGTAAGACATCGTCGGATAATTCCATCTAACCCTTGCTTGTTGTCCTGCAATTAGCATATAAGGTTGAGTTTTGAGGACCAACGCACGTTGTTTAGGTTTAGAGAAGGAAGGATTTTACAAGTAGAGGTGAGGAAGTCCTCCAAATCCAAGGTAGAGCCTCCAAATGTCCTCCAAGCAACCTGCAAGCTTCAAGATGCTCCCCAACTCCAAGCTAGGATGCCTCCACCTCCAAGTAAGGATCTGCAAGCCTCCAAGGATCTCTCCTCCACCTGTGTCCCTACTCTTTAAACACAAAGATAGATAACAAGTTGGCCTCAAGTATTCACCACCCAACCATAGCTAGATCCAAGCTCCAAGCAAGACCTATCTAGCACCCCCTTGCTAACCATAAACAAATCACAAGCATACCACAGCACTCCATAGCATACTCAAGATCCAAACCCTACTTATGTCTCATACCATAAGCAAGATCCAAACCTCAAGCATACTACCACAAGAAAGCACTCTACACACTAGTAGCAACACTAGAGCATAAGCCAAGCAAACAAGAGAGATCTCCCCCTCCCGATGGGCGCCCTACTACCCTCATATAGATGGCCCATGGACCCCTCCAATGCACTATGGAGTTCCATGCTCATCGAATGAGAGAGAGAGAAGCCTAGGGGAGTTAAAGAATCTCCAAGGGCCTCCATAGGCTTATGGAATGTCAAGAGACTCCTTCCATATCCTATGACTCTTTGAATGTCTTTCTTGTGGGAATTGGAAACTCAACGGACACTTTAGAAGGACGCCCTCCTACTAGGTCCCATTGCCCAAGTTGTGCAAGTATACTTTGGTCTTAGACCAATATAGTGATATGGTTCAAGGTTGAGGCCCAAGGTTTAGAAAAATAGTCATCCAATGACTTTCTAACAGCTTTCTAGGTTCCATACCTCCATCCAAGGCATAGACACCTACCTGCCCTTAACCAAGGACACTAGTACCTTAATTTAAGGCACCTAATTTTAATACTAAGGGCACCCCTTATCCAAGGGTCACGTGACTCCATACCTCCAACTAAGGTATAGTCACTTGTCTATCCTTATCCAAGGGCACATACCCTTAATCCTAAGGGTACCTTGCCATTTAGCCCCCAACACTAAATGGACTATTAGGGGTCTGAAGTACTGCTAGTCACATAGGTATGTAACATTCCTTCTCCCTAAACTTAAATTTTTCCTTGTAGGAAAAAATTTGAAAAATTCTTCTGGAGATCAGCCTCCTTTTCCCAGATATCCTCCTCTTGTGATTTGCCCCTCCACCTGACTAAAACTTCCTGAAGCACTCTACTCCGTAGAGTTCTCTGCCGGCTATTAACATTCGCCTCGGGTTCAGGTGGTCCACTCACGGACTCATCACGAAGAAGTTCCACTAGATCTTCCATAGGGATCAGGGTCTCCCCAACCCCCAACGAGGGTTTTAACTTACTAATGTGGAAAACATGATGAATTCCAATGTTAGCTGGAAGGTCTAGTTTGTTAGCTGAAAGGTCAAAAACATCCAGTCGTTGACCATGAATACCTTGTGCTTCTAAGATAGATCAGCATAGTGCCTTGCCCTGTCATGGGCACTTCTTATCCTATCTTTAGCCAGCTGTAACATTTCTTGCATATCCGCAAGGAAATCAGCTGCGGCTTGCACTCGTAGGTTTTTCATGCCAACACTAATTGGTGATTGAGGTTGAAAACCATACATAAGCATGAAAGGGCTGAATCCGGTCGTTGAATGTTTTGCACTGTTATATGCAAATTCCACCAGTGGAAGGTACTGTTCCCAATCAGACTGCCGATGGCCCACATATGCTTGAAGCATATCCTCCATCGTCTGATTGGTCCTTTCCGTTTGACCGTCTGATTCTGGATGATCTGTAGAACTCAAACTTAAATTTGTTTCCAACTTCTCAAATAATACTTGCCAAAAATGCCTAGTGAATTTTGGGTCACGGTCACTAACAATATCGCAAGGCAGCCCGTACAGTCGAAAAAGCTTCTCAACAAACAGTTGAGCTAGTTCTGAAGCTTTAACTGTAGTTTTCGTTGGAATAAATTGAGCAAACTTCGTAAGTCTGTCAACAATGACCCAAACCGAATCGTGGCCCTTCCCTATACGTGGAAGCCCGACCACAAAATCCATAGATATACTTTCCCACTTTCCGATAGGAATATCTAAAGGATGTAATAGGCCACTAGCTTTTAGCCTCTCTACTTTATTAAACTGGCACTTAGTACATTTAAGTACATAGGCCTCTACCTGACTTTTCATCTTAGGCCACCAAAATTGCCTTCGAACTAAGTCAAGTGTTCTTTGTATACCCGGATGTCCTGCACATGGACTATCATGACACTCATACAGTACTTGTTGCCAATACTTTCCAAAAAAAGGATCGGACTCATATAGTCCTTGGAGAGACTGAAACAACTCTGGTTATATAACAGTAAAGCACAACTGATTAATAACCGGTAACCGACTCAAAGCATCCGCTAGAGTATTTTGACTTCCTTTACAATAACGTATAGAAAAGTCAAAGATTTGCATCAGCTCAGCCCATCTAGCTTGCCTCCCCTTTAAATCTGTAGCATCACAGAAATATTGAAGAGTCTGATGATTCGTCAAAACTTCAAATTTGGCTCCATACAAATAATGTCGCCAAATTTTCAAGGAATGAACAATTGCAAACAGTTCCTTCTCATAGGTACAATACCTAGATTGAGCAGGATTTAGTTTCTTGCTTTCATAAGCCACAGGATGACCATCCTGCATCAAAACAGTTCCAATAGCATAATCATTGGCATCGGTCCTAACCACAAAAGTCTTATTAGGATCGCCAATGATTAGTATTGGTGCCGAAGTGACACTTTTCTTAAGCAACTCAAAACAATCATTCATATCCTCCGTCCACACCACTAGTGGACTCTTAGCCCTCCGGCTTAGGTTCTTATAACCTTTCAAGGCCTGGGTAAGGGGAAATGCCAATTGAGCAAATTGGGAAATATGTCGACGTAAGAATCCCACAAACCCCAAGAAAGACTTGATGTTTTGAACTATGGTGAGAAAAGGCCAATCAATAACCCTCTAGATACGATCAGCCTCAATCTCCACCCCCCGTTCAGAAATCTTATGCCCCAAGTAGGATAATTTCTTAGCAAAGGTCACACTTAGACTCCTTGGCAAAGAGCTTTTTCCTTCTTAGAATGTCCAAGACAATCCTAAGATGCTCTTTATGTTCCGCCAAAGTCTTACTGAACACTAGGATATCATTTAAGAATACCACTACAAATCTTCCCAAATATGGCCTGAACAAATCGTTCATCATTTGTTGGAAAGTTGCCGGTGCATTGGTCAAACCAAAAGGCAACACCAAAAATTCGTAGTGACCAAAGCGAGTTCGAAACTCGGTTTTTGGTATATCTTCTACCTTAATGCGTATCTGATAGTAGCCCGATCTTAAATCTATCTTGGTAAAGTACCCAGCACCACCAAGATAGTCTATTAGATCATCCATCCGTGACAATGGATATCTATTCATGGTTACCTTGTTCAATTTCTTATAGTCGACACAAAACCTTATAGTCCCATTTTTCTTGGCCACCACAACCAGTGGTGATGCCCAAGGACTTCTGGTTTTGGAGCTCGTGGGAGGATGAAGATTCAGATGATGAGCCGAATGTCAGTATGTTGCCTTATACAACAAGGTAGACTACTACGACATCCACCATTATTGCATCAACGAATGCCAATGCTACTGTAGAAATGATGCTCAATGAGTTCGAGAAACTTGGGAAGACCCAGCAGAAACAGATGGAAAAGTTGCAGTTGCAATTTGATGAGAAGATCAAAGCATTGGAAAATTTCCACGAAGAAGCGAACAAGGAACCTGAGAAGTTTGCAAAGACTTTTCCTACCAGGGAAAATGTCTGGTGTTCTATTTGTACAGGAAATCACACAGTGAACAAGTGTCCTCCTCAATTGAAAAAACAAATGGAAATCAGTGTTTGCCATCTGTGTAATTCACCTGACCATGAGACTACCTTTTGCAACTTCAACCCTTGGATAATTCAACAACGATATGCCCAGATGGGATATCGAAATCCACAATATGGAGGCAATCCAGCAGCAAGACTACGACAATCTACTCTTGGATACCCGGAACGTCTAGCTTTGCCTGACCCACCAAAACACTTTGCTCCTCCTGCCAATTTGATGGAACCAGAACCTTATGGAAGTGCTAAGCAATGGAGCTATGGTAATGATCAGGAAGGTGGATCTTCAAAATAGTATGTCATTTATGTTGCCGCTCAACAACAAGCCTCGAGAAATTGGGCCAGAGCACCACTTGGATGCTTTGCATGTGGAGAAAATCACAGAGTTGCAGAATGCCCAAATAAAGAAAAATTTGTACCATTCTATCGTGACTATGGATATGGGCATTGCTATAAAGACTGTCCAGCAAGATCGAAGCCACCACCAGCTACAACACCTGTAAATTTGATAACAATCAAGCAAGGATCGGTAGCTCATAATAAACCAAGTGCACCCTTGATGGTGGTCACCAGAGCACAAAAGCAAAAAGAACCAGTAGTGGATTCAGTACCTGTTGACTCTATACCATTGAACGATACACCAACAGCATCAGGAGTCTATCCAAATCTGAAAGTAGAAAAACGAAGATATCAGGATATGAGACAGTGGATTAAACATCTGCAAGAAGAAGAGGAAAACAGCTGAAGTTCGGTCTTCACCATTGCAACCTCCAAGAAATTTACGTACGGATATGAATGATCAATTACATCATCACGAAGAACCCTTCAAGATGACTGAACCGGAAGCACCGCATACAGAATTACTCATGAATATTTTGTCTAGCAAGATCAATATTTCATTGGGAGAGTCCCTAAAGTTGGTGCCAAAAGCAAAAGAAGTCAGTGTGCAAAAGTTACCTCAAGAAGAATCAGAAGACCACCAGGAGCCACTTTTTTGTGTTGGATTTGCAGAATCTAACAATGTACTCCATGTTGGAGCCGCTTGGGAAAGTGAACAAAAGAATATCACTCTGCCGATACAACATAGACAATTTTCTAAAAAAACAGCCGTGATAGATGGCGGTTCAGGGGTTAACATGATTTCTACAAAGCTATGTACAAAATGGGGCCTTACAAAGATTAAGCCTGTTACTTTTGCTATTAAGCTAGCTGATCAAACGACGGTTCGTCCACGAGGAATGCTTCTTGGTTTCCAAGAGGAGGCTCGAACCTGGGACCAAAGAAACTTTGGATGCCAAGCTAACCAACTAAGCCAACCCTGTTGGGTTGTCCATGAGGAATGGTGGAAGATATACCTGACAGGATTGCAGGAGTACAGTTCGTCATTACTTTTGTCATGATGAACTTACCATAAGCACCAAATGTCTATTGAGTTCTCTTAGGACATCCATGGTTACGAGTTGCGCAAGTAACTCATAATTGGGGTACCGGCAAAATCACTTTTGAAAATCGTGAACGTGTAGTTAAAGTTGATCCTACGACTTGGACTATCAAGCCAGTGGTTCAAAAAGTGGATGACGATTCATCAACAATGGATCACACTTGTGATCGACTAGAGAAAAAATTGGGAGTTCACTACGATTCTCAAACGGATACTGTCAATTGGAACGAAGCTCTTGCAACAATTGATTGTACAACATGATATATGTGTCAACAAGATATTCAATCAGAGATGAACGAGATTTCCTTGTTAGATTGAACTTTGGATACGCCAATCACGTTTCCACTAAATGTGCTGAATGTAGCTTGGATATCGCTTATAGATCCAGAGAAGAACTATTCAACAACAGAACGTGAAGCGCTAGCCATGATTTTTTCTGTTCGGAAATTTCGTCACTACCTCATGAAAACACACTTTGCATTTTATACGGATCATCAACCGTTATTTTTTTTGGTAAATAAGATGTGTACTACTGGATGTATTGCAAGATGGTTATTATTATTAACTGAATTTGACTTTCGAATTGTGGTCAGAAAGGGGAAGCAACATTATCTAGCCGATCACGTTTCGCGAATTGAATCCACACTAGTTAATACTGAAGTGGATGATGAACTGCCAGATGCTGCGTTGTTCTATGTTAAAACAGTACCTAAATGGGCGGCAGATATTGTTGAGTACCTGATGCTAGGACAACCGAATGACTCTTTGACAAAAGTACAAAAAAGACAATTGATTCATAAGGCTCAACCTTATCAATTAATTGCAGGACAATTGTATCGTCGTGGATCAGATAATATTTTACGAAGATGTGTTTTATCGCATGAAGTACCAAATCTAATCATGTTTTCACATGATGGCCCCATACAAGGATAGTCTGTGACCATTGAGCCTACCATTCCCATCACAGCTGCCCAGGCCGCCTCACCCCCGCACACTGAAGCAACCTCATCCAACACACAGTTCTTCATGGATATGTTCGATGATTCCGACCCCCTTGGGGCCACTGAAATCTTTGAAATGCCCCGGAGCCCAGCGCCCTTTGAACCCCAATCCTCTGGAAGAGGATTCGGGCATATCCATGAAGCTACTATTGGTGTCGAAGATGCCAGTCAACAACCACCCACACAGGGTAGCCCAGCCACACTTCGGGTCGACACAGCTGTAAAGTCACCAAAGCAGTTCGACGCCACGGTGCCTGAAGGGTTTAAAGATGAGGATATTTTTGAAGACGAAGAGACCTTGGCACCTATTCCACGCCTACCACGGACAGTACCATCATGGTCTCCTGCTGCTGCCACCTCCACGACTGTCGATTCTGGTGATGCTCTCAGGTTAGTTTCAAGCCTTGGACAAGTGATCCAGTCTATGTTGGATAAGAAGAAGGAAATGGAGCAGAGGATCTCTGATTTAGAATCCGAAAATACTCTGATCAGCCAAAAAATTGTCCAGCTGGATCGAGAGGCGACGATAGCCAAGCAACATGAAGAAAATACTGAAAGCGAAAAGACATTGACCCAGCAACAAGCTGATCGCTTGGAAACCTACATCAGCTCTCACGCCCTGACAACCGCACAAGATCAGATAGATAAGACAGTGCAAGATGCCAAGCAACAGCAGCTGCTGAAGGGGCAATTACAAATGGCCAAACAAGATCGCACACGGCTTCAAGGTGAATTGGATGCAACCACCCTTGAGCGTGATGCATATCTGCAAACACAAATACCCGATCATCCGGTCACACCGACGAAGATTGTATATTTGTTCAAGAAAGTGGAAACATACAAAGTGGCCCTTCAGGAATTCCAAGGCCGCTTTGATAGGTTCAAAGGAACAGCTTCAACCGAGTTGGCAAAGGCAAAAGAGACCATCAACGCCTATGAAAAAGCCGCCACTCAAGTGTTGGAAGCCGGACCACAAATCCCCGTCCCGGTCATGTTGCAATTCTCCCCTTCACACCAAGAAGCTGTACAGATGGATACAGGGGTTGATTCGAGCATGGACCAGGGGGGAGCTCCAAATCTAGCAGATCAGCCGCCAACCATATCGGCAGTACAAGTGGGTCCATCCTCATCAAGGACAAGCCATTTATTCAGAAGGCCCATCAGTGTCAAGGACCAGATCCATACCTTCTTAAAGCAACATCCACATGAGTCCTCACGTGGTGGATGGGTTCTCAAATTTAAGACCTCTGAGATCGAGGCCGGCAAAGAATTGGACAAAATACCTGCACTGGGAGAGCAGCCGACATGGAGAATCACAATTTTTGAGAAAACTCCGGAATCAATTAGGAGTTACGTCGCCATCCCTCGCCAGTTGCGGATAGATCCTTATTACGTGCCAATGCCACAAAGACAAAAATGAAAAGATTTGGGATTGGCTATGAATAAAATCACCATCCATATGCCCAACTGGCCAATCATCCACCAACCTTACAGCTGAAACATTTCAGTGGACTTCCACCGGGCCTTACAAGCATATCAGAGAGAGTATGTCCACTCTCCGGATCCAACGGTGCGACAATCGGCAATGTTTGCAAAAGATCTAACTCTGTTGGCGTCAGTGGCAACCAAATGGGATGATTGCCTTCCTACCCTGGCATTTGATCCAAATAAGTCGATGGCCTCAGAGCAAATCAAAGATCAGTTGCCGATTGCTCGACTGTATTTTCGTGCGGCTATGATGGGAGGCTCTTGGGAATCCCGCTTCACCTCATGGACAGCTTCCAAGTGAATTGTCGGAGCCCACCGTTGTTTCCTGCCGCATAATTTGGATTTCAATACTGCATGCCTTGACTTTATGGAGAAGGTGCAGTATCGTTTAATTAAGATTCGGCGCGAAGCCATTAAAGTTCCCAATAACTGCATTGCAGGTGTCGTGGGACCGCCACCAGTTTTGGTGGGGGATACTCTTGGGGGTTTGCGGATCCCAAGGCATCCCTAACCCTAGTTAATAAATGAGAGGGATTTGGCACCCTGCATGTGTAAGTCCAACCCAATGATCACATAGTTATTTGATTAATTAAAATGTTAATAAAAGGACTTTAGGCCTTTTTGCGGGACTTTTAATGTCGCGGGGCCTAAATGTCAAGTTAGTGAATAAAGTTGGGTTTCCCTCCAATTTTGATGGTTCCCACACTTTTTTAAATTTGAATAAAAAGAGAGGCAAGACTGGACCAATAGGATTCAAAGGCCAGGGTCCTCCTCTCTACTATAAAAAGGGACCAACTCTAGTTGTTCCTCATGTTCATTTCCTCATTTCAATAAAGCAAATTGGTTCTCTTTAGAAATGGGTAAAATTTATCCAACCAGGGATAGCGGAAGAAGTCAAGAAATTGGCAACAGATGCAATCCAGCAGATTTTACCAAGCCTCATTAAACAAATGCTGCCACAACTTCTGGTGGATGAATTACAAAGGGGCCTCACGTCAACCAAGCAACTTGAAGGCAAACTGACTACCAGTCATCGCAAAGGTCCATTTGTACTACCTTCAAGAGCAGTCCATTGAGAAAGGAGATTGTCCTCTGATTTCAACGCCAATCATAAGCAAGATCCAACCACAGTCGGAATGTTTCACTCAACATCTGGCCACCACAAAGCCACATCAGGACATCACATTGCTTAGACGGCCAAATCGAAGGAATCCAAGCCCAAAATGGCCAATTGTACAGCAAGATGCAGAACCTATAATGACAAAGCCTTGTCCTAAATCTATGATATAGATTGCTGAGGAAAGTCATCAGGTTATGACATACCATGAATACCTAGACAGACAAAAGCATCAGGCAAGCACGTCATATCCACATTATGATTTGGGGGAGTCCATGACATTGGGACCAGTTGCGCCGATATATGAGGATCCCTTATATTAGCAAGATTTATCTTGGGATCCTCCGATGGCATATCTCGACTACCCAATTGTCAATGAACAAGGTGCCACCAGACCCTTATGGGTATTATTGAAAATCTGGCAAGTCCAAGTTCTTGCTGATCGCCATCATCCAATAAAGCCTCAGGTTTCACGTAACTGAATTTTATCCACGCTTTTTCTGAAGCACCCATGTCCCAGCAATAAAAGAACCGACAACAGTGCCCCCTTCACGACAGTTGCAACCTAGTGCCAAGGGACCGACACTACTTTGGGCCGTGGACCCTGTTGTGGGTATTTCCTGCACAATAATGAACAAGTGGGTCCCACCACTTGAAATATTGTTGGCCAAGCCTTACCTAGTGGGCCCCGCCACAGTACAGTGTACAGTTAGAATAATAAGTGTGAGGGCACTGGCGTCCTGCGTGTGTAAGCCCAACCCAATGAGCACGCAAAATGGTTAGGTAGAACTTCAATAAAAGACTCGGGACCTTAGTTAGAATAAAGTAATTAAAAAGCCCAAAGTCAAGTTCATAAGGTTCTAAGTTAAAAGGGAATCTCTCAAACTCACATGAATCATGTGAGTTTGGCCCTTTTCCTAATGAACCATTAGATTGAAGTTCAATTAGTTTGAAGGGCTAGGATGCCATTGTAAATAGGCCAATGAGAGCCAAGATGGCCCTCCCTCCTCAACTATATAAGGAGGCCATTTTCCATTGTAATCATCTTCATCTTTCTCAATAAAACTCTCTCTCTCTCTCTCTCTCTCTCTCTCTCTCTCTCTCTCTCTCTCTCTCTCTCTCTCTCTCTCTCTCTCTCTCTCTCTCTCTCTCTCTCTCTCTCTCTCTCTCTCTCTCTCTCTCTCTCTCTCTCTCTCTCTCTCCAAGGTCGATTGGTGCATAACTATGGGTAGGCTCTCGAGCCCCCATAGCCCCAACCCTCCTTGGTGAACTCTCTTCTCTCTTTCTCTCTCTCTCTCTCTCTCTCTCTCTCTCTCTCTCTCTCTCTCTCTCTCTCTCTCTCTCTCTCTCTCTCTCTTCTCTCTCTAGACTCTCTCTCCTCTCTCCTCTCTCATCACTCCTTCCTCCCTATCTCCCTTCTCTCTCTCTTGCTATGCAGGTGCGCATGGGCGGCTCCCAGTGAATGGACCCCTATACTACAATCGACTACAGATTTTGATTGTAATTGAGTCAAGAGATAGATTATACCTTATCTACGGATGGTTCTGCAAGCAACATTCATATTCAAGCTTGAGATGTTGTGGTTCAAAAACATTCCACAATTTCAAAAACATTTTATACATGATATATGTAAAAGTTATAATCATAGATTGTTTATTACCACTATGAATGAAGAGAGAAATAGGCCCCTCTACCTTTCTCCAAGCAAGCTTCGTCATCATATCGAAGGTGGAATCACCATACAAACATGACTACAAGGCCACCAATCAATATACTTGTCTAGGATAACTAACAATTGATACACAGTAGCTCATTTGATGGCCAACATTCATGTCACAAATTGGTGAAGTCGCGGAAATATAGTCCTTGGCTTAACAGTGGCCTCCTACTAGCTTGAGTTTTGTCAGAAATGGTGAATTCCTGCAACTTTGTCGCAGCACGAACAAGACACGAAAGTCGGACAATTCATGACAGTCAACATGACTTTGACTCAAAGCACGAACGAGAACAATTCACGACAGTCAACGTGTCTTTGACTCAAAGCATGAATGATTCGCGAATTGCAAACACACCTCCAAGACCGCAAAGCCGAAAAAGGGATGCGAAACGAAAACTACAAAAAGAAATAAAAAGAACGAAAGCAAACGGGAGATTATGAATCAGACGAAGAAAAATCTTTCACGCTACCAGCTAGCAGCTCAACATGCTTCACGCCCAGCTGAAACGAGTAGCAACAACGGAGACTAACTAACTAGCTGATTAGCGTTAACTAGTCATGTGATTTGATGTTGCAGCTATCTTGTAAACTCCACATAGTGGAGGTATAAACGATCCTCTCTGGATCATAATGTAAGTGTGAATACAGGGATCTGTAAGAGACAGAGAGAGACATAGCAAATAGAGTAAGAAAGAAAAGACACCATAGTTGTGTCATTCTCTCTCCTTTCTCCGGTGGAATTCACTTTCTCTCTCCTCTCTCCGATGGAATGCACGTTCTCTTTCCGGTGGAATGCACGTTCTCTCTTCTCTCCGGTGGAATGTGCATGTGCTATGTGGTAGCCCGTTATTGGCTGTCATTTGTAATTTACTATGGTTCTTCCAATTTTTTCTGAGCACATAAACATTTCAAGGATTTCAAAGTCTTATTGAATTCAGTTTATGAATTTTTGTTAAAGGACCCCCCTTTCTACAAGTTAGACAAATTCATTTCTTTGTTTGTCTTTAAACTCCCATAACTTTCTTGTTTGAGCTCGAAATTTGGTGAAGTAAAAACGAAAAGAAATCGGAATGATAAGACGAACTCACCGAGATTATCTAAAATCGTGCTGTAACACTTCAAAATGGGTGGTAAGAGGAACAGACAGTGGATAAAAATAATCCACTCCAAGACAACTTGCGTACTGATGAAACGGTGGAAGAATTGCAGGTTTCAAACCAACAAGATAACATATTAAATAAAATGCAGGCCACACAAGATCTGATAGTGGCAGTGTTGCAAGATTGGCAGAAAATGAAACAAAATCGACAAGATGATGAGGTGAAATAGACAAAATTGTTTGATAGATGTAATGAGCCATCCACATCGTTCCAACTACCATATCCGTCGCAAAATGTAACATTCTCTCAGGATGTTTGGAGATTTGACATGGACAAGGGAAAGCAGGTATTACAGAGTCATATGGAATATCTGGTCAGACTTGGTAATGACACGGGAATGTCCGAACAATGAGTGCAACAATCAACGAGGTTTCATGAACAATGGAACCACTTTGATGCTCGGGAGGACAAGGATAGGATTACCATTCAAAAATTCAATGGTGACTTTAAGGCCCTTGACATCGAAGAGTGGTTGGATAAATTAGATCGTTACTTCACATTGTTCGATAAACCTGATGAAGCTAAAATTACTTTTGCTATAATCCATTTTGAAGAAACGGCTTATGAGTGGTGAAAACAGGGGAATAGGATATCAATAGAGGAATGTAATGCGCGAACTGATTGGCCACTATTTAAGAATGCTTGTATTGAGACTTTCATAAGACCATTCCAGGATGATGATAACTTTAAAAGATGGATGAGATATGTCAGAAGGTCCAATACAATAGTATAAATTTGAATTTTGGAGCCTAACTCTTAAACTACCCATAGTGTTTGATGCATATCACTTACAAAGGTATATACAAGGACTGCAGCTAGATATTGGAGCTGATGTAGCATCACATTTTTTCACTGATCTGGATCAAGCTATGCGAGTGGCTCTTAAATTTGAGCCTAAATATGCTGGTAAGTGGTCAATTAAATCAGGAGTACCTAGATATGAAGTTCATGGGCAAGAAGCTGAGCAAAATTCTAATATTCATCGATAGGATAAGGAAAGGAGCACAATCCTCCAGTACCGAATAGTTAAAGAAGTTGACAGGAGGAATAGTGGTAAGAAACAAGTGAGCAACATCCAAGCCGGAGGTGAAAATTGTCAGATCAAAGGCAGAGATAGATCGGCTGCGACAACAAGGCTTATGTTTCTCTTGTAAGCAAAAATGGAAGCCAGGGCATAAGTGTGACAAAGCTAAGTTTTTAGGGATTTCCTTGATTGTTGAAGATGACAATAAATGATACTAGTACTTATTCAGAAAATGCCATTGATACTCAGCCGCCGCAAAATAACGAAGGAAAGGAAGACACTTCATCCGATGAGGAATCACCAAACCATCAATCAGACCACGAATAGTAGGAAAGATCCATTAGCTGGGATCAGAAAGTTGAACTATTGAACATATCTTTAAATGCTTTCAATGGATCCCATTCTAACAAAACCTTCCATGTGCAAGCGTTAATTAATGGAAGGAAAGTATTTTGCTTAATAGATAGTGGTAATACACATAACTTCTTTAATAGTAGGTCATTACAAAGTTGTGGATTAGCATCTTTGGATTGTTGTGATAAGATGAGATTCCAGATTGCCAATGGAGTAACCATTTCTTGTAATAACATCACCCCAGTGGTGAAATTACAAATCTAGGATTATACTCTTACAACGAGTTTCCATATTGTGGGGCTGGGTCCAATTGATATTATACTAGGGGTGAAATGGCTTAAGACTTTGGAAAATGTGACAATCAATTTCAATATGGACTGATGAGCTTTAGACAAGGAGAACGCCAATTTGAACTCCATAGCGTTCAATCTACTCAACCACGTTCAACTTTGCAGCTGATTTCAGTGGAGAAGGCTCAGAGGCTGTCTAGATTAAACGTGAAAATGTTTGTGCTCAGGATTGAAGAAGTTGAGGGACAAGTCAAAGAAGTAAAAACAAAACCATTGGTCAAGGTAAAACAAAGTGTGAAAGATCCAAAGATTCAGAAGATCTTGGATAAATTTTCTAATGTGTTTGCTGATCAACCCAAAGAAGAACCTTCTACTAGATTTGTGGAGCATCCCATTGAATTGGAGTCGGGGACTAAACCAGTCAATTTATCACCTTACAAACTATCAAAGGCCGAAAAAGAAGAATTCCATAAACAAGTCTCTCACAAGAATTTATCGTTCGAAGTAAATCACCTTCTGCCTCTCTCGTGTTGCTGGTTAAAAAGAAACTGTGGAACGTTCAAAATGTGTATTGATTATCGAGCTCTTAACAAAGAGACAATAAAAAATAGACATCCAATCCCTAGAGTGGATGATTTGTTGGATGCGTTAAAGGGAGCTAGCATTTTTTCAAAGATAGATTTACATTCAGGATACCATCAAATTAAGGTCAAAGAAGAGGATCAGCATAAAACAACTTTTTGAACTGATAGGGGACATTATAAATTCAAAGTTATGCCTTTTGGATTAACTAATGCTCCTACCACTTTTCAAGCTCTTATGAATCGGATTTTTGAACCTTAACTTTATTTGTTTGTGTTGGTATTCTTTGATGACATCCTGATATATAGTAGGAACATGGAAGAGCATGCAAAACATTTGGATACAGTTTTAAGTATTCTTCGAGAATGCAAGTTGTTTGCAAAGATAACCAAATGTGAATTCGCTCGAGATGAGGTGGAATACTTGGAATACATTGTGTCCAAGGAGGGAATCAAGGTGGATCAAAAGAAGATTGAGGCAATCAAGAATTGGAATTCACCTAACAGCGTCAGAGAATTGAGAGGATTCCTAGGTTTAGCATCCTACTATAGAAGATTCATTCAGGACTTCTTACCCATCTTCTGAGAAAGAATAAGTTTGAATGGAATGAGAAAACCATAGATGGCGTTCTAAGCTCTTAAGGAATCGTTGGTAACGGCTCCTTTACTAGTGCAACCCAATTTCAACTTATCTTTCATGGTTATAGTGGACGCCAGCGGCACAGGGTTGGGAGCTATTTTGAGTCAATCAGATGGAGTCATCGCCTATGAAAGTAGGAAACTCACTAACAAGAAAGCATCATATCCTACTCATGGTAAGGAAATGTTGGCAATTGTGCATGCCCTCAAAAAATGACGACACTACTTATATGGTTCTAAATTTATGATTAAAAGTGACCATCATAGTTTGATATATTTCTTGAGCCAGAAACAATCAAATGATAAACAGAATAGGTGGCTATCACATGTATCCATTACCTGTTGATAGCTCTCCAAGAATCTGTCCACCTGTACTGTGCATATAGCCATGCAACTTTTCTTCTTGGTCTTACTGAAAGATCCCTCATCCTCCTGAGTCTTGGAAAATTGTTGTTTAGACTTTTTCTTGCCCTTGCCCTTGCCTTGTTTTTGGCATGTCGCAAGTGCCTGATCGTCAGAATTTTGACGTCTAGCTTTCACCATTTCTCGCCGTTGCTCTTCCTGCATCAAGATTCCTATGAGCTTGTCAAAGGTTGGCAATCTTTTTCTTGATGCTATTCCACTCACAAACATCTGATAGGGTTCTACAATGCCGCACAATGCATTGTGCACTAGCTCCACATCACGTATGCGCTCACCAATAGAATGTAGTTCATCCCTCATTGTTTTGATTCTGGTCATGTATGTCTGCATGTGCTCTCCTTGTTCCATTTGGGCACTATTCAGATTTGACTTCAGAAACATGATTCTAGATGGATTTGACGTCTCGAACTGCTCCTTTAGCACATCCCATGCCTGTTTGGGTGTAGCAGCATCACAAATCGGGGTAATGATGTGATCCTTTATTGGCAAGTTAATGAAGGTCAAAGCTTTCCTCATCTTTTTGTCGAACACTTTGATATTCGTTTCATTTGGCGGCCTTCTCTCATCACCTGTGATGACTTTCCACACGTCTTTCAAAAGGACAATGTAGTTGCAGATGCATTATCGAGAATATGGTCTTTACAGATGAATGCATCTTCAGAATCTACAGAGGAATATGCGGCATACTTGGCGAAACATCAAAATAATTTTTGGATCATCCTCTAATGAAAGAGCACAAAATGTTGTGGTCAAATTTAAGATTCGGCACAATTTCCGCAATAACTACATTAAGTGCAGATATTGGATAAAAGACATTCAAGTGGAATATATGGAGGATCCAGACTTGAAAACGATTTGGGAGGAATCTCAAGACTCCAACTCGGTTGTTCATCCCCATTATAGGAAGCAAGGACAAATATTGTTATATGACAATTCTACAGTTGTGCTTGCTGTTGGAGGTATTCCCAACAAAGTGTAAATAAATAAAATCCTCCAATAAAATGTGTTGCGAGGGCATGGCATCCTGCGTGTATAAGCCCATGGCCCAATGAGCACGCAATTGAAGTTGTAAATAAAATAAACTTGACTTGGGCCTTGTAACTAAAATAAAACTAGAGGCCCAATGTCATTTTTAAACTTAGAGATCACTTTTTAGAGTTGGGTCCAAATTGGGACTCACATGAATCTTGTGATTTCTAATGTACTTTTTGTGGACCCTTGGATCAAGTTGGGTCCAAGATGGATGGTTAGGATCATTGTGAATATTAGCCAATAAGATTGAGGGGCAAGGGCCTTCCCCATTTTATAAAAAGGCACCATTTGTACACTATTTCCATGCTTAATGAGAACGAGAAAACTCTACCATTTTTGGAAGAGAAACATCCTCATTTGCTATTCACTACTTGCTATTGCTCTTGGTTGTGTTTTCTATTGCTTTCTATTTCCATGTTTTATTGTTTGCCATAGTGAATGTTTTTCCATTAGCAAGCATAAGGAGCATTTGAGCTAACCTCCACCCTCACTCTCTTTCTCTCTCTTTCTCTTCTCTTCTCAATATCTTCTTCTCCATCCCTTCCCTTCAACCAAAACTATGATGAATTTCAGTGTAGAGGAGTAGTATAGTGGTGAGTAGAGTTAAGGGAGAAAGTAGAAAATTAACTAAAAGTAGCATCTATGCATAGTTAGGCACCTATCCAGTGATCTAACCTTTGTTGACAGGCGGAAGGACTATATTACAAAAGATTCACAACACTACAGTGGTGCCGTTGCCGGGGATATGTTTCCACTAACTAGTTTAGTTGCATTTTAGCTATTTTCTTGCTTTTTAGAGTAGCTTAGGTAGATTTTTGGGAGTTTAGAGTTAGTTTTCTCTATTTTTTTTGTGTTTGGACTATTCATAGCTAACAGAGGAGGTGTGAGAGGTAGAGGAGGCCCTGAACAACCTCTAAGGGCTTGAAACCCAAACCAATCATCCAAAAAACTCAAAAAATACACCAATCTATATTTTGGAGGGAAAAAGAGCCAAAAAAAACTCACCAGATTTTTATATCTCCAGAATCAGTGGGAATTAACCCTTGCATGACTGGCAGTAGCTCCAAGGTACTGTCCCAAACCTGCATAGAAGTCTACAAGAGTTAGTTCCAAGCAGATTGTAAAAATCAGAGGAAAATCATAAAAAAATCAAAAAAAATTCAAATCTTCATAAGAACTCTCGCAGAGGCCTCTGAAGTTCCATCTTAGTGAGACCAGGACACAAAGAAGCTTGCGAGAGTTAGTTTGATGATTAAGTGCCTGTGCGAGAGTTTCTAGTGAAAAAAAGATGGGAAAGTACAATGAACCCTCGCAGGCAGTGAAATTTTCAGTTCCAGTGGTCAAGAACTCTCGCAGAGGATTCTGAAGTTCCATCTTAGTGAGATTAGGACACAAAAGAGCTTGCAAGAGTTAGTTTGATTCTAGTGAGAAGAAAATTGGATTTAAGTGCAAAAAAATCACTAAAAAGTGAAGATCAAGCAAATCCTTCCAATAAAAACTCTCGCAGACCCTCTCAATCGATTCAAAATTTCAATTTACATTAGTGATGAAGCCTGCGAGAGTTAGTATGAAGATCTGGTGAAGATCAAGCACAAAAAGTGATTTTGAACCCTCGTAGATAGTGAAATGTTCACTTCTTGCAAGAGTTAACTCTTGCACAGAATTCTATAGTGAGATCTGACCTAGATCCAGCTACTGTGAAGCTCGCGAGAGTTACTTCCCAGAGATCTGAAAGATATCAAGTTTTTTACCTGCAAAACAGCTAAAGAACCCTCACACAGCCAACCCTCGCACAGGATAACCCTCACAAACTAGATTAGTAGAAAGATCTACATCAGATCCAGCTACTGTCAAAATCTCAGGTCAATCAGTGCAAGGAGTAAAAAGTTATCAAGAAAAAATCACTGCAAAAGGCCTAAAATTCATTCCGGCTGATCAGATCGATCAGATCCTTGAAGATCCAGACTGCATCCTCAAAGTCAAGATGGGAAAACGAGAAAGGGTCCAGGACTATATTGAACAGGTCAAACATCTACGATCCGAGTGTAGTGCAGCCCAAACTCCTGATTATGCGGTGATCATGTGGTTCCTAACTGGATTACCACGAAGCATCAGAAGAAAATTGAAAAGACGGGAGCAGTACGCTACTCTGCAAGAAGCTATGGAAGATGCCATCAGGAAAGATCCGATGACGAATATCCTTCCACCCACACTCCTACTCCCTCGATCGCATCATCATCATCAAACGCATTCGCTCTATCCACGAAACTGCTGTTGGAGCAAATGACAAAATTACACAACCAGCAGCTGGAGCAACTTATGCGTAGTTTGACCAGAAATTGAAGGCCTTACAAGGAATTGTAGCAGTAATTCCACATCAACCGGAACCAACCCAGCTGCAGTATCCTCGACGAAAAAATGTATGGTGTTCAGTATGCACACAAAATCATACAGCGAACGAGTGTCCAATCCTAAAGCAAAATCTGAGACTGACACATAGATTCTGCCATCTGTGCAATGCAACATCGCATGATACAACATTTTGTCCGTTTAACCCCATGGCTGTTCAATAGAAGAGAAGTCCTTACCAGACTTCTTATCCTTATCATCAAGGGACACCTAATGCGACACCAAGGTACGACGCACCTAATCAACCACAATGCATGGCCTTACCTGCTCCACCAGGGCCAGCTAATCAACAAGTGGCCCATGTAAATCTGACAGCAGCAGAACAAGAATTGCAAATGTCACCTCAACCTGAGCAGCAGCAGTGGTACGGACCAGATGAACCATCTATGGATGTTGCCATAAATGAATATGTTTCGGCCTATGCAGCTCAAACTCAACGTCAAGCTGGAAGAAATTACGGCTACTACGGGTGCGGCAAGGGACACAAAATTGTAGAATGTCCCTACAAAGGACAATATACAACCTCTTGTCGGGATTGCGATTATGGACATTGTTTCAAGAATTGTCCATTTAAACCTGGAACCAGTGCACCTCTTAACCTCATTGCCATACAGCAATCAACAGTTCCAGCGGGGATGCCATCAAGAGGTCGACACGACCACGCTCATGTGTTAGCTGTTACGCGAGCACAGAAGAGGAAGGAAGTGGCTCCCTCACCACCACCATCGGTCACTGACGACCAACCCTCAACTTCAGCGCCATATCCAAATGTGAGGGAAGAGAGAAGACAGTACCAGAAAATAAGACACTAGGTACAAAAATCACAAGAGGAGGAAAAAGAGCAAGAACGAAACAATCCCACAGAACCTCCAGTCGGCATCGAACGGGAACTGCAAACGGGCTCACCATTACGCACTGATCAGAATGATCGGTTGCACCAACATGAATCACCTTTTCACATGGTGGAGCCTGAGGAACCACGCACTAAAAGGCTTGCACTCTTGTTGTCAACCCACGTTAGTTTACCCCTCGGAGAACTACTGCGGATTGCACCACAAGCGAAAAGCCTTTTAGCTGAATGGGCCAAAGCGGATGAGGAGCCAGTAGCGCCTGAGCCCATATATTGTGCGGGCTATGATGAAACAAGTAACGTCCTCCACATCGGAGCAGAATGGGAAAGTGAGGAACACAACATCACTTTGCCAATCAAACACAAGAGATACGAGGACGAGGCGGTGGTGGTAGGGGAGGATCGGGTGTCAATCTGATCTCCACTACTTTGTACAAAACATGGGGATTACAAGGATTGAAGCCAGCCAGATTCGCCATCAAGGTAGCAGATCAATCCTGTGTGAAACCAAAAGGTGTAGTTGCTGATATTCTCGTAAGGATAGCAGGCATGTAGTACGTAATTACTTTTGTGGTCATGGATATACCTGAATCTCCATTTGCATACCGTATTTTACTGGGAAGACCATGGTTGAGGGCTGCGCAAGTAGTACACAACTGGGGTACAGGGAAACTCACCTTCGAGAATAGAGAACAGGCTGTAAAGGTAGATCCAACCACATGGGCGGTAAAACCTATTGCACCCAAAGCCGATGACGGATCATCCACAACAGATCATACGATTGACCACCCAAGGCCAGCCAAGGGAGGTCACTATCATTCAGAGACGGATGTCATGAGATGGATGGATGCATTAGCAACTATTGATTGCCAGACATGTCAATATGAATCAGATCCATAATCGAATACATTTTCACCCAAATGTTACACTATGGACACACCAATCACATTTGGGGTGAATATGATAAACGTAGCATGGTTGTCAATGGAGCCGATTGAGAACCCAGTGGACGATGATCTAGTCCCTTGGCAACATGCTCTAACTTATAATAAGGAGATTGAGCTGACTGATGAACAAGTCCTACACCACATGGACCAGATCGTTACGAAACCAAGAAGGTACCAGCTCAACCACCACAAAGGTCTGCTATGACGAAAGTCTCAAGGATCGAACCACCCAAGGCACCTGCAAATAAGAAGAATCAGTTGAAGCAATGCTACAACCAGGTGATCCGATGGAGTGACCTTCCGAAAGAGGCAATAGTTACAATAGACATTGATATTCGCAACTATGAGACGAACATCACAGCAGTCCCGAAGAAAGACAACAACGATGAACCCACCAAAATGACAAAAAAGGGCAAGAAGAAGGTGTTGGATTCCTTGAAGTCAATCAAGTTGGACTCAAATACAGCGTCATCTTCTACACATGTGACAGAAAATAAAAAAATGACCAGTCGGGCCAAGATCAATATGCTGAAAGAGGAATCTTGACGAGCTCCAGTTCATGAGATGCCTGATACTTTCAAGAATTATATATTGGATGACGTGGTAATCATGATGCCGCAAGCCCAATGAGAACCTGATCAAAGTCAGGCACCAGCGGAACAAGTCTTCGAGGGACCTGTGCGAACACAGCCGATGAATCTTGTGCAACTAGGAGAAGAAGAAATGTTAGTGCATGTGGGAGAGCAGTTAACACCCACGCAGTTCAAGAGACTACGATGGGGAACTTATGGGGAACTTATGCCTATAAAGTGATGCCATTCAGACTTTGCAATGCCCCAAGCACTTTCCAGCGAGTCATGCAGACGACATTCAAAAATTATTTGCAAAAAGTTTTGGAAATTTTTTTGGACGATCTATGCGTGCATGGACCAGATTCAGAACACTTATCCAATTTGGAGAAGGTGCTACAAAAATGCCGCGAATACCAGATCTCCCTGAATCCAGAAAAATGTCAATTCTGGGCGACGCATGGCTTGATACTTGGCCATATAGTGTCAAGACACGGGATCGCCACAGATCTATCAAAGATCAGGATCATTGTTGATCTACCACCACCAGGGACAATCCGCGAGGTCTAGATTCTCATGGGTCATGCTAACTATTATAGGATCTTCATTTTTTATTTTGCGGAGTTAGCCAGACCAATTTACAAGCTCACAATGGATCCACATTGGAATGAGGAAGCTCTAAAGGCTTTCCAGAAGATTAATGATGCATTGGTCTCAGCACCAATCCTACGACCACCCAATTGGTCCATTGAGTTCCACGTGCATACGGACGCATCGAAGTATGCAGTTGGAGCAGTCTTAACCTAGCCAAGTGAACACAAAAAAGATTTTCCAATCCGATTTGCAAGCTGACAGCTCAGTGATACCGAAATGAATTATTCAACCACAGAACGAGAAGCACTGGCAATGATCTATGCGGTTAAGAAGTTTCGACACTATTTGATGCCCACACATTTTGCTTTTTATATGGACCATCAACCCTTCCTATATCTCATTAATAAAACTTGCAATACCGGGAGAATCATCAGTTGGCTCCTGTTGTTGTTGGAATTTGATTTTCGGATAGTACTTCACAAGGGAAAACAACACTACATGGCAGATCATGTGTCACAAATCAAGAAAAAGGAGATTGCAACCCAACCCGACGGCAGATGTTGTCTTATTTTACGTGGATACAGTACTAGAATGGGCTACCGACATTATTGAATATCTAATGCGGGGCCAACCAAACAAATCACTACCAAAGGCGGAACAGCAAAAATTGATCTTGAAAGCTAGACCTTATCAGCTGATTGCTGGCCAATTGTACCAAAGAGGTCTAGACGGAATTCTTCGGCAGTGTATTCTTCCTCATGAGACCACCCAGATCATTTCGCTTTCACATGAAGGCATGGGTGGAGGTCATTTTGCATCTGACATTACAGTTCGCAAGATCCTGCAATCAGGATGTTGGTGGCCAACGATTCATAAAGACACAGAGGAATACTTGAAAAAGTGCGATGTGTGCCAAAGGGCAAGAAGACCAACGAGATTGAACTATGATCTACTGCACCCAGTCTTAGCCCAAGCACTGTTCAAAAAATGGGGATTGGATTATATTGGTCCAATTCACCCTACGGCAAGGAGTTCCCAGGCTCGATACATAATCGTAGCCATAGACTACCTCACCAAATGGGTCGAAGCCAAGGCAGTACGAGTAGCTGA
The DNA here is from genome assembly GCA_029204225.1 of Diphasiastrum complanatum. NCBI lineage: Eukaryota > Viridiplantae > Streptophyta > Lycopodiopsida > Lycopodiales > Lycopodiaceae > Diphasiastrum > Diphasiastrum complanatum. Next base: position 8,230,982 of record CM055103.1, read on the forward strand.
TGCTAGGACCACTGCCAAGTTCCTTTATGAAAATATCATTGTGTGCTTCGGGTGCCTGGTGGAACTAGTCAGTGATCGCAGAAGCCATTTTATCAACGAGACCAGCAAGGTCCTATTGGAGGAATTCTTTATGATCCACAGAACTAGTACGCCTTATTATCCTCGTGGTAATGGGCAAGCAAAATCATCCAATAAGATCCTGTGTAGCGTGCTCACGAAAATAGTTGAAGCTAGCAGATCAGATTGGGAACACAAGTTGCATGCTGCATTGTGGGCACTCAAGACAACATATAAAGGGAGCACTGATCAAACACTCTTCCAATTGGTGTATGGTCAGGATGTTGTGATGCCACTAGAGTTTTTAGTTTTTTCATTAAGGATTGCCACCGCGCAACGTCTTAATGAGTCCAAATCTCTACAGCCACGCCACGAAGCTCTGCATAAACTCTATGAAACATGCTTACTAGCTGTGCATGCACTGGCAACTGAAAACGAAATCTGCATCCATCAGCTTTTGCAACTCATGCTTGATCAGTTATGTATAGTTCAGGTTGCAATGGTAGTAATGGCTCACCTTGGGGACTGCTCCGTCCACCAAAGGTATGGTATGTTGGACTACTGTTGGCGGAATGCCCTTTAGATCACTATAGCTCCAGGCAAAACAATCTTTATATTCCATCAACAAGGATCGTAGTCTCTTGAACTACGTGGGTGTTAACTGCTCTCCCACATGCACTATCCTTTCTTCTTCTCCTGGCTCCACAAGATTCATTGGATGTGTTCGCGTAGGTCCCTCAAAGACTTGTTCTACTGGTGCCTAACTTTGATCAGGTTCTCATTGGGCTTGCGACATCATGATTACCAAGGAAAGACGCAAGGCTTGGCATGATCGCAGATTACAAAAGAAGGATCTTTGTTCAAGAGATTTGGTCCTGATGTATAAAACCAAGGCGATCAAGGAGAAGTTAAAATTCACGGGCGAAGGTCCTTATAGGATAAAGGAAATTCTTAATCATGGGGCCGTGAACTTAGAACAGCTTGATGGGACGCCCTTTGACACACCCATCAATGGTAGCCGGTTGCACAAGTACTGGCCACCACAGTAAGACAGATCCAGATTGGGGGTGATGGCACGTTACAAAAAGCTAATCTGCTCAGCAATTATCACTAGATCTAAGGAGATCAAGCCAAATCAAGCTAAATCCATCAAGATTCAGCCAGATCTGGCAAGATCGGAGAAATCCATCAAAATCCAAGGAGGATCCAGATCTTGATAGGGTCAAAAAGGAAGCAGATCATCAGATTGACTGAGGGATCTACTACCAAGAATCCATCAGAACCTCCAAAGCACTACCAACAGTCAGATCAAGTCTGGATGAAGCTGATTACCAGTTTACAAAAGTTCAAAATCAGAAAATCTCAAGATCTCGTCAAAAAAACACTCTGAAGGAGCACTTTTTTCATGATTTTTTGAGATCCCCTGGGAGATAGCTCTTGAAAATTGGACAGTCACTAGATCTGACCTAGATGCATCCATTAAAATCTCTGTGAGAATTCCTGACGGAGGAATCATCATTTTTTAGTGTATGCGAGAGTTTCCATAAGCAAAATTTTTAGAATTCTCGCAGAGCATCAAGATCAACTTACCAACTCTCGCAAGGTGTCTAAATGGAATCAGAACAGTGAAATTAGCCTACCTACATGGTCTAATCTTGAAAATCCAATCATAGGAACAAGTTGTGCGAGAGATCACTTCCTGCGAGAGTTGAACCCTCGTAGACAGCCTGAACCCTCGCAGAACCTTCCAAATCACCTTCTGAACTCTCGCAAACTTCCCTGAGGTCTTAGAATTTTGTGAAGAAGGTGCCTGCCAAAATTTGGGTGGAACTGAACAAGGAAAAATGAATTTCACCTAATACGCACTCTAAATTCCGCTATATAAGGGCTTAATTCGAGTCATTTGTCACCTTTGCTAGCGAAGCTCTGTCGAAATTTCCACTGAAAATACCAAGTTTTCTGTTTTCAACCAAACTTCCTACCAACTGTCATTTGCTCATATTAAACACTGATCTACACTCTGAACTACAATCATTGTCATCCAACACTCATTATTCTCAGTTTTCTACTGTTTCCTTCTATTTTCCACCGTTTTTCTACCTGACTTTTTCGACCACTAATTATCATTGCTAACATGGCCTCCTCATCCTTTGAAGACTCTGGCGCCAAATAGGTGATCCAGCGTGACATCCCTGAGGCCACACATATTTGGTCTCTACCCTTTGACACTTTGATCCAACCATGGCTGTAGACAGCCGGGCCCCTCCTTGAAGCAATGGGTTTTTACTTGGCACTCTTCCATTCTGAGATTAACATGGGCCTCGCCCTTCACGCTTACGCCACCTGGGACAAGGACAAGGCTCATTTCCACTTCCTGTACCAAGGTACCACGTACAAGGTTAGGATTAACGCCGACTTGATGATCACCATTGGCATTATGTCCAGTGATCGTCAACCCATCTCCCATCACCACGCCAAAGCTCTGATCAAACCATTCGTCAACCAAACCACACCAGAAATTTCCATCCAGACTAACAATGCTTACCTAATAGAAGCTTTCACGGAACCCGTCATTCAGTCAGCTGTGCATCTGTTGAATAACTTTCCAGTTATTTCATCATTTTTCAAGGACAGAATCCAGTCTACGCTGTTGAGTCAGATAGTGGAATCCTTTCTGGAATTTTCTAACCCCTCCGTTGTGCCATACGACTAGTATAGCTTCCTTATTCGAGAACTAACAAACTCCATCAAACCCAACAACCGTGAGCGAATCGCAGTAGGCCCCCTGTTGTGTAACTTTGTCTATGCACTTCTTGAGACAAAAGTGCGCGGTTTCCAATGCTCATCCCTCCTATGTACCCTTGTGCCACATACTAACCTTTACCCACCATCTCAAGCTACCTCATTCCAACCTACAGTCATTAACACAAAGGCCAACAAACGAATGTGTGGCATTGCCTCTACATCCACATCTCCACCTGTTACCCGACGACATGTCTCCACTGCCGCACTAACTACTCCATCAACCACCGCCACTTCTTCTTTCGTGCAACCCCCCCATTCCAATTACTTTTGTCGTTACCTCTCTTCCTATTCCATCCACATATGTTTCTATCTCCATCCTCATTTTTCCTATTGATACCACTCCTACTTCTCTTCCAGTGTCCGCTGCTCCATCCATCACCATTGCATCCTCCATTACTCCTGCCACCACCATTGCTCCTCTCACATTCAACCCTTCTGATTCGCAACTGTCCCCTGACACTCTGGCATGGATGCAAGTTATCAATTTTTCACCCCCACGCTAGACACTTTCTGCTCCATCCTCACCTTCTTCCATACTCCACACCACCCTTCAGTTCCCCACTGTTTCTCCCATCCTCTCATTCGGACAAACCGTCCTCGCCCCTGTTTCCACAGTTGTTTCTCACACCCCACCCGCTTCGCCAAAGGTTGCCAAGGGCAGCCAACCGCTGTCTGATGACACATTTGTACAAACAGTTTTTGTAGCATCACCAGATCGGACTGACCCTACCACCCCAGATGGCATCAGGAAAATTTGATCAAAGACAATGATGATGAAATTCCACAAGTCGTCAGGGCCGATACAACACAAGCCCCTGCCAGTGTCAGTGTACCAGCTGCTCCCACGGATCTAACGACGACATATCAAATCCTAGGAAAATATATCCTAGATGTGGTAGCAGCCAAAGCTATTCTGGAAAGCAGGGTACTACAGTTGGCAACAAGTAATACACAGCTGCGAGCAGACCTCACCAAGCTGTAGCAAGAGCTGATTCTGGCTCAGCAATACGAACAAGCAGGGCACCAGGAGATTGCCAAGTTGCAACAGAAGGAGGAGGGCCTAAACAAATATATTCAAAGCCTCTCCAAAGGGCTGATGGAGGCCTCCACAAAGGTGCGGGAGCTTCAAACTGAAGCATTCCAATGGCTTGCTCCCATTCAGACGTAACTTACACTTTTGGAAGCAGAGAACACGCGTTTGGAGATGAAGGTTAAAGCCTTACAAGATGAGAAGCTCGTCTGGTTAGCTCAATCTGCACCGGACACAAGGCCACTCTCCCAATCAGAGATGAATCTTCTACGACATAAGATGCAGATTTATAGCCAAACCCTATACAGCTACTAGACGGAGTTCAATAAGTATCGGACAAGCACAACACAAAAGCTCGTCCAAGCCAAGCAAGCCCTCAAGGCATGCCAGAAATACATGGAAACGAAGGCCCAGCCCTCCCCCGTGGTAATCTCACCGCCACCTAATTTTGACGCTGCACAGGCTAGTACCAGTCAAGATCAGAGCCAGCAGGCAGCAGGGGGATTTCAACCAGATTAAGGGTCCGAAGGCCAGGACCAAGGGCAGACAGATGTGGCCGTTGAGACGCGCGACCAGAGCCAAGGCGCAACCACCAGCCAGGGCCCAACAACATCATCCAAAGGGTCACGAACAATATCTGCCTGTCGGGCCTTCCGGAGAACGAAATCCGTGGAGGAGAACATTAATGAATTTTTATCCAAATATCCCCACAAGTCATCAAGAGGCAGTTGGCAGTTATCATTCTCAGATCAGAACATCAAGGAAAAATAACTGCAAGCCTTACCTACCCTCCAACCACAACCGGAGTGGTGCCAGTAGTTATTTGAGAGAGACCCTGCGACCATCAGGGCTTACGTGACGAGTCCGCAACAGTTATGGGTGAATGCGCATTTCCTGCCATGTCCAAGAAGATCCAAATGGACGGAATGTGGCACTCCTCTGGACCAGATCACACTCAACAATTTCAACTGGCCAATCATCAAATCCGAATATGGGTGGACAACAGATGTAGACGTCAGAGGGCTCTCTCCGCATTCGCCAGCCACTACATCAATTGCCCCGATTCCACAGTCCGCGCGGCAACCACTTACGCCCCGGACTTGGAATATTTAATGGGCATTGAAACAAAATGGGATGATTTTCTTCCCTCCATATTTTTTGATCCAAATAAGATGCTCGCTTCCGATAAAGTCGAAGACCAGCTGCCGGTCGCTCGCGTATATTATCGAGCTGCATTCCTTGGCGATCCCTGGACAAAACGATTCCAAGCATGGGTGGATCATGAATGGTTGATAGGAGTTCACAAGTCCTTCCACACGCCAAAGGACTTGAAGAAACTGGATCGTCTCAACTTCATGGAAGACGTTATGGGATATCTCATCCACCAGAGGCGGTCCAAGAGAACTCTCTACTAAACCGGCAGAGTGCTGAGGGACCGACACTACTTGAAGCCATGGGTCATGTTGGAGGTATTCCCAACAAAGTGTAAATAAATAAAATCCTCCAATAAAATGTGTTGCGAGGGCATGGCATCTTGCGTGTATAAGCCCATGGCCCAATGAGCATGCAATTGAAGTTGTAAATAAAATAAACTTGACTTGGGCCTTGTAATTAAAATAAAACTAGAGGCCCAATGTCATTTTTAAACTTAGAGATCACTTTTTAGAGTTGGGTCCAAATTGGGACTCACATGAATCTTGCGATTTCTAATGTACTTTTTTTGGACCCTTGGATCAAGTTGGGTGCAAGATGAATGTTTAGGATCATTGTGAATATTAGCCAATAAGATTGAGGGGCAAGGGCCTTCCCCATTTTATAAAAAATTTCCATGCTTAATGAGAACGAGGAAACTCTTACCATTTTTGGAAGAGAAACATCCTCATTTGCTATTCACTACTTGCTATTGCTCTTGGTTGTGTTTTCTATTGCTTTCTATTTCCATGTTTTATTGTTTGCCACAGTGAATGTTTTTCCATTAGCAAGCATAAGGAGCATTTGAGCTAACCTCCACTCTCACTCTCTTTCTCTCTCTTTCTCTTCTCTTCTCAATCTCTTCTTCTCCATCCCTTCCCTTCAACCAAAACTATGATGAATGTTAGTGTAGAGGAGTAGAGTTAAAGAGGAGTAGTATAGTGGTGAGTAGAGTTAAGGGAGAAAGTAGGAAATTAACTAAAAGTAGCATCTTTGCATAGTTAGGCACCTATCCAATGATCTAACCTTTGTTGACAGGCAGAAGGGCTATACTACGAAAGATCCACGACACTACACTTGCTCCTAAATCCAAATTCATACCACAAGTTTTGTATGAGCTACACTCATCTCCTAGTGTTGGGCATAGTGGAATTTTGAAGACATATCAAACCATCCGAAACTATTCAAATGGGTTGGTATTGATAAAATTTCAATTTTTAGGACATTAATGATTTTACTTAACAATCATAGAGAGTTATTGGTTGCTTAATCAATGGATCTATCAAGTTCTACACTTTAGATCTTGATCTAGATTCACTACACTTAGATTTAAGCAAGAGCAATGGATCAAAACTTCATAAACTAGTGAAAGCAGCCTCACACGTGTGGAGTACTGTCCACTGTATGGCCTAAACCTGAAACAACAAGTACTTTGGTTCTTGACAGCAATCATTCATTAAAATCAAAATTCTATTGACTAGAGAACTCACAAAAGTGTAGAATGCAAAAGTCTCATCAATCTCATTAGCAAAATGATCATCCTTTTATGGATCAAGTACATCCATGAGTCTGGTACAGTCCACCAGGTCTTCACACGTGTGAAGAGTGCCACATCACTCAAATCTATCCATTTGATCCATCCTTGATCCTTATCCAAAGTTGACCTTCTAGAATATGGCTAAAATCTAAAGAACTAGTATCCTAGAATAAAAGAATATTCCCTAAAAAATAGGATCTAAGGAAAATGGTCAACTCTTATCTTCTAGAACTCTATACACACGTGTGAACATCCACTTGTCATGTGGGAGCATTTACTCATGCACATGCAAGAATAAGCTAATTTCTAGGTGACTAGTCAACTTGACTAAAAACTAGTCATATCATGTTCACACTTAACTTGATTGATACAAAATCAAAATAGATATTTACAAGTATGAAAAGTACTTTCTTTCACATGTGGGAACAGGCTCCACACGTGTGAAATCAAATCATGAACCTTGTTTTCATGATTGATCTTTATTTACAATAAAAAATGACAAGTGAGAAGTGACAATTTTCAACACTCCTCCTCACTTCTAACTTGGCAAATCTAATGTACATCTATCTACAATTTCAAGAGCATATCTTGACTTCAAAAATGGATCTTTGGACAATGGCTTGGTTAAGATATCAGCTATGCATTTGGATGATGGTACATGGTGTAGTGGCACCTCCTTGGATTGTAACTTTTCCCTCACAAAGTGGTGAGCTATCTCAATATGCTTTGTTCTAGCATGGAAGATAGGATTGGAAGCAATTTGTTGAGAAGCTTGATTGTCACAATATATGTAAGGGATCTCCTCGGCCTCTAACACATGTAGCTCCATCAAGGGTCTTCTTAGCCATAGGAGCTCTTTGGTTGTTGAAGTCAATGCCTTGTACTCGGCTTCACAAGAAGATAGTGAGATAGTATTTTGCTTTTTGGAAAGCCAAGATATTACTCCTCCACAAAGGAATGTTGCAAATGCACTAATGGACTTTCTATCCATCTTGTCACCTGCAAAATCTGAATCTGAGTAGGCTCTCAAGTGCAAGTTAGATCCTTCATAAAGTATGCCAAAAAATCTAGTACTAGAAACATATCTAAGCACTCTCTTGGCACTTTTCCAATGATGTAGCACTAAAGGAGCTTGCATATTGTGACTCAACTTGCTTACACAAAAACTTAAGTCAGGTCTAGTGATGGGTAAAAAGAATAGGGAGCCTATAAGCTTTCTAAAGAGGGTGATGTCCTCAAAGGATGCTTCATCACCTTCATTAGTTGCTTTCACAACATGCTCCATAGGGGTGTCAATCCCCTTACAATCTTTCATACCAAACTTTTCAAGAATGGAAGTAGCATACTTTGATTGACTTATGAAAGTACAATTGCTACTTCTAGACACTTCTATCCCAAGTATAATCTTTAGGAAGCCTAGATCTACCATCTTGAACTCACTAGATAAATCAACTTTTACTTTGCTTATGCCTTCATCATCATTTCCTATCATCATGATGTCATCAACATAAAGCACCAGAATGATGATCTTTCCTTCATTACATTTGAAATATAAAGAAGGTTCATAAGCACTTAGTACAAAGCCAAAGGAATAGAGAAAATCATGCAACCTAGAGTACCAAGCTCTAGGTGCTTGCTTCAAGCCATATAGGCTCTTCCTTAAGTGGCACACTTTTTGCTCCTCACCAATCTTGATGAAGCCCTCGGGTTGCATCATTTAGATTTCCTCTTCTAAAAAGCCATTCAAGAAAGCATTTGTCACATCCATTTGGTAGAGATCCCACTTGAACAAAGTAGCAATGCAAATGATTAATCTAATAGTTACAAGCTTAGCTATAGGTGCAAGTGTTTCTTCATAATCCAATCCTTTTAGTTAAAGAAATCCTTTAGCAACAAGCCTAGCCTTGTACTTACTAATAGATCCATCTTGATTGTACTTTATTCTATAAATCCACTTACATGCAAGTGGCTTCTTCCCTCTTGGAAGATTTACAAGATTCCAAGTATGATTTTCTTCTAATGCATCATACTCTACTTGCTTTGCATCTCTCCAAACTTTAGATCTGTATGCTTATTCAAAAGATGATGGTTCTTCAAGCAATGTAGCTAAGAAGGAGTCAGAGGTAGAAGATGTAAAGTCTTCCTTTTGCTTTCCCTTGTCCACATAGGTGAGCCTTGAGGGCTCGGCCTTGCCTCTTGATGATCTTCTCAGCCCCCTTTGACTAGGATCCTTGTCTCCATCCTCAGGTTTGTCAAGATCCTCCTTGGGTTTGTCAAGATCTTCAATGCACAATGGGTTAGATCCATTAGACAAGATTTTAGCAAATTGTGACTTATCAGAAAGTACATCCTTGCTTACCTTTACTTTTTTGGATATAGGACCATATATCCTATAGCCCTTGCTATTTTCTCCATAGCCAACAAAAATCCCTTTGAAGGAGGTAGCATCTTCCTTCCTTCTTGTCTCCAAAGGGATGTGGACATAACAAATACATCCAAATACTTTAAAATCTTTTACATTGGGTTTCTTACCAAACAAGGCTTGATAAGGTGAGATCCCATCAATAGCACTGCTAGGAAGTCTATTATACAAGTAATTAGCACATGTTATAGCTTCTCCCCAAAATGAAATGGGAAGTGAGGCATCAAGTCTTAAGGACTTTGCATATTCACATAGACTCCTATTTTTCCTCTTGGCCACCCCATTTTGTTGGGGGGTGTAGGAACAAGTGTATTGCAATTTAATGCCATTGATCTCACAAAAGTCTTTCATTTTATTGGAGGTGTACTCTCCTCCATTATCACATCTTAGTGCTTTGATGGAAGTACTAAGTTGCTTCTCAACTAGAGACTTGAACTTAATTAAAGCGTCATATACAAGACTTTTCTTTGATAGTAACTCAATCCATGTGAATCTGATACAATCATCTATAAAAGTTACATACATCAAGGCACCTCCATTACTTGCCTGTGAAAAACTATGTACATCAAAATGTATGAGATCCAAGGGAGAGGGAGATCTTGATGAAGATCTCTTGTAAGAAGATTTGTGTGACTTTGCAAGGCCACATGCCTCACACATCTTTCCACACTTTTTGAAAGCTTTTGGTAGGCCAAGAGCTAGTTCCTTGCTTGCCATTGACTTCATGGATTGAAGATTAGGATGGCCTAATCTCTTATGCCAAAGCTCCACTTAGATAGCTCCTCCCTAGACAAGTTCACACTTCATTTGCAACATTAGCATCCAACTTGAAAATCTACCTTGCTTAATGCCACTAGCTATGCACTTATCATTTTTCAAGATGGAACAAACTCCATTATTGAAATGTACATCTAGCGCATTGTCCATTAATTGTCCTACACTAAGCAAGTTTCTTGAAATGGTAGGAAAATACAAAACATTATCTAGATTTATCCTTTTAGATGTGCCTAAGCAAATAGAAATAGATCCTATGCCATCTATCTTGCATTTTTGATTACTAGCAGTGTATATTGACTTCTTAGAGTCATTACAAGAGAGAAGAGTAGAAAAAGAATGCTTATTAGAAGACATGTGGGAACTAGCCCCACTATCTATCCACCATGTGTCTTGACTTGAAGTTGGTGTAGATGCAACCATTAAGGATGTGTTGAATCCATCCTCATCTTCTTACTCTTGAGCAATGCTCCCTTGATCTTCTTCAAGTAACATTCTGAGGCAAAGTGTCCTTTCTTTCCACAAAAGAAACACTTGAGCTTTTCCTTATTCTTCACCTTGCCTTTGGAAGTTGATCCTCCATTCTTCATCTTGGCCTCCTTGCCTTGATTCTTCTTGAATGGATGTTGTTTCTTCTTGCCTTTGGATGTAAAGTTTGCTTTCTCCTCTCCTCCATTCAGTGACATGCCTTCCATTCTTGTCTTGAGGTGTAGGAGTCTACTCTCCTCGACTACAAGAACATTATGCAACTTTTCAATGGATGGAAGAGTGTCTTGAATAGCAAATGATTGGACCAAGTTGTTGAAGTCATCACTAGGCCATTCAATATGATTTGTACCAGCTCTTGATCTTGGATCTTTTCTCCTATAGCACTCAATTCCTTGTTGAGAGATTTGATCCTAAGAACATACTCTTGTCCACTCTCTCCACTTCCTTTAATGCTTTGAAAGACTTGATTTCTTAGCATGAGGATTCTTGAAGTGTTATTGGATTCATAGATACTCTTTAATTTGCTTTTCTATAGATATTGCAAGAGAGCCAATCATGACATCAAGGAGTGTCATATCCGAATCTACAACAAGGCAAAGAAGCAGCAACAACAGCAGCAATCAGACTCCTCCAACGTGGCCAAATTCAAGGAGCAAGACACACACTTGTTAATGGCTTACAATAGCAGCAAAGACTGTGATAGCTGGTACCTGGACAAAGGCACTACCCAACACACGACCTCTCGCAAGGAATGGTTTACGGAGTACACAGCTTACAACAGAGACCAATTTATCTACCTCAGGGATTCCAGCACCATACGCGTGGAAGGCAAAGGAGCAGTGAAGATAAGCTTCAACAACGATCTATCCATTTGTGCTCCTAATGTCCTTCATGTTCCTCAGTTGTCAAAGAACCTATTACTAGTCTCTAAGGTAGCTGATGAGGGCTACATTGTTACCTTCTCACCTGAGGAGTGTACAATATTCGAGAAAGATACTCCTCTGACTACATGCACTAGAGTCGGGAACCTTTACGTACTCTCTATTCAGCTGCATTAGCTAGTATCTCTAATGAAAATGTAAATGACAGTGTTGTGTTCTGTGGCATAGTCAATTTGGACACATGAATACAAGATCACTTTCTTATATGCTTTGTAATAATTTAGTTGATGGCTTGAATTTCCCATCTTCATTAGATAGGAAATCTTTCTTTTGTGAATCATGCATCTATGGGAAGCACTCTAGAAGCAAGTATTTTTGCACCTAGCAGCCGATTAGAATAGGAGAGTTGTTCCACAATATTTTTGCTCTCTTCTCCATTCTCGTTCTTCCTTCTAACTTTTCCCCATTATTACAGGCATCACAGGACTTCAAGCATGTTGTATTTTTTATATTGACACCAGTGAATGCTCCGCTCTGACTAGTATTGTATAGAGCAACTGTATTCATGTGATACAGCCTCCTATGCCATGTAATATCCATCAATTCGTTGATCTGGTGAGCTTGCTCTAAAGGTACTCGGATCGTGAGGTGATAGTTCCCCTTTTGCTTTCATATGGTGACAAGTTGAGTGGTTGCGGATTCAACCACTACGCAGGTATCGCCTTCAAAGGTGACTATAAGTCCTGCATCTACCATCTTAGCAACAGATAGTAGGTCCTTCTGAAGGGTGGACACGTATAGAGTGTCATCGAGCCTTCTGTCTCTTCCTTTGGTGCTTAACCACAGCGCTCCAATTCCGCTGACTTTGTGTCTGAAACCATCTCCCAAGATTATGTATCTGGAAGATTTTGATTTTTGATAATCAATGATCATGTGTCTTGTTGCCATGAAGTGTGACGTAGCACCTGAATTAATTATTATCTCTTGTGTATCTGAAGTTGATGTCACACAGACATCAGCACACAAGTAAGCTAATAGGTTCTTGCCGTTGTTGGCTCTGTCTTCGGCCATCTTGGAGGACTGTGGTTCCTCCACATAGGATGAGCTATTGTCACTCTCCCATCTGCTTTGAGCTTTCTTGTTTCTGAGATTTTGATTGTAGTCAATGGCTGTGTGACCCTTTTGTGATAGTGGATGCACTCTATCTTTGGATTGAGCCAACACTTATCAACAGTGTGGCCTTCTCGTGTGCACCTCGTGCAGGTCTTCTTCTCACCGTTCTGTTGTCTCGGTTTATTTTTGCTCTTCCAGTTGCCTTCTTTGGCTCCCTCTGACTATTGCCTTCGATCTTGACTTTGGTCTGACTCCCTCTTAGGCTTGAAATTCTTCTTCTGCTTCTCTTTGTTGTTGTAGAGAGCTTGATTAGAGTTATCCTTGTCATCAAGGTGTTCATGGGCTTCCACCTCTTCTATGATCTCGATTACAGCCTTCTTAAGAGTCATCGTTAGATCTTTAGCAATTAGTGTTCGGGTCATTTGAAACAATCTCAGTAGAGCTCGTAGCAGGTATGTGAGAACACCATCCAAGTGCTCCATGGACCAATCATAGGTCATGGGCCCTCATAATATTATTAATTACATTATCGGCCAAGTCCGAAATGACATGGCATAACTAACAACTTTATACACTGGAGTACCGGCTATCCATGTCAGAAATTATTTTGAATCTCACATATTGGACATGGACGTAACATTCATCCCCCCTTGAACTACTTATATCCTCAAAAGTGAAACCTAGGAAAGGTCCTATGTATACCTGGATGACCTGCACAGGGTATGTCATGACATTAAAATAGAATTCTCTTTTTTATATCATCATTTGCTAGTACACAAACTTTTCCATTATGAAATAGCAAACCACCTCAGATAGAAAACTGTTCCATTATTTTCTTATCTTTCATAGAACCTGATATACCTGTGAGTTAATCTCTATTCCATTCTCATTTTTTCCAGTCTCAACCATTTTTCAAATGCAAATAGAATGAGAATCTGATTCACACTTTCCTCTCAACAAGAGATATAGATCAGTGGAAATCTGAGTGAATGAAAGTTCATTTAACTCACCAATCCAACTAAGAGCGTCTGCAACTTGGTTAGAGCTAACCTTGACATATCGAATCTCATGATAAAATTCTTGCATAAGCTCAGCCTAGCGAGCTTTATGACCTCTCATATTGTTCGATTACAAAAGTACTTTAGAGGCTGGTGATTTGTATACACTATAAACTAACTACCATAAAGGTAATGCCTCCAAGTTTTAAGTGCATGGATCACAGCAAATAACTCCTTCTCCTGAGTTGTATAATGCTTGTGGTCCGGTAAGTTTCTTGCTCTCAAACGCTATCAGCCTATCATTTTGTAAAAGAATCGCTTCTATTGTTGAATCACTTGCATCAGTTTGAACAACGTTAAGGTAAATCTGAATTCGTGATTTGTAAAACATGAGCTAAAGCAACCATTTGTTTGAGCTTTTCAAAACATTGATTTAGTTCTTCATTCCATTCAATGGGCGGACTAGGTTGACATATTTTCTTTTTCTTATTAACTTTGCCTTTAGTTAGATTACTTAGAGGAGTTGCTACCTTTGCATAATCTTCAATTAACTTACAAAAGAAAACTTTAAAACCAAAAAAAGACTTAATTTCTCTAACCGTCTTAGATATCAGCCACTCAAGTACTATCTTGACCTTACTCTAGTCTATCTTCAGCCCATCCGGGGTGATTTTATGACCGAGATACACTGACTCATGCTTGAATAGGGTTCAAATAAGTTTATAACGACCATAGTTTGCTGAACGTTGCCAATATCAACCATGGGTGTGTGTGCATGGGGTGGATACAAGATCCAGTGCGGTTGGTATTTTCAATATAGATGACCTTGGCTATGACTTCCCTTTCTAGCACCGCCTTTCATTTAAAAGTCTCTTGAGAGTTTGATTCAAATTCCGCATGGGGTGTAGTTTGTGCAATTAACTCATCATAGAAGGTGCATGAGGATTTGAGGGTGGGTGGCACATGTTGTAATTCCCAAGATCAAAATACTTAAGGGTTTGGTTATCCAAGTATATATATAGCCTCGTCATCAATTGTGATGACACCACAAAAGAGCAGCACCTTTTTTTTGCATGGTTCAAGCATGGGCTCTAGGGGGTCAATCAATCAATATTCATCATATTCAAAAATCTTCATCCATCATTGCTTGATGTATCTTGCTTGGCCTACTCACGTCTTGATATTGTGCTCATGCTTTTTTATTGGGTGGTCTACTATCGAATCGAGATAATCTATTGTGGCAATTGCTTCGATCCCATCAATAACATTGGTGCTTGCACCTTGATGGACTCTCAATGGCTTCTTGAACTTGAGTCATATTCTAATACCATCTATGTTGTGGTTGGTTGTGCAAAATTGTTCGTCCTCATATCACTGTCTAGTGAGTTGAATAATCCTTAGATAAGCTTTTACTACCTTATCTTGGTTCTTCATTGTTATAAGATACCTTTAGAGATCAATGCATACATCAAGGATTTGAAAATCGATTGATATGGGTATCCCTTCATTTCGGCCTTCTCCTCATTGGTCTGAGGGCATTGTTCCTTGGATAATTTAAGACCTAGATCCATGGGACTATGCACAAATTTCTAATTCATGAAATTGAATTTCGTCAGCAGACTATGGAAGTACCTTTACTTGGTGATGTAGAGAAGTCTTCAGTTTTTGTCTTTGTGGATTTGAATCTCGAGACAGTAGTGCAATTCAAGAAGTACAAGGAAAATGCTGAGTTGCAGACAGGCAAGAAGATTAAAGCACTAAGGAGCGACAATGGCGGTGAATATATCTTGAACGAATTCAAAGACTACTACTCAGCCAACAACATCAAGCAACAGTTCGCTACTTCCTATTCTCCATAGTAAAATGGACTGGCAGAAAGGAAGAACAACACCTTAATCGACTCTACCAAATGCATGACATGCTTCATTGTCCAAATCGTTCTAACAACACGCTGTTTTGACAGCAACTCACATGCAGAATTGATGTATAACTAAAGGCCTCCCTAACAACAAAACCCCTCATGAAGTCTGGACAGGATCCAAGCCTTCATTGAAGCATTTGAGAGTATTCGGATGCACTGCCTATGCTCATCTCTTGTAGGACAACCAAAAGAAACTAGATGAGAATTCATTCAAAACTATTTTTGTTGGCTATTGTGCTTCTGATGGAATTTATAGATTGTACAATATAGAAACCTGTAAAGTTTTTACTAACAGGGATGTGACTTTTATAGTAGATCAGTTTATTGATTTGAAGGGCAAGGACCAGATGTAGTCTACAATTTCTGCCCCGACAATTGATTCTTTTCGGAAGACAATTTCTATTCCTTCCAATAGTCACTTGGTACAGTCAAACCCAAAAGAAGAAGAAGAAGAAGTTGCAACTTAGGAGCAGCCGAATTAACAAACACAAAGTCGAGTTTTGTAGCTAGAAATTTCAACCAGAAGATCAACTCGAATTCTAACTCAGCCTATCCGATACATTGACGAGTTTGATCACTATTCTATTCAAAAGCCAACCACAGTTGAGGAAGCTATGTCACAGATAGATTTTGGATCTCTGGAAAGAAACAATGGACAAGGAGTACAGCTCATTGTTGAGGAACAACACATGGACTGTCACCGAGCTACCAGTAGACAGAAAAGTAATCGACTACAAATAGATCTTCAAGATCAAGTATAATGCAAATGGCAGTATCAATAGAAGGAAAGATCTACTTGTGGCAAGAGCATTCTCACAGATTCCTAATATCGACTACTTTAAAACTTTCAGCCCAGTCATCAAGCAACCTCTATTTGACTGTTACTTTCGTGCATACTTTTGTATTGCATCGACCCTTTAGATACACCATATGGAGGTACAAATAGAATTCCTCCTCAATGATCAAGAAGATCAGGTATGCAAACTCCACAAATCTCATTCAGAGCATGGTTCCATTGAATCAACACATTCTTAATCGACCATGGATTCGAACCTAGCTCTCTAGACTGTAATGTATATTTAAAAGTTGTAGATCAATTCTTTCTCATCATCACACTGTACGTGGATGATATGTTGCTGCAACAATATCGGACTGACAGGATACCAAGAGGATGCTATCCCAAGAATTCGAGATGACAATCGAAAGCTTCTAATTTGTGCTTTAGAAATATACAACAGTTCTTCTAGAATAATCATCTATAAAAGTAATAAAGAATTTTGCACCAAACAATGATGGTGTTTGCATTGGGCCACATATATCTGTATGTACAATGTCTAGCGAATCTTTAGATGTGTGTTCTTGATTCGGCAAATGGCCTTCTTGCTTGCTTTCCTATGATACAACTGTGGCACACAATAAGGTTGACGATTTTATAGTCTAAATCTTGAATTGAAGAATGTCTAGACATGTTACCTGTCGATACATAATTAAGGTGACCAAGTCTATAATGCCAAGTCAATTCTTTATTGATAGATGTTGAACTGCTTAAAGCATGATCAGTTACAAAATTACAATGAGTAAGCCTATAGAGATATCCTTGTCTTTTCTCGAGTGCAAGAACTCTCCTGCTCTTATCAAAAATTCGACAGGAATTTGTCTGAAACCTATGTCCTAAATATGTAATTTGACTGACCAACCAAAGATTTGTTATCAAGTTTGGGACATACAATACATTCAGTTTCGACATTCCATTCTGAAAATTCAGTCTGACAATACCTTCACCTTCAATTCTGTGTGAGTTGTTGTCTCCAAGGTGAACAAACTTCTTGGTGTTGTAGGCCAAATAATTGATGTTTTCCTTACGCTTTTCCATTCTGAGATTAACATGGGCCTCGCCCTTCACGCTTACGCCACTTGGGACACGTCGAAGTCACGCTTTCACTTCATGTACCAAGGTACCACGTACAAGGTCAGGATTAACGCAAACTTGATGGTCAGCATTGGCATTATGTCCGGTGACCGTCAGCCCATCTCCCATCGTTAGGCAAAAACTCTGATCAAAACTTTCGTCACCCAAACTGCACCAGAAATTCCAATCCAAACTAACAATGGTTACCTGATAGATGCTATCACGGAACCCGTCATTCAGACGGCTGCGCATCTGTTGAACAACTTTCAAGTTGTTTCAACATTTTGCAAGGACAGAATCCAGTCCAAGCTGCTGAGTCAGATAGTGGAATCCTTTCTGGCATTCCTTGGCCCCTCAGTTGTACCATACGACTAGCATAC
Source organism: Diphasiastrum complanatum (assembly GCA_029204225.1). NCBI lineage: Eukaryota > Viridiplantae > Streptophyta > Lycopodiopsida > Lycopodiales > Lycopodiaceae > Diphasiastrum > Diphasiastrum complanatum. The sequence goes on from CM055103.1 coordinate 8,248,489, forward strand.
CTTCCTCATTCGCGAACTAACCATCTCCATCAAACCCAACAACCGTGAGCGTACCGCAGCAGGCCCCCTATTGTGTAATTTTGCTTGTGCACTTCTCGAGGCAAAAGTGCGTGATTTCCACTGCTCAACTCTTTTTCTTCCATCGTACCTCACACTAACCTCTATCTGCCATCTATAGCATCCACCTCCTCCCAACCTGTAGTTACCTACACAATGGTCAGCAAACAAATGTGTGGCGCTGCCTCTTCATCCTCATCTCCACCTACTACCCGAAGACGCACCACCACCACCGCACTAACCACTCCATCAACCACTGCCAGTTCTTCGTGCAACCCTCCCCTCCTGTCTCTGTTGTCACTACCCCTCTTTCTGATCCATCCACGACTGTTTCTATTTCCATCCACATTTTCTCTGTTGATACCACTCCCATTTCTATTCCATTATCCACTACCCCTTTCATCACCATCACATCCTCCATCGCTCTTGTCGCCACCGTCACTCCTCTCTAGTTTAATCCCTCTGATTCTCAATTGTCTCCGGACACTCTGGCGTGGATGCAAGTCTCAACTTTTCACCCCCACGTCAGACCTGTTTTGCTCCATCCTCACCTTCAGTGCTCCACACCACACTTTAGTTCCCCTCTGTTCCACCCATCCTCTCATTTGGACAAACCGTCCTCACCCTCGTTTCCAATGTGTCTGTTTCACCAGCAAAGGTTGTCGAGGGCAAGCAATTGTTGTCTGATGACTCATTTGTTCATACAATCTTTATGCCATCGCCAGATTGGACTGATCCTACCGCCTCAGATGATATAAGGTCCCCCGAGAACTTGATTGAAGACAATGACGATGGAGCTCCACAAGTCGTCAGGGCCGCTACCACACAAGCCCCTATCAGTGCCAGTGTACCGGCTACTCCAACCGACTTAAAATGATGTACTAGACCCTGGGCACATACAGCCTAGAGGCGGTAGCTGCCAAGGCTATTTTGGAAAGCAAGGTACTCCACCTAGCAACAAACAACAAACAGCTGCGAGCGGAACTCACAAAGTTGTAGCACGAGCTGATTCTAGCTCAACAACATGAACAAGAAGGGCACCGGGAGATTGCCAAGCTGTAGCAGAAGGAGGATGGCCTCAACCTATACATCCAAAGCCTCTCCAAAGCGTTGACAAAAGCCTCCACGAAGGTGTGAGAGCTTTAATCCTAAGCATCCCAATGACTTGCTCCCCTCCAGGCACAACTACAAATTTACGAAGTAGAGAATACGCGCCTGGGGGCGGAAGTCAAAGCCCTACAAAGTGAAAAGCTCGTCTGGTTAGCTCAACCTACACCGGACTCAAGGCCGCTATCTGAATCAAAGATGAATCTCTTTAGGTGTCAGGTGCAGGTATATAGCCAAACATTAAACAGCTACCAAGCAGAGTTCGATGAATATCGGACAAGCGCAACTCACGAGCTCGCCTAGGCCAAACAAGCCCTCAAGGCTTGCCAACAGTACATAGAGAAGAAGGCCCAGCCCACCCCCATGGTGATTCCACCGTCACCCATTTTTTACGCTGCACAGGCCAATACGAGCCAGGACCAAAGCCAGCAAGCAGCAGGGGGGTTCAATCAATATCAAGGGTCCGAAGGCCAAGACCAAGGACCAGCAGATATGGGTGTTGAGACACGAGACCAAGGCCAAAGCGCAGGTCCCAACCAAAGCCAAGAGGAGAGACAAGCAACAACATCTAGAGGTTTGCGCACCATATCTGCTAGTCGAGCCTTCCAAAGACCAAAGTCCGTGGAGGAGAAAATAAACAAATTCCTAGCAAAGTATCCCCACGAGTCATCAAGAGGCGGCTGGCAGTTATCTTTTTCAGCTCAGACAATAAAGGGCAAGGAGCTGCAAGCATTACCTGCCCTCCATCCACAACCAGAGTGGCATCAGCAGCTTTTCAAAAGAGACCCTGCGGCCATCAGGGACTATGTGACAAGTCCGCAAAACTACGAACGAACGGACACTTCCAGCCATGCACATGGGCACTTCCTGCCATGCACACTAGGATCCAAATGGGCGAAATGCGGCACCCCTCTGGACAAGATCACAATTCAAAATTTCAATTGTTCAAAAATTCCATCAGAGCACGGTTGGAATACGGATGTAGACACCAGAAGGGCTCTCACCATATTCACCAATACATATTTCAACTGTCCTGATCCAACAGTCTGCGCGGCAGCCACTTATGCCCGGGACTTAGAGCATTTAATGGGGATTGAAACTAAATGGGACAATTTTCTCCCACCCACATTCTTTGATCCTAATAAGGCGCTAGCTTCCGACAAAGTCAAAGATCAGCTGTCAAGTGCTCATGTGTATTACCGAGCTGCCTTCCTTGGCGATCCCTGTGAATTTCAATGTACTTTTTGTGGACCCTTGGATCAATTTGGGTCCAAGATGAATGGATAAGATCAATGTAAATATTAGCCAATAGGATTTTGGGGCAAGGACCTTCCCTACTTTATAAAAAGACACCATTTGTACTCTATTTGGATGCTTAATAGAGAGGAAGAGACTCTATCATTTTGGGAGCTCAAGCATCCTCATTTGCTAATCACTCTTGCTTATGCTATTGTCGTGGTTTGCTTGTAAGTTCCATTTCCCATACTTTTTGTTTATGCTAGTTAAGGTTTTTTCATAAGCAATGAAATTGAGCATTTGAGCTAACCTCCATATCATCTCTCTCACTCTCTCTTACCCTCTTTCCCTCTTTTCCTCTTCTCTTCTTCTCTACTTCTCTTCTCATTCACCCTCAATCATGATGAAGTTAGTTAGGGGAGTAGAGGTAGTGTGAGTAGTGTTAGTGGAGGTAGAGTTAGATAAAAAGTAGGGAACTAACTAAAAGGAGCATCTATGCATAGTTAGGTGCCTATCCAGTGAACTAACCCTTGTTGACAGGCGGGAGGGCTATTACACCGTCGGATCAAAGACCCTACAACATCATCATCAATAGTACGTGAAGACACTTTTGGAATGTTCCCCTCATAAAAAATGGCATCTCTACCAACAATCACTTTGTTACTAGAAGGAATGCAAACCTTGTAGGCTTTACTCACCTCACTATATCCAACAAAAATACCTTTCCTTGAAGATGGATCCTCCTTGGTCCTATCATCAAGAGTAATGTTGACATAGCATGTGCATCCAAAAGTTCTTAGAAAGTTGACACTCGGCCTCCTCTTGAATAGCATTTCAAAAGGTGTCCTTCCATCCAAAATAGCACTCGGCCACCTATTCCACAAGAAATCGGCACAAACAATGCTTGATTCCAAAATGGTTTATCAAGATTAGCACTTAACCTCATGGCTTTAGCACTTTCATGCAAAGTCCTATTCTTTCCTTTCAGCCACTCCATTTTGTTGTGGGGTCATTGGTGTTGTATACTCCCTTTTGATCCCATGCTCATCACAAAAGGCCTTGACCTTGGTAGATATGTACTCACCACCATTGTCACTCCTTAAGCACTTGATCCTTGTGAAAAATTGGTTCTCCCTTGAATTCTTGAACTTAACAAAGACATCATACACTTCATCTTTTCTCTTTAGTAGATAAATCCAACAAAATCTACTAAAATCATCAATGAAAGTTACATACATCTTAGCTCCACTATTGCTAATTTTAGGCTTTGTAGATCTAGACGTAGATCTAATATAAGGTTGTCTATGTGACTATGACAAAGCACAAGACTCACAAACATGATTGATATTTTTTAAGGAACTTGGAAGACCTATCACAACTTGATTTCTAGCCATTACCTCATATGACTTGAAGTTGAGGTGTCCCATCCTTGTAGTGATGGAGAAGGATCACTTATGGTGTCCAATTTTTCTTCATCACCTTTCAAGAAAGATGGAGCTTGGTACATAGATAGTGGAGCCTCTTCACATATGTGTTGTTCAAAGGAGTCATTTGACTCAATCTTACCTTTCAAAGGACTCAAGAGATCTATTTACACAGCTAATGATCATGAGTGTTCAATAGAAGGAATTGGCAATATTCCATTGAAACTTGCTTCTTCAAAAGTTCTTGCACTTTCTAATGTTCTTTTCATTCCAAAACTTACAAAGAACTTAATTAGTGTGGGAAGTTTCTTGATAATGGTTGTGATGTAAAGTTCAACTCCAATACTTGTTTTATCAAGAGAAAAGATGACATCCTTGCTGATGGAACTAGATGTGGTGGAATTTTTAAGTTGAATTTTTATGAGAATGCAAACCTTTGTGAAGTTGTTTTGTTATCTAAGGAGGAGCTGTGGCATAGAAGGTTGGGACATCCTAACTTTACATCTATGTCTTCTATGGTTAAGAAGGAGAAGGCTATTGGTCTTCCAAAATCTCTTTCTAAAGATTTCAAGCCTTGTGAGGCTTGTGCCATTGCAAAGTCACACATAAAGCCATATCAGAAGTCTTTTATAAAGACTACTTATCCATTGGAACTCATACATTCAGATGTACATTTTTCCTCTTCTAAAAGTATTGGTGGTGCAACATGTTTTGTCACCTTTATTGATGACTTTACTAGATACACTTGGTTGTATCTACTTTCTTCAAAGGCTATGGTTTTTTATCACTTCCTTATTTTCAAAGCTTATGTAGAAAAACAGTTTTCTTGCAAAGTTAAAGCTTTAAGATGCGATGGAGGAGGTGAATATATCCCCAACAAGTTTCATAATTATTGTGAAGGTGAAGGAATAAAGAGAGAATTTTCTTGTGCCTATTCTCCATCCCAAAATGGAGTAGTTGAGAGGAAAAACAGATATGTGCTAAAGCAATTCGAGTAGCAGCTTCAATATTCCATGCAAGGAGCAAGCATATCGAAGTTGCACATCACTTCGTGAGAGAGAAGCTCATTGGAGGTGAAATCAAATTGGAGCACATCGACACATCATCTTGCATTGCAGATATGCTCACCAAACCTTTGAGCAAAAGTTTCTTCAACAAGCATAGAGCCAACCTTGGAGTTATACCAAGATCCATGTTCAAATCAATATAGATCATTTTTAGGAGGAGTGTTAAAATTGAAAAACAATCCATATTGATTTCTTGGCTTGCTACAAATGTTGTACCATGCAAGTATGTAGCTCATTAATGCAAAATGCCAAGTTTGGCCTACATAGAACTCGAGCTACATGGTTATGTATTATCTAGTTTGATAACTGCAACTTGCATATAGTTTGTAGAGATAGAATTAGCATGATTATGCTTGTAGAAACTCGTGGCAACTCACATGCATTAATTGTAAGTGATTCATAGTGACATGCAAGGCATGCACAAAGTTTAATGGATACATGCATGATGATTTGGACATTTCTAGTTAGAACTAGTACACTTGTAAAAAGTTGGTAGAATTTCATGCATGACAAGTGACAAATGTCACATAGACTCTAGATGTCATTTTGGAATGGATAGATATGGTTCTACCTCGAGCTACCTCAATCTCCATAAATATAGCTCTCCACACAATCAACGATGAAGAACCAAAGCTTTGTAGCTATCTCATGTCATTTTGGATCTAAACAAATATTGCTTGTTATCTCTCTAGCTCTCTCTCTCTAGCTCGTGTTGAGGCTAATGCTCATACATTGAAATCTTGTATTTTTTATTCATTCTTTGATTATTGCCATTATATTCTGTTGATTAGCATGCTAGATTGTGGATTAGCCATTTCTTCTGAACTAGATTTTGTTGATCAATCTAGAATCAGGTTATAGTGCCAATCACAAAGCTTAATTAAGATCAGTCACTCTTGTGGACATTCCCCACACGTGTGAATTCTGGAAATTTTGTCAAAATCGAGTGAATCACCTTTTGCTCAAATCTATATATCCTGATAGAATTGCCAGAGCAGAGGATCTCATAGGAACATTTTTTGGCACGTAATTTAACACTTTAAGAGCAACATCTCTTTTGACAAAAATGATTCTATATGTATTTTTTGGGTATTTATGCCCTTGGGCAAAATAAGATAGGGCCTTGATGGCCATGATTAAAGTTTCCGCATTCACAAAAAACCTTTCATGAAGAACACAAATTTCGTTATTTAAAAAATATTTCAAATAATGAGCCAATGAGGCATCCTTTTGTCTCCCGCCTTGTCTCTCTCTCAATCCTCCATGCCTGCTAACAAAGGCATCAACTTCAACGATATCCTACAACACATAATCAAGTGTTAGTCAAACTAGCAGATCAATCATCAGTTACACGTTAAATAGTAAATGGTTTTCGTGAGAAGGTGTACTTACCAAATCCTCCTCGTCAGCTTGGATCATACTAGCAGCTTGTAAATTGTGACCAGCACTAATGGTGGATTGTTGGTGAGCTGGAATAGTATATATGGGAGGTGGTAGATACTTTTTTTGAAAAGCCAAGGACTCCTCCTCACTCGGCATATTAGCCTCATATGCCCTGCTCTCAGATAGCATCCTTTGAAGGGCATCTGTGCCACTTGCCCATTCTACCTGGTCCTCATAGTCGATGCCATCTATAAGGTCGTCATCATCAAAGTCAATAAAATCATTAAATTCAGAAATCATCCTTGACATAAGAGATAATATCTCATTCTCTCTGAGATCCATTACATCTCCGATGTCGCTAATGGATAAGAATGCAATATCGTCCATATGGTACACAGGGAGGTCCATCAGGGTTCTGCTCTGGTCAATCTTGCTCACGGTAGATAAGGGAGAGATAGACAGAGAACGAGCCTTGGCAGGATCATATTGCTGTGCTTGCCTGGCCTCCTCTACATCTCCTAAAACCTCATCAGTAATGGAAACCTCTGAAGCCACACGAGTGGTAGGGGTAGGCAAACCAATCATGGACAACCCAGAACATTCTGCCTCATTAGGGATAAGAGCAGATAAGAAAAACACGAAGGCCATACCCTCTTGAACGAAGCAACATACTCGATTGTGTTCCTCACAGGGCATGACACGTTTAAACATATCAGTAAGTTTGGTAAGCTTACGATCATGTCTTTGCTTGGCACTAGGCTGAGCATGAGTCAAATCTGTGAAATGCACAAATCTCAGGCCGTCCATTAGAAGGGTACCCTGTTGCAAACACTCATAAAAATCCTTGTACAGTTTAGGAAAAATTTCCATGTGCTCAATAACAAATCTCTCTATGTCAAACTAAAAATCGAAATAGGACAAAAAATGGGCCTGTCTGTCGCTAACCTTAGCATCAACAATGAAAGAACTAAGAGCTTTATAATAGATCAAACTAGTAGAAGAGGAGGCCATATCGATATGACGCACCGGGCCAGGGGATCAGTGCAACTATGGAACTCTCTACTGGGCGCGTGGTAGCGATATTGTACGCACAGATTTGGAGCGAGTCGGTTTCTTGGACTCAATAGACGAAACTGAATTTCAAAAATAACACTCATCTATATAGTCTAATATAGAGCATCTGAACCGTACACGTGTATCAGTAATGTGCGTTCATAATTGCCACATGTGTGGAAATGACAACAAAATCATTTTGAATGACACGTGTACATTTCGGATCCTAACACGTGTCCTCGCACGTGCATGCCTACTGTACAATCGTACTACCCAATCATCTTGTGATGCGTGTGTGGTCCAGATTTCACCATGTTTCCTCGCACGTGCATGCCAGTCGTATGATCGTACGAACCGCTAATGTCCTAGCATGTGACAACTCCTATGATGACACGTGTGACCACACGTGCAGGGAGGGGACGTGTCACATCACACGTGTGAATATGATGGGACGTTCTACAGGTATAAAAGGACGTTTTTGGCTCATATTTCAATTTCAGATTTCTTCGTTCTCTGGCTCTCCTTAGCTTTCTTCGTTCACTTCCGCTCCTCGTTAGATGCATATCGCTACCACGCGCCCAAGGACCCACATAGCAGTATAGCTTCTCCCCCCGCGCGTCGTGGCAATACGCCATCTCTCATATCGCCATCACGCGCCTCCCCTGCCAGATATCTGCTTTTCCTTCTCGTTGGCATGTCATATCGATACCCTAGCTTGAAATGGCCCGTACCAAGCAGACAACACGCCTTATCACATTTGCCCCCCCTCCTCGCCCTCCTGTACAAAGGGCAATGCGCACTGGTAGGAGAGTAGGTCGGCCCAGAAGACCATGGTTAAGGGATATCAGGAGACTTCAGAGGACAACGAATCTTCTGATTTCCCGTGATCCTTTCTACAGGTCTGTGAGATTAGTAACAAGGTCACTCTCACATGATGTTCGTTGGAACATAATAGCCCTGGGAGCCCTCCATACTGCCTATGAGGACTTTCAAGTCAAATTTCTTTGAGGATTCCACGCTTTGCACAATGCATGCTAAGAGAGTTACCCTCATGCCTCAGGACATGCATCTTGTCATGAGGCTGAGGAGTACATACGATCAAGTCTTTAAGAGTGGCTTCACCTTTGGGCCACCACCTACAGAGAGAGGTCATGTTCCTCAACAAAGAAGGAGGAAGCAGACCAAGCCCACCAGGCCTGCCAAGCAAAGGGTGGTAATCAGCAAATCACCATCCCCCTCCTCACATCTCTCGTCCTTTGGTTGGACCATCACATCGGTCTGCAATGCCTTCTTCTCCTCCCACCACCCCTGACTATTCAAGTAGTTCATCTTCCATTCCCTCCATTCCATCCCACAATAATGAGGATATGAACTCGACTGTAGATAAAATAATATCAGATCTAGATTTAAGTTTAACAGGTGATTTTTATAAGGATCTTTGTGTAAGATCTCCTATTGATCTCAAAGATTCATTTTTGGATTATGAGAGGTATATAGTTTTTTATGAGTATGTTGCCAAAGAAATTGATAAGCTAAGAGGTCAATTTTCTTTTTGTCTAAGTTCAATTAATTATGTAAATCACATAAATAAAGACTTTTGTGATGCCCTGAAGGAGAAGACCTCAGATATATCAGATCCAGTTGTGGAGGCTGGTTTGATGTATTTTGTAAATAGATGTAAATCCGATGATAGTAAGGACATTGGAGTTGTGTTGCCCTTTTTTGCACACACACCCTTCATAGTCCAACTAAGGCGACGAAGTATCTTCTCCATACAACCTCGGAGACCAAAGTCTTTATTATTCCATACTGCCAAAAGTAAGTGATTACATAGAATATATTCTAGTAATATTTTTAATAGGTATTGTAATTCCTTTAGTTTAACTAATTATCTCTTGTTTGTAGTAAGCATTGGAGTATGCATATAATCTTCCTTAGGGAAGATTCAAATGGGATCATTAATCCCATCTCTTTAAAGATGAACTCCTTAGAGTCTACCCATGCCGAAATGGACGTGATGTACAGCAGAATGTTGCCATTTTTGCCAAGGCCGGATGGGGCCACGATAAATAGCCTGGAGATTGTTGATGCAAAAGTAAGTATTTTTTATCAAGTATCTAATAGGTAATATGATCTGTTTTTTTCAGAGTGCAAAACTAACCTGTTACACATTTTGTGATTGAAGTCAGCTCAGCAAGATGATGGACATAGTTGTGGATGGTTCTCCATCCGCAATGTACAAGACTTCTTAGAGTGGTACATCATGCAATCCGAGGCTCCAGATATACGGAAGGTAAATAGACTAGTGAATGGCCTAACTAAGTTATTTTCAATTTGGTTTCTGATAAGTCAATTGACTCGGTTCTTTTGGATTTGCAGTATAAATGACGAGCATTTTCAATGAATAAGATATATGAGTTTCGTCAACAGATGTTGGTGAACTTATTATCTCATGCAACACCCAGTCCAGCTGCAGAAATGGGAGGGCAATCAAGTCCACAAATGACACTAGTGCAGGGTGGAGATAATCCATATTACTTTGAGCTGTAAATAATAGATTAAATAGAGATATACATTTTTGATGTAATGCCCTGTGAATAATTATGGTTATAGAGAAAAATAGAGACAATGAGAAAAAACATCCATTGTTAAATACAGGACACACATGTACATTCTCAGAAAATGAGAAATATATTGATATTTATGAGAGCTTTTACAAATCTTGTATCATGATTGCTCTATTATCTGAACAATTCCGCCCAAATCTTTGCATTTGATTTTCTCTTCATGTCTTTTACGTATCTGCACAAACATACATTAATCATATTACAGTTAGTGATTCGAATATTTACAAAAAAGATAATGAATACAAATTAATATACAAATTCATGGATTTCACATACCAATTTTCCATCCAATATAAAGCTGAAATATTCGGGAATATCTTGCTGTAAAAGTGTCAGTTCCATTCTAATGTAGAATAAGGTCCAGTCTTGCTCAACCTCAATAGTAGTAAGTAAATCCCCATTCGCCATGATATCAATGCATATACGATCAGTGTGTCCAATGTTGTCTAGATCTTGATCTAATGGGGCCCAAGTACCATTGTGTTCTTTCCATCTCGGATAATGAAATACCATACTAAGCATTTGCTTTTCTATATTGTATTTAGATGATATGGATGAATGTTTGATTCTACAAGAAATATCTGCAGTGAATCTTATATCCCAACTTTTGTCCATGAATTTGAATAAAAAATCATCTGATAGATTTTTGCAAACAAACAATGTGGGAGTTCGATGCACTTCCGTGTTTGAAAAAGAGCTGGCAAACAATGACATTGGAACAAACCAGCTTAAGTGCACATTTCTTGATCCAGTACTAGTTTTGAATGACTTTTGTACATCATTATATAGCTTGGAACAAAATCATTTTATTATATTGTCGTTGACTGCAATCCACCACACGTTGTCTTGAAAATTAGGTAGAGGTATATACTCTAGTTTTCTCATTCCTCCATTTGTGTCTGAATATACATAGCATCAAAAAAAAAATATTTCAAAATCTGCAAGTCTTTTGTCGTTTGTCCTCTGTATTGCAATTTGCCAATTTTTGAATGGATGACATCTATAATACCTGAAAGAGACGCCACAGGTTCTCATTCATGTATATTTGAAGGATATAGATCTGTAATACAAAATCATAATAAGCTCCAATTCATAAATACGATTACGTTTTTAAAATGAAAAGCAATCCAAAAAATTAAGATACTTACAATTACACTTTCGAAAATCATGTGGATTTATAGCCTCCACATTAAGTTCTGAATGCATATAAACATGTTGAATAAGCACCTCTGAAATGGTTTGTCTTTATGGAGAAACTTTGAAATCAATAATCCGCCCTTTCCAATAAGATCTATATGTATACTTGGTCTTTTTCTTTTGGCGAAAAGCCCCTCTCACCGATGGATGCATCAGTACCCAAGAAGCCTTATGATATTCACGAGCAATCCATGTGCCATCGTCTTCCCTCTCATTATAAAAAATTGCATAGCATATCAAGGATCTCGGTCTCCTTCTCATCGCCATAGCTTGAAGAGCTCACGTTTGAACTCGTCAATATGAGAGTCCAGAGTATAATAGGCGCCAAACCTATGTGTGAGTCCCAAGATAGTTTTAACTTGAGATTAACCCAAGCAGTTTAGTCAACCAGTCATCACGCATGCCAGCCAATAGTATGCTTCCAATCTACCGGACCGAAAATTCAAATTTGCCCAGATATGAATTGTGTTTTCCGGGTCAGGCGATTTATGCTACATAGAAGCCACTATGTCAAGAACCGATTGGGCCACATGGACATAAACAGAGAGGAAAAAAAAACTCGTAACAAACGGCCCTTCTAAGTTTGAGAACTCCTATAATGATCATCATTTTCATCTTGAACATCCAAACCATCCTCATCAAGAGTAAGATGATGCAAAAATTCGGAAACGAGCCGCAAATTTACAGTCACGAAATAATCACGAAAGCAATGGATCTGGATGGAGTTCAAAACTGATCATTGGTCACTGCCAGCTGAATCGTTCCTATAGTCCTCCAGAATGTAGTCAAGCACTACTGATCTACGTTTTTAAATTAATTTAGCATTCAACAAAGTTTCAACCAATGTGCAGAATTAAATGAATGAGAGCATCAAACACACGAATAACAGCTATAGGGTCGAAGATCTCGCGTAGTATATCCCTCTCGCCTGTCAACAAGGGTTAGATCACTAGATAGGTACCTAACTATGCATAGATGTTATTTCTAGTTAGTTTTCTACTTTCTCCCTTAGCTTGATTCACCACTAACACTATGCTCCTTTAACTCTACTCCTCTACACTAACATTCATCATGCTTTTGGGTGAAGGGAAAGGATAGACAAGAAGAAGAAGAGAGAAAGAGAGAGATGAGATGGAGGTTAGCTCAAATGCTCAATGTCATTGCTTATAGAGAAACCTTAACTAATCACAAACAAAAAGCATGGAAGAAATGGAAATAACAAGAAAAAACACAACGATAGCATAAGCAAGATTGATTAGCAAATGGGGATGCTTGAGCTCTCAAAATAGTAGAGTCTCCTCCTCTCTATTAAGCATGCAAATGGTGTACAAATGGTGTCTTTTTATAAAATGGGAAAGGCCCTTGCCCCTCAATCCTATTGGCTAATATTCACATTGATCCTATCCATTCATCTTGGACCCAACTTGATCCAAGGGTCCACAAAAAGTACATTGGAAATCACAAGATTCATGTGAGTCCAAAATTGGACCCAACTCTAAAAAGTAAACTCTAAGTTTAAAATTGACTTTGGGCCTCAAGTTTAATTTTAATTGCAAAGGCCCAAGTCTATTTTATTTTATTTACACTTTGGCTTGCGTGCTCATTGGGCCATGGGCTTGTATGCACATGATGCCATGCCCTCGCAACACATTTCATTGGACAATTTTATTTATTTACACTTTGTTGGGAATACCCCCAACAAGACCCACGGCCTGAAGTAGTACCGGTCCCTCGGCACTCTGCCGATTTAGTATAGCGTCCGCTTTGTCTGCATTTGGTGGATCAGGTGGCCCGTAATTTTTTCCATGAAGTTGAGACGGTCCAGTTTCTTCGAGTCCTTGGGCATGTGGAAGGACTTGTGGACTCCTATAAGCCATTCTTGATCGACCCATGCTTGGAATCGGCGCGTCCAGGGATCTCCAAGGAATGCAGCTCGGTAAAATACACGAGCGACTGGCAGTTTATCTTCGACCTTGTCGGAAGCTAGTGCCTTATTAGGATCAAAGAATATTGAGGGAAGAAAATCATCCCATTTTGTTTCAATGCCCATTAAATGTTCTAAGTCCCGGGCGTAAGTGGCTGTCGCGCGGACTGTTGTATCAGGGCAGTTGATATATTGATTTGCGAATGTGGTGAGAGCCCTTCTAGCATCTACATCCGTAGTCCACCCATATTTTGATGGTATGATTGGCCAATTAAAATTTTGCAGTGTGATCTTGTCCAGAGGGGTGTCGCATTCCGCCCATTTGGATCGTCGTGTACATGGTAGGAAGTGCGTGTTCACCCGTAATTGTTGCAGACTCGTCACGTAGGCCCTGATGGCCGCAGGGTCTCTTTCGAACAACTGCTGATGCCACTCTGGTTGTGGTTGGAGGGCGGGTAATGCTTGTAGTTGTTTGCCCTTTATTGTTTGAGCTGAAAACGATATCTGTCAGCTGCCTCTTGATGACTCGTGGGGGTACTTTGATAGGAATTCGTTGATTTTCTCCTCCACGGACTTTGGTTTTCAGAAGGCCCGGCTGACAGATATCGTGCACGAACCTCTGGATGATGTGGCTTGGCTTTGGCTGGTATCTACATCTTGGTCCTGGTCTCACGTCTTAGCAATCGTATCTGTTTGTTCTTGGTCTTGGCCTTCGGACCCTTGATTTTGGGTGAATCCCCCTGCTGCCTACTGGTTTTGGTCTTGGCTGGTACTGGCCTGTGCAGCGTCACAATTAGGTGGCGGTGGAATTACCACGCGGGTGGGCTGGGCCTTCGTTTCCATGAGTTTTTGGCAAGCCTTGAGGACTTGTTTGGCTTGGGCGGTCTCATGAGTTGCGCTTATCCGATATTTTTTTGAATTCCATCTAGTAGCTATCTAAGGTTTGGCTATAAACGTGCACCTGACGTAAAAAAAGATTCACTTCTGATTGAGAGAGCGGCCTTGAGTCTGGTGCAGGTTGAGCTAACCAAGCGAGCTTTTCATCTTGTAGGGCTTTGACCTCCGTCCCCAGGCGCGTATTCTCTGCTTCCAAAAGGTTTAGTTGCGTCTGGATGGAAGCAAGCCATTGGGACGTTTCGGATTGAAGCTCTTGCACCTTTGTCGAGGCCTCTGTCAGCGTTTTGGAGAGGCTTTGGATATAATTATTGAGGCCCTCCTCCTTCTGCTGCAGCTTGGCGATCTCTTGGGGCCCTTATTGTTCATGTTGCTGAGTCAAAATCAGCTCGTGTTGCAGCTTGGTGAGTTCTGCTCGCAGTTGTGTGTTGCTTGTTGCCAGGTGTAGTACCCAGCTTTCCAAGATAGCTTTGGCCGCTACCACATCCAGGATGTATTTTCCTAGAGTCTGGTATGTCGTCGTTAGGTCTGCGGGAGCAACCGGTACATTGGCACTGGTAGGGGCTTGCGTTTTATTGGCCCCGACGACTTGTGGAGTACTGTCGTCATCATCTTCTATCAGGTTCTCATTGGACCTAATGCCATCTAGGGCGGTAGGATCAGCCCGATCTGGCGATGGTACAGAAACTGTTTCGACAAATGCGTCATCAGGCAACGGTTGGTTGCCCTCGGCAACCTTTGTTGGCGAAGCAGGTGGGGTTTGAGAAGCAACTGTGGAAACAAGGAAGATGACGGTTTGTCCGAACGAGAGGATGGGAGGAACAGAGGGGAATTGAAGGGTGGTGTGGAGTATGGAAGAAGGTGAGGATGGAGCAGAAAGTGTCTAGCATGGGGGTGAAAAATTGATAACTTGCATCCACGCCAAAATGTACAAATAAACCCCGAACCCTGATAGAGAGAGAAAACTTATGAGTAGACTAATAGACTAGCCTACGGCTATTGACATTTGGTCACAGCTGTCAATATTAATGTGCATCGTAAACAATAACAATGAAGTCTATCATTGATTTCTAACAAATCCAACCATTGGAGCAAGTTGTGCAAGCATTCACTCTTGCGAGGATTGAATCCTCGCAGACTGTCTAAACCCTCGCAGGATAGCCATATCACCTTTTGAACTCTCGCAGACTTCTCTGAGGTGTTAGAGTTTTGTGAAGAAGGTCCTTGCCAGAATTTGGGTGGAACTGAACAAGGGAAAGTGGATTTCACCTAATACGCACTCTAAATTCCGCTATGTAAGGATTGAATTCGAGTCATTTGTCACCTTTCCTAGCGAAGCTCTGTTCAAATTTTGACCAAAATTTTCAAGTTCTCATAATGCGACCAAACTTCAGACAAGCCATCATTTGCATACTCTGAACCCAGATATGTGCTTTGAACCACCGTTACTACCGGCCAAGTCCTGTTTTCTACAATTTTTCTCACTTCCATCACTTTTGACCTTTCCCACTAGTTTTCATACTTTTTATGACTTTTTTTTTGTAACCAACTTTAACTATCACTACTTACATGGCCCCCTCATCTTCTGATGACTCTGGCACCAAGCAGGTGATCCAGCAAGAAATATCATCAACCACCCAGATTTGGCCCTTGTCTTCTAATGCCTTGATTAAACCATGGCTTTAGATTGTTGGCCCACTTCTTGAAGCAATGGGATTCTAGCCAGTGCTTTTCAGCTTTGACATCAACATGGGCCTCGCCCTTCATGCTTAGACCACCTAGGATGTGCCAAAGTCGCGTTTTCACTTCCTGTACCAGGGTACCACATACAAGGTATGGATTAATGTGAATTCGTCGATGGTCACTATTGGCATTATGTCCGGCGACCACCAGCCCATCTCTCATCGTCAGGCAAAAGCCTTGATAAAGTCTTTCGTAACCCAGACTTTATCTAAAATCTCAATACAAACTAACAACGAGTACCTGATAGAGGCTATCACGGACCCAATCATTCAGGTGGCCGTGCATCTGTTGAATAACTTTTTGGTTGTTTCAACATTTTGCAAGGACAGAATCTAGTCCAAGCTGCTTAGTCAAATTGTGGAGTCCTTATTGGGATTCCTTGGCCCCATGGTTGTGCCATACGACTGGCATGCCTTCTCATCTACAAACTAACAATCTCCATCAAACCAAATGCTCGAGAACGTATCGCAGCGGGCCCTCTGCTATGTAACTTCGCCTGTGTACTTTTTGAGATGAAAGTGCATGGGTTCCATTGTTTTAGCATCTTATCATCCACTGTGCCACAAACTAACCTTTATCCTCCATCCACCGCATCCACGTCTGTCCAACTTGTAGTCACTGACATGATGACCAACAAAAGAATGCGTGGTGCTGCCCCCTCCTCCTCATCCCCACCTACTACCAGATGCTGCACCATCGCCATCACACCGATAACAGTTTTGGCTTCTATCACCGCCACTTCCTCTTATGTACAAACCTCTACCATTGTTTATGTTGCCATTCCTGTTTCTTCTATTTCACCCACAACTGTTGCTTCTGTTTTCATTCCCATATCCTCTATAGATACTCCTTCTACCTCTACTCCATCTTCTACCACCCATTCCATTACTATCACATCCTCCATTCCCCCTGTTTCCACCGTTGTTCCTCTCCAGTTCAACCCTGTTGATTCACAGTTGTCTCTGGACACCTTGGCGTGGATGCAGGTCATAAACTTTTCACCGCCATGCTAGGCCACTTCAACCCCATCTTCTCCTTCCATTCTCCACACCACCCTATAGTTTCCCTCTGTTTCCTCCATTCTCTCTTTTGGACAAGTTGTCTCCAACCCTGTCTCCACTTCTGTTCCTCTCACATCAAAGGCTGCCAAGGGCGACCGAGCATTGCATGATGACGCATTTGTACAAACTATTTTTATTCCATTGCCAGATCGTGCAGATTCCACCGCACCTGATGACAAGAGATCACCGGAGCAACTCATAGAGGACGATGACGACAACACTGTACAGGTCATCGGGGCCACTACCTCACAAGCCCCTACAAATGTAAGTGTACCAGCTGCTCCAACGGACCTAACGATGACCTACCAAGCCTTGGGGACATGAATCCAAGATGCAGTAGCAGCCAGAGCCTCATTGGACAACCGAGTATTGCATCTGGCAACCAACAACACCCAACTGCGAGCAAAGAGCTGATAATCACTCAACAACACGAGCAAGACAGGCACCGGAAGATCACGAAGCTGGAACAAAAGGAGAACGGCCTCAATCAGTATATCCAGATCCTCTCCAAAGCGTTGATAGATGCTTCCACAAAGGTGTAGGAGCTTCAGTCTAAAGTGTCTCAATGGCTTGCCCCCCTCCAGGCGCAACTCCAGATATATAAAGCAAAAAACATATGTCTGGGAGCGGAGGTGAAAGCACTGCAAAGCAAAAAACTCGTCTGGTTAGCTCAGCTCGCACTTGACTCAAGGCCACTCTCTCAAGCAGAGGTGAATCTTTTCAGGCATCAGGTGCAGGTCTACAGTCAAACTCTGAACAGTTACTAGGCGGAGTTCGACAAGTACCAGGCCAATGCCTCGCTTAGGCCAAACAAGCCCTCAAGGCTTGTCAACAGTTTATGGAGCATAAGGCTCACCCAACCCCGGTGGTAATTTCAATGCCATTCTTTTCGATGCTGCAAAGACAAGCATGAGCCAAGATCAAGGCCAGCAGACAACAGGGGACACAAGTCAGGATCAGGGGTTAGGCGGGCAAGACCAAGGGCCTCCCGATACTGGAGCAGACACGCAGGACCAAGGCCAAGATACGGGCCCCAGCCAGAGCCAAGGATAAGGACAAGTCTCAATATCACGAGGCTCGAGTTCTATATATGCCAGTCAGGCCTTCAGACGTCCCAAGTCTGTGGAGGAAAAGATCATTGAATTCCTATCCAAATATCCCCATGAGTCTTCAAGATGCCTTTGACAGATCTCGTTCACAGTCCAGACCATCAAAGGAAGTGAGCTGCAACACTCCTTGCCCTCCAACTACAACCATAGTGGCACCAGCAGTTATTTGAATGTGATCATATGGCCATTAGGGCGTACGTGACTAGTCCGCAACCACTCAAGTTGAATGCGGATTTCCTGCCATGCACACGACGGTCCAAATGGGCGGAATGCGACACCCTTCTTGACAAAATCACCCTCAATAATTGTAATTGGCCGAGAATTTCATCAGAGCATGGCTGGACAACAACTGTAGACGTCCAAAGGGCTCTCAGCAAATTTTTCACTGAGTATTTCAATTGTCCAGACCCAACAATCCGCGCGGTAGTAACTTACGTCTGGGACTTAGAATATCTGATGGGTATAGAGACCAAATGAGATAATTTTCTCCCGCCCATCTGTTTTGATCCTAATAAGCCTTTGATCGCGTGGAAGATCAGTTGCCAATTGCTCGTGTGTATTACCGAGCCGGCCTTTTGGGCCATCCCTAGACGAGCCATTTTCAAGCTTGGATCGATCAACGATGGATCATTAGCATCCACAAATGCTCCTTCTATCCATCTAACTCTCTCTCTCTCTCTCTCCCCCTCTCTTTCACTACAAATCATGTAGAATGATAGTTTAGGGGAGTAGAGTTAATGGGAGTATTGCTAAAGGTGGTAGTGTTAGTGTAAGAAGTAGAGAACTATCTAAAAGTAGCATCTTTACATAGTTAGGTAGCTATCCAGTGTTCTAACCCTTGTTGACAGACGGGAGGCTACTACTACACGAGATCTTTGATCCTACAGTAGCCAACGAGTGATTCTCCCTATGTTGCAAGTATTATTAACAAGATATAGCAAGGGTGATGTTATAAGCAAATGTGTGGCCATCAAATAATGCCGAAATTTCTTCGCCATGTACATCATAGTCGGTGTCTTTCGCTCTGTTGTTGAATAATTTATCTTTGAATTGTTGAGCTGTCGGCTAGCAAATCGGATTGGAAAATCCTTTTTGTATTCTCCTGGCTAGGTTAAGACAGCTCCCACTACATACTTTGATGTATCCATATGCACATGAAACTCTATGGACCAATTGGGTGGACGTAATATTGGCGCTGAGACCAATGCATTCTCAAGTTTTCGGAAAGCCTGTAGGGCTTCCTCCATCCAATGTGATTTCGTTGTGAGTTTGTAGATTGGTCGTGGTAACTCCGCAAAGTCGAAAATGAAGATTCGCTAGTAGTTAGCATGATCCATGAAAATATAGACTCCGCGGATTGTTCCTGGCGGTGGCAGATTGACAATGATCCTTATCTTTGATAGGTCCATGGCGATCCCATGTCTGGATACTATATGGCCAAGAATTAGGCCATGTGTCATCCAAAACTAACACTTCTCTAGGTTCAAAGATATCTAATATTTGCGACATTACTTCAACACCTTTTCCAAATTGGATTAGTGCTCAAAATTAGGTCCATGCATGCACAGATCATCCAAGAAAATCTTCAAAAAAATTTGCAAATACTTCTTGAATGCTGCCTGCATAACTCGCTGAAAGGTACTTGGGGCATTACAAAGTCCAAATGGCATCACCTTGTAGGCATAGGTTTCCCATTCCATGGCGAATATTGTCTTGTGCTAATCTTGCGATGCTATTTTCACCTGATTGTAGCCACTGAACCCATCCAGAAAATTATAGGCTTCTGCTCCTACTACTTTTTCTAGAACACTTTTCGTAAATACTAAGGAAAAATGATCCTTCTTGGTGATTGCATTTAACGCTTTCAGGTTCACACAGATTCGCATTTTGCCATTCTTCTTGGATACTATGACTATCGGTGACACCCATTCAGTGTGCTTGATCAGTTCTGTATAGTTTGGGTTGCATCGGTAGTAACGGGTCACCTTGGGGACTGCTCCATCCACCAAGGGTATGGTGTGCTAGACTACGGTTGGTGGTATACCCTTGAGATCACTGTAATTCCAAGAGAAACAATCCTTGTATTCAACCAATAATGAGCGTAATCTTTTGAATTGAGTTCTCCCACATTTACAATCTTCTCTTCTTCACCTGGCTCAGCTAAATTCATAGGTTGCATCCACGCAGGTCCTTCAAAGACTTGTTTCATTGGTTCCTGATCAGGTTCTTGTTGAGCTTTGTAGGGCATGTAGATATAGTCCGTGAGCAGCTCTTCCGCCTGTCAAAGAGGGTTAGTTCACTGGATAGGTGTCTAACTATGCCAAGATGCTACTTTTAGTTGCTTCCTACTTTTCTCTCTGATACTACCACCTTAACACTACTCCCACCAAATTTAACCACAAACATACATCATGATTTAGAATCAAAAGGGAAGAGAAGAAGATAAGATAAGAGAAGTAGAGCAAGAGAGGGGGAGAGAGAGAGAGAAGATAGAGGTTAGCTCAAATGCTCAATATGCATGCTAATGGAAAAACTATAACTACATCAAAACAAGAATATGGAAATAGAAAGCGAATGGAAACACAACAATATGTTGGAGAAAGAGAATGTGTCGTGCGTGAGAAATGAAAATAGCTCAAAAAGAAAATGAACACGAAGAGAAGCGAACTTGAAGCTCGAACGAGAAACGAACTCAAACGAAAAGTGTTCGTGCGCAGCGGAATGAGCTATATTACTCTTTCCCTAAGTATGACTACGCCTATCAGAAATGAACAGAACATCAGTGATAGAAATCACGATCGATATGATTATGTAGCCAAACATTAACAAAACATCAAAAGAATAATTTGTCAGTAACAGCTAGACAAATTATGAGTCACGAATGATTCGCAAAGAGCTAGACTGATAATCAGTCGTGAATTAGTCGCAAAAGATGAGACTAAATATTAGTCATCAATAACTAGACTAATAATAATTTGCTAAGAACAGATTATCAGATTAAGCAACAAGAGAGTCGACAGAATGAATAAAAACATAGCAATATCGACACAAATCTGAATGCAGAACGACAGAGCTGTTATCAGATTAAGTATAGCAAAATATACATGTCAGTAATGTTGTGGAGCACAAGACAATAGCAGACAAAACCGCGTGCTCTACAAAGCTAATTCAATCTGTAAAAGGAATGAACTTATTACTAACAATACAAAGAATCAATGCGCAAGGCATCTCCTTCGTCTATCTCTGATAAGCTTATGATGCTATTATTTTACACACACTTATTATGCAAGTGGTATTCAATATATACACAATTTTACAGGTGTGCAGATGAAGAAAGTACAAAGTGGATGTGTTGCCTGTAGGAGATCGTGGGTGGCTGCTGTCGTTGTCAAATCTGTTAGCACAGTTGTATGGAATGAGTGTGAAAAGGCCGCGATGTTAGCCTTTGCTAAAATGAACGTTGGTGAAGATGCAAAAAATGCGTCACTTTGACGAAATGCCTTAGGATTTGATTTACAGGGTTCCTTCGCTTTTCCTAGAGCACCTTTGACATTTTGTAAGGCAGTGTCGTCTTTTTCGCCTGTCACAAAACATTTGTAAAAACACAGTGTCACGTTTTTCGTCTTTTTTTGCCTATGAGAATTTACTTGTATTTATGCAGACGGTCGCATTTTATTTGTTTGTCTTATTTTACATGTAAATATGCAGACTGTGCGACAACATGAGTACAAATGCAGCATGAATGGAGGCAGATTAAAATGGAATTCAGGATAGTAGAGGAGATAAATCCAACACTCTCCCTTAATCTGGATCTGTGAATGCCTTGATCTTCAGACTAAGCAATGCACAAAAAATTTTGTGTGCATTAACACTTAATGCTTTCATGAATATATTTGCAACCATGTTCTGCGTTCTGCAGTACGTTAAGCTCACCTCCTTGTTGAGAACCTTGCCCTTGATGTAATGATATCAGATTTCAATGTGCTTACTCCTAGAGTGAAATCTAGGGTTGGCCGCTAAGGCAATAGCACTCTGATTATCACGGAATAAATTGTAGGGCTGTACTGATACAGATTTACGTCTGATAGTAAATTTCTCAACCAAAATGCTTCCTTGATAGAATGAGAAGCAACAATGTATTCTGCCTCTATAGAAGAAAGTGCGATAGAGGCTTGCTTACGACTGTTTCATGAGATAGGACCACCATTGAAGAAGAATGTAAACCCAGATGTGGACTTACAATTGTCTACATCTCCTCTCCAGCTTGCATCAGAATATCCACTGAGCTGATGAAGATTATCATTGCTGACATCTCCATAGCAGATGCACTGGTCCATGGTAGCTCGAATATATCTCATGACTCTTATGAGAGCCTTCCAATGGGTAATGCCAGGATTAGCCATATATTGGATGAGTGAGCTTACTGCAAAAGAGATATATGGTCTTGTACAGACCATTGCGTACATGAGAGATCCAAGTATCGATCAATAAGGATACTCTCTCATCTGCTCCTCTTCTTGCTTGGTCTGGGGACATTGGTCCTTTGACAAATGTAGGCCTAGATCCATCGATGAGCTAATTTACAATTCCTTAGATTGTATCTGTTAAGAACATTGTGAAGATACCTTTGTTGAGTGATGTAAATCGGTCGTCTCACTCTATCTCTGTGGATCTGAATGCCCAAACAGAAGTGAGCTTTGTCCAGATCAGTCATGTCGAATTCTAAAAACAGCATCTACTTAGAATCTTTGACCAAATTGGTATTGTTGTTGAAGAGCAATGTATCATCCATGTATAAGGTGATGATAATGAAGGATTGTTGTACTAACTCGGAATAGACGTTGCAATCAACAGTGCTTGGTTTGAATCCTTGTTCGATGAGGAATGTGTTGATTCTCTGAAACCAAGCTCTGGCAGATTGTTTTAAGCCGTAAAGTGCTTTGTGGAGTTTACAGACATGATTCTTTATACCTTCTAAAACTTATCCTTCAAGCTGGATCATGTAGATGTCTTCTTGTATAACTCCATTCATATAGGTTGTTTGCACATCAAGTTGATGTACTTCGAGGTCGAAAGTTGCATCATAAGACAAGAGTGCTCGGATCGACGAATGTTTGACTACTGGACTAAAAGTCTCGCTATAGTCGATGTTGGGGATCTGAGTGAATCCTCGTGCTACCAGTCTTGCCTTCCTTCAATCAATTGCTCCATTGGCATTGTATTTGATCTTGAAGATCCATTTGCAATCAATGATATTGCAACCAATACAGTGTACATAAGTCCTTCCATACTCCGAAGAACAAGAAAAAATCATCTATGAGCATTCATGGAAGACGTAACCGGCTACCTCATCCACCAGAGGCGCACGAAGAAGACCCTATACTGAACCGATAGAGTGACGAGGGACCAACATTACTTCAGGTCGTGGGTCTTGTTGGGGTCTTCCCAACATGTTGTATTTAAAAAAAGTCATAAAAGTAGAAATAGTTGCGAGGGTCGTGGCATCCTGCATGTATAAGCCCATGGCCCAATGAGCACGTATAAATAAATAATTTTGACATAAACTTGACTTTGGGCCATGTAATTAAAAAATAATAGTAGAAGGCCAAAGTTAAGCTTAAACTTAAGTTCCTAAGTTTGATTAATTAGTCAAAGTCAATTGGTGGTAGGTGAAGTGTGTTTCTCTCTCCACCATTGATTAGTTTGTGTTTTTGGTGAAGGGTGTGGATTTCAACCCCACCTCCCTTAGAATAGCCAATAGGAGAAAGGGGCAAGGGCCTTCCCCATCCATAAAAAGGCACCATTTGTATCATATTTTCATGCTTAATGAGAAGGAAGAAACTCTACCATTTTGGAGAGAAACATCCTCATTTGCTTAGTCTTGCTTTGTCAAAACTGTTCATGACACCATTGGAGTGTTAGCCCCTTTGTAGTCTGACATTTAAAAATCATCAAGGATTTTCTGGATGTACCTCAACTAGTGAAGATACAGCTTCCCTTCGTCAAGATCTCTATTGATCTACAATCCTAGGTAGCATCTTGCTTCCCCTAGGTCTGATATTTTGAAGTGTCTTGAATATCATTCTTCACTTGCGCAATCAAATTGTTAATTCTGGACAGAATCATTATCATTTATCCATTTGTGACCTTTAGTAGATGTTGTAGTCGGCCATCAATGGTTGGAAACCCAAGGATCTGAGAGCATGATCATTTTTCTAGTACCTTTGTCGTGCAACACTGCTTCAGTCCGTATATGCTCTTGTGCATTCGACATGCATAGCTGACAAAGGATTTGCAGATAAATCTTGGTGTTTGTTCCATTTAGACTTCTTCGTTAAATTCACCACGTAGGAAGGTGGTCTTTTCGTCTACTATGTGGATCTTGAGACTGTATGCGGCTGCATATGCAAATAGCAATCGTATGGATGCATGCTTTATGATTGAGGACAAGGTTTTTGTATAGTCAACACCATACTTTTGAGAGAAACCCCTTGCCACCAGTCTGGCCTTGTATCTTGCTACGTTGCCTTCTGGTCCTTACTTATATTTGTAAACCCATTTGCATTTTATAGTTTTCTTCTTGTCTGGTATGGGTTGAAGTGTCCACGCCTTGTTCAACTTCATGGAATCCATCTCTTCCTCCATAACATATATCCATTTGTCCTTATCTAGATAGTTGACTACTTACTCATATGCTTGAGGTTCTCCACCAAATCCATAGAATTCTTCTATAGTGGATGCGAAACCGTACTCTCCATACTTGCGGGTGGTCTTCTCTCTCTGGTAGACCTTCATGGAGATTGTACTGAAAGTGCAACGACCTTGTCTTTTGATTGCTGGAGGAACCGTTGTATGCATTCTAGGCATTGTCGCCATCGGTTGCTCCATCACTCAGCTGGTGCGGTATGTGAACATTCTAATCCAGGTGTTCGTGGTCTGCTCTCTGTGTGTGTGTGGGCAGATCATAGTAGCTCCTTCTAAGAATCTCGTAGCTGAATGGATCTCCGTCAGCCATTGTCCTTGATTTGTCAGATCTAACATCTCTGATCATTTTTATTTGCCTGTTGTCAGACATGTAGACCCTACAGTACGATGAACGGTGCAACACATCCAAAGATGCGTACGTGTGTCATACTTGGCTTGTTACCCCATCATACCTCATGTGGTGTAGCATGAGGAGCTCCAGACCTACCTATATGGTTCTGTAGATAGTTAGCTGTGGCTACTGCCTCATCCCATAACCATTTTGATGCCTTTGAGTAGGCCATCATTGATCTAGTGGCTTCCATGAGAGTCCTGTTCTGCCTCTCTACAACGCCATTGTGTTGTGGCATGTAAGCTGTTGTCTTCAAGTGAAGAATGCCTTGACTAGTATATAACTCTACAAAATGCTTGGAGATGTACTCTCCACCTCTGTCCATCCTCAATTGCTTCAGTTTCTTTTCAGTCCATTTTTCAGCCCAATTCACGAACTTTGTGAATTTATCCAGAGCCTCTGACTTGTTCTAGATGAAGTACATGATTGCAAACTTACTGAAGTCATCAATGAAGGTAATGTAGTATTTCGATCCTCCCAAGGAGACCATATCAAAGGGTCCACAAATGCCATAATGCACTAGTTCCAGGAGTTCTATCGTTCTGAAAGAGTCCTTGGTGAAGGGTGTTCGTGACATCTTCCTCTTGTTACATGCATCACACGACTTCGGGCCTACTACATCTTTGATGCTGATGCTAGTGAATACTCCATTCCGACTAGCATTGTATAGAGCAACTGTATTCATATGACACAGTCTCCTATGCCATAGAATATTCATCAATTCATGGATCTGATGAGCTTGCTCTGGGGGTACTCATATTTTCAGATGATATAGGTTTCCTTTTCACTTGCTTGTATAACAAGATTAGTGGTCTTGGATTCGACCACTTCACATTAATCGCCTAAAAAAGTAATGGATATCCATGCATCTACTATCTTAGCTATAGATAGCAGGTCCTTTTGGAGAGTAGGCACGTATAGAACGTCGTCAAGCCGTCTGTCTCTTCCGTTTGTATTCAACCACAACGCTCCAGTTCCGCTGACTTGGTGTCTGGAACCATCTCCCAAGATTATGTATCTAGAAGACTCTATTTCTTGGTAATTAGTGATCATGTGCTTGGTTGTCATGAAGTGTGATGTAGCATTTGAGTCAAGGATCCCTTGTTGTGTATATGCTGACGTTGATGTAGTGCATACATCAGTACATAAGTAAGCTGTTGGGTTCTTGCTATTGGCTCTATCTTCGGCCATCTTGGTGGTTCCTCAACATAAGAAGAACTGTTATTGTTCTCCCTTGTGCTTTGAGCTTGTTTGCTTCTTGGATTTTGATAGAAGTCTTTCTTGTGACAATGGATGCATTCTATCTTGGATTAAGCCAACATGTGTCAACTGTGTCGCATTCACGTCTACATCTCACGCATGTCTTTTTTTCACCACCTTGTTGCTTCTGCTTGTCTTTTCCTTTCCATTCGGGTTCTCGTTCATGTTCATCATTTATTCTCCCCCTCTCTCTCCAACATGATATCAGAGCTATCTTCATAGCTTGATTAACTTCCACAGTACAAGATTCTACTAGCCGATAGAGTAATTGTTTTCTTGTGTCGAGGGACCGGCACTACTTCAAGTCGGGGGCCCTGTTGAGGGTATTTCTTGTAAATAAATAAAATTAGCCAAAAAATAGAAAATTAGGTGCAAGGGCCGTGGCATCCTGCTTGCGTGTGTAAGCCATAGCCCAATGAGCACATGTAAACATTGTTTTATGGAATAAAATAGACTTGGGCCATATAACTAAAATATTGTAAAAGGCCCAAAGTCTAAGTTGATAAAGTTTTGTTTAAGTTTTAAGTAGTAGTAAAGTCAAAGCGGTGGTAGGTGGAGTGTGCTTCTTTGTGCACCTTAGATTTAAAAGTGTTTCTTTTGAAGTGACAAGGAAGTAGCCAATAGAAGCAAAGGGGCAAGGGCCTCCCCAAGAATAAAAAGACACCTCTTGTACTCCATTGCACATGCTAATAGAGAGGAGGAAACTCTACCACTTTGTGGATTCAAGCATCTTCATGAGCTTTTGCTTCTTGTCTAATGCTTTTCATTGAAGCTTTCTATTTTCTATGCTTTGCTATTTCCATGGCTTGTGTTTTTTAATCTTTCTCCATTAGATTTAAGCAATAGATAATGAGCAACCTCCCTCTAACTCTTATCTCCTTCCTCTATTTCACCTCTATCTTTGATGGCATGTGTGGTTAGTGTTAGGATTGGGGGTTAGTATTAGTTTTTGTGAGAAAAGCAACTAATCATAGTTTGAGATCTATCCTTGTAAATCTAACCCTTCTTGACAAGCAGAGAGTAGCCTACGCTATAACTACAACCATACATCATCTTTTATACTTCTTTTTGTGTTTTAAGTATCACACTTTGTTTCGGAAGTATTCTATGCAATATCTGAAAAAAAAAATAGCAATGTGGGTTGTAAGAAAAGAAAAAAGATCAACTTGTTAATAAGCTATAAAATAAAAAAGTTGTGTTATGCGTTAAGTACCCACATAATGATCAGACACTATGGTCACTTCATTTGTATGTTGCTTGAAGTTTTAGAATAAGAATTGACGTAGCTAGTCTCTAAGCTGCTCCTGGATACAAAGGAGTGTCTGTATACTTGCGCAATAGAATCTCGTCCTCATCCATGTCAAATTGTTCGTGATCTCCATTTCATTAGAAGATGTGTGCATAGCAATATTCACGTTTGTTTCAAAGTAAGATTCAAACATATTGTGCATTGCTTTATCGTGTTGTACCTCATCATCATCATCATCAGAATCAAGTGCATTAATCTTTTCTCCAATTGCATTTGCCTCTTGAATTTGTTTAATTCTTTGTTCTCTCATGTCATCAAAACTTGACATTGATTGTAACTAAACACGAATGGATCAACTCCGTGGAATGGCATTTGATTAATTGGCTACACACATTAACAAATTCAATAAGTGACGTACATAGATTGACGAGCATTATAATAGAAAACAATCATTTTAAGTTAGCAAACCTCAACGTCTTCCAAATTCAATGGTTGACCCTCATCTTTTTGTCCAAACTTCCACAAATGATTTTTTCAACAATGCGTCTTTCACACATCTTTTGACCATCAAATTTGACGCATGTACACCATATTTTATCTTGAAAATAGTTTTTCTGCAAAAAACAAAAATCAAGTACATGTCACTGTAGCATAATATTCGAAGTCATGTTTAACTTACAATAACAAATTCTTTATAAACATGGAAACATGTTTATTATTTACCCTGTTAACTTGAGTAGTGTCTTCATCGCTAGACTGAATTGAATGTAATTCATCTCCTTGTGGTAAACTGCATATATCCACAAGTACAAAACACAAATAACATAAAATTAGTCAACTTGAAAATACGTTGATTCTTATCTTTTGATATTTAGATAGTATGATTGTTATATGCAAATTCTTATTTGATTCTCATGTTTTGATTTTTAGATAGTACGATTCATACATATAGATACTTATATGATTCTTTTGCATCTTTTTGTAGATTATAAGCACACGGTAATCCTTTTTTTTGTTATCACAGGTCTGAAAGTCTAACGCTAATATGCATTAAAGTTTTGTAATTGATTCTCTTTTCTACTTCATTTCAATATATTTTTGGATTAAGGTCCTACATTCAAGCAGTAGGGTTCATTGTAATGTATTGTATGTTTATGAATGTAGTAATCATGTCGGGGTCCGGTAGTGGTGAGAGCTCGGGAAGTTATGTTTCAAATTTATCTACATCACTAACTCTCGAGCAAAAAACAAAATTGCAAAATTTGATGCTTAGCCAAGGCTAGGATGGTTCCTCACAAGCGGCCGCGGCTCCCTCACCCGCCCTTCCGAAGAGTTCTCCATAAATCCCTACTACGACGTGGATCTAGAAGATAATATAATCATTAATCGTAAGTGGAGGGTGGTTATGGATAGAATGCATTCTTTATGCCAACGTTATTTTGGCGATAGATTATTTATGGAATGGGATGAACAATTTGTAGATCTTAAATCGTAGGTTGCTAATACCCTTCATGATGAATTCTCACAAGAAGTGAAATTTGACATGAAAGAAATATATAAACATATGAGCCTGTGGATAAGACATCGTCGTGTATAGTACGTCGAGCTTATAGGGATGCGTTATCCAAACCCCATTGGTGTTCAAGGGCATATTGGAACATAGTAAAAAATGATGAAAAAACACCAAAAAAGTACAAGGTTCAAAAAAATGTCGCGACAACTAGGATGCATTGAGTAGGCAATCCTAAACTGGGCTTGAGCGAGAAGGCAAGCTTGCAAGCAAACATGGTAAGTGAATCTAAACTCTAATAGTTTGTCTTTGATTTCATATGAATTTTCTTTTTTTAGATGCATTATGACTAGCTGCTTTAACCTAGCCTTACACTAATTTAAACTAAAACTGAATGGATAGTTGACGGACTATGGACGACTAAAGAAGAGTACGAGTATGCCTTTAGGAATCATATGAGACATTAGTCAATAGATAAAAGAGCAAGGATCATCTTCCACGTATAAGTTTTTTTGAAACATTTAAATTTTGTATTCTTCGTATGTTATTGTTGTAGAAACGTGTTCACTCTTAACCATTAGTCAAGCATTAAATACTAGTGTGTCTTATTTGCTTGTATTCATGCAAAGCGTATGCCATAGGTCGGATTATCCAGCGTGGAATTGGACGTCAGATTTCGATGTCCATGTTGGTTGTCGATTTGCAACATCCACGTTGGTGGATGTCGGAATTCGACATCCAACAAAAGGCCAACCCTTGTCATCCGGGTTAGTTGTCTAACAACTGTCATATTGTGATGGATGGTGTGGCCGTTGGAGTCCGACGACCTTGTTCCGATGTGTTGTGCGACGCCCGACAAAAAAAAAAATTAAACCCGCGATTATCTGTTGCAAAATCACGTCGAAAATTGCAGAGGGTGCTATAGTGTTTCTAGGTTGGTTGTGGCAAGAGGTAAATAAAGATACTAATAACACTCTTGAGGTCCTTTTTCATAAAGATGAATGTAATGAATAAGATCAAAATAATTTGTTTTCAGGTTATAAATAGGTCATTGAAATTGTTGAAATATGTGATGTACATATCTTACTTGAATTCCATATGCACTAGGGTATTTGAATCATTGAGAGATTGTTCGTGAGGCTTTGATATTGGTGTGGCATGAGAAATGCTAGGATGCTACATCCAAGGGAAATTGATGGGAGGATATAAATGTTGAAATTATTCATGAATGATATTGATAAGCCGAACAAGTTACTAGGATTTATAGATGAATATGAGGTGCTTGTTTAAAAGAAGAGATAATAGATATGCAACAAACTTTGATGATCCTAATTGGGATTGATAAAAAATTAGTTTTTACTAAAAATTTGGTAAATGATTCATGCAAAAATCTAAGTGGAGAGAAGAATGGTGGCCTTCATAGGATTATAAGGGTTTTTGTTAGAAATCAATGATAAACTTCATTGTTACTGTTTACGAGGTACATTAATGTTGACAGTTGTGACCAGCTGTCATTAGCCGTAGGCTAGTCTATTAGTCTACTCATAGGTTTTCTCTCTCTATCAGGGGTTCAGGGTCTATTTGTATATTTTTACATTCAGTATGGTTGTAGAGTGATAGTGTGATTGTGCGTGTTCTTCTTCTGCCTTCTTGTGGTGATTGCTTATGGTGAAATCTTGATGTTCCATATCTAATTATTGACATGGTATCAGAGCAACGATAGTTTTGCGTGTCTGATCAATGGATACAGCTTGTCACAGGCTCCGCAATGAAGTGAGAAAGTCCTTCACGGGAGGTGAAAGCTTGGAGAGACAAAAATGGCAGAAGAAATCCTTCTTTGGTGTATTTTGTAGGTTTGGAGCTCAAAATCATCAATGGGGAACAAAGACACAGTCCCGGAGGCACCAGAAAGGCCAGGACAACATCAGACAGATTGAAAATTTGTTGAGTGGGAAGATTTTTTATAATACTTCTAGTTGTTGTGAAAAGTGCCATTTGTGTGAGAGGTTTGCCAAGAAATCTCTCATTTGTCTATTTGGGGTACCGCAAATCACACTAGACAGTGTCTAGTACTGCCATTCAAAGTTAGGAGACTTTATACTTTTCACATTACTGATCTCTGTCTTTTGAATGATCACACATTTCAAAATCTTTGCAAAGAGGAGGCGGCATAGTCGTCGCGCCGAAGTGGAAAATCTGATGAGAGTATGAGGAGGATCGCAGTCATGAAGCTTTTGCGAAGGAACCACGCTCTCTCTTTGCCCTCGGATGGAGTTTAGATGCAATTGCTGGACATTGCCAGCTGAATCACTCCTACAGTCCTCCATAGTGTAGTCAGACACTGCTGATCTACGTTTATAAAATTAATGCAGCATTCAACATAGTTTCAACTAAGGTGCAGAATTCAAACGAACAAGAAAACTTAGTTAGACACACGAATAAACAGCAGATGCATTAGCATTCGAGATCAGACACAACAAGAAAATCATCTATATTGATTTTTCTCTTATTTCTTCAAGCACTGCATGCAAATCCACGCAGTGCGCTGGCGTGGGAGAAACATAGTTCTCTCACGAGCAATCGTCTCCCTTTACTAGCGAACAATTGGATCTACAGATCCTAGACAAAATTGTCTTCGCACGCAGGCGGACATGTATTCTGTATTTCAACAACTCCATTTTGCTGAGGAGTATATGAACAAGAAAACTCTCTTTGAATACCCTCTCTCTCACAAAAGTCTTTAAACTTATTGGAAGTGTATTCTCCTCCACTATCACTTCTTAAAGCTTTTAACTTGAAAGGAAACTGCTTCTCTACATAAGCTTTGAAAGTAAGAAAAACATCATAAACCATGGTTTTTTAAGACAACATATAGATCCAAGAATATCTTGTATAATCATCTACAAAAGAGACAAAGCAGTTGGCTCCTCCTTTGCTCTTAGTTGATGAGAAATGAACATCAGAGTGTACAAGCTCAAATGGTTGCTTTGTCTTGATACTGGATCTAGGAAAAGGCCTTCTGTGTGACTTTGCCAGCACACAAGCTTCACAAGGTAGAAGCTCCTTTGACAGTGTCTTTGATAGACCAAAAACTTTTCCTTCTTTGACCATAGATTGCATGGCTTTGAAATTCGGATGACCCAATCTGTTGTGCCACAGATCTTCCTGTAGAACCTTGGTCTCATAAGCAATATCTGAAATGTTAGCACTCTCCCTAGAATCTAGTTTGTACAACTTACCAATTCTAGATCCTCTAGCAATAACTTCATTTTCTCTTGAGATTATACACTTGTCAACTTGAAACTTGACATCCAATC
The DNA here is from genome assembly GCA_029204225.1 of Diphasiastrum complanatum. Classification (NCBI taxonomy): domain Eukaryota; kingdom Viridiplantae; phylum Streptophyta; class Lycopodiopsida; order Lycopodiales; family Lycopodiaceae; genus Diphasiastrum; species Diphasiastrum complanatum. The sequence continues at coordinate 8,280,803 of CM055103.1, forward strand.
CACTATCAAACAACTGTCCTACACTAATGAGATTCTTGGTCAATCTAGGTACATATGGTATATCATGTAAGCAAATTTTTTTTTTATGATGATGCATGCAATGGAATACTACCTATTCCTTCAATTCTACGCTCTACATCACTAGCAATATAGATTTTGATCTTTTTGCACCTAGATATGGCATGAGATTAGTAAAAGAGTTCCTAGAACTAGACATATGGGAACTAGCCCCACTATCTACAGACTTCTTCATTCTCAAAAGGAAAAGATGAAAAAGTAGACATCGTTAATGAATCCTCTCTTTCACTCTCTACACCCTCACACTCATCCTCATTAGTAAGGTTAGCTTGCTTAGATTGGTTCTTCTTCTTGAAATAGTTTGATGCATAGTGTCCTTTCTTGTCACAGAAAAAACACTTGATCTTTGACAGCTTCTTCTTGCCACTGGATGTTGCAGCTTGTGAGGACTGATCCTCACTACCTTCTTTGGCTTTGTCCTTCTTGAAGTGTTGTTGTCCTTTGCCCTTGCCTCTTGACTTGTCTCTGATGAAGAGTGCTTTGTCATCTCCACCATCTTTCAATGAAAGTCTTGATCCTCATCATCTTGTTCTCTTGCCTGCTTTCTTCAGCAATGAGAACACCTTGCAGTGTCTCCAAGGATGGAAGATCCTCCCTGACAGCATAAGTCTACACAATATTGTCATACTCATATCTAAGTCCATTTAGGACTACTTGAACAAGTTCAGTATTCTTAAGAGCATCACTAATACCAGCTAACTCTTGATGAAGATCCTTAACTCTCATGACATATGATGAAGCAATCTCATCTACTCTCTGATAACTTAGAAATATTTGGTTTCTAAGTGTCAGCAATCTAGAAGTATTTTTGATTTCATAGATTGTTTTTAGAGTATCCCAAGCTTCCTTGGCAGTGCTGCATGATCTCTCTTAACACTTCATTAGTAACATTCATTTTTATAAAATGAAGGGCAATTTTGGTTCTTTTGTGGAATGCTGCAGCTTCATTGGGTGCAGCAGGTTCTTCTTCAGCTCCACTCAAATATCCATAACATCCTGTAGAATCAATAATGATTTCATTCTGTTCTTCCACATTACATAATTGGAAGCTGTTAATCTCTCACTGTGCTCTAAGAAATGTGAACCAGATGAAGACATCTTCTTGGTGAGAAATTCTAGTATTGATCTCAATCTAGGATCTGACATAGATGCTGATCCACCCTATGAAATCTAGCAACAGATGTGAGAACAAATTCTCAATGCAGAAAATCAATCTATCTTGAATTTGGATCTTGCTTCAGTCACAAAAGAAGAAGCACATGCAAGCAAGAAGTCTATCTCTCCCACGAGTTTCAAAGTACTGATAAACTCTCTAGGAACTTACTTTCAACTCAAACACAGTAATATGTGTGAAATGAAAAGTCTAAGACCTCAGAACACTCACTTCTATCCAATTCTACTTGATTGACAATGAAAATTGATGAAAATGGTGAAAAAGACAGATGTGTGCTCACTTTGGCATATCCCATGAGTTGAATACCCTCTCAAACTCTCTGATTACCTAAAACTCTTCTAAAAACAAATCAAATTGATTTAGAAACAAGAGCAACACATTCTACTCTTCAATACCTATCCAACAAGCTATAGAACATCAAATTTGGATCATTCCTTGAGAAGTAGCACTCATCAATGAGGGCTGATTTCACACGTGTGAGCTCTATGTTCGTACAGAGCTCCACTGGATCAGATCAGCCTTGATTTGATCCACTTATGATCACAGATTGCTTGTTTCTCAACAAGTTTGAATCTCTCTCCAAAATCCGAGTTCCTGCAAGCAAAAACACTGGATGATCTGATGTATACACCCTCATCTCTTCAAAGCATTGAGCTCTGATACCATGTGAAGTTTTTAGCACATGTGAACTTCACCACACACCCTACAGGATCTTATTGAGGTGTTGTGATTGCACAAGATTGATCAAAGAACAATATGCTTGAAAAATCTAAGGCAAGAGCACAATGGCATACATCAGATGAAAAAAATCTAACTCTTCACTATGAGAAATGAATGTCAAAAATAATTCTAAGTGTTCAGTATGAGAAAAAGAGATTGCTCTCGGGTAGAGAGAGAAAATCAAGCATAGAAAACTTGGGTAGAGAGAGAATGAGTCCAAAACACCAAAATCTCAATATTCACAATGTGGCAAAACATGCCCAGGAGAGACTCGAATTCCTACAGTGGAGTTGCATGGAAAGTCCACTTAACTGAACTAATTCACCTACCATAGATCCACATGTGTAACTGCATGCATGTATGTTGCATGTACTGCATGTCAACTCATAAAACTCCCTAGACATGTGTAGATCACTGAAACTACTTTGCATGTTGCATGCACTGATTGCATGTGGCTTGCATGCATACAATAAGACTTTTCATGCTATCTAAACATCTGCATGTCATCATAATTGAACCTATCTAACTCAAATCCGAGCTATACTAGAAGGATATGTGCTCAATTCACACTCCTTTTATATACAACATGAATTTTAGTGGAAATCACCATGGACATGGCCCCAAACTTGAGATAGGAAGATAATATTTCAATAATCTTCACACTTCTGTGAATGATGCCACGATCATTGCAGAAGTCAGTGAAGCAATTCGAGATGTATTTGCCACCTCAATATGTTCTGATCTGCTTTACTTTGCTGCCTGTACATCTCTCAGTACAATTTGAGAACTTTTTCACACGTGTGAACCAACTGCAAGTACAAGGATCAAGGAAATGAATGTTTGCACGCTAAACTAGCTTCTATTCCAAAAACAAAGAGATGGAAAACATTAGCAAGCTAGTTAGCAAGAAGGCAAGAGCATTCATCACAATCTAATCATCATTACACCTCCAATGGATCAAATGGAAGCTTTACTTGAAGAAGTGTTTCTTGAGGTACAAAGCCACCTTATTTATAATACAAGAGGCCTTCTAGAACTCGTGGAGAGAGAAAGCAACCTAGATGCCACATTGCCTCTACCTCTCTACTAGATGACAAAAAGAGAAATGGATAAGACTTGAGAATCTCTCTTTTTGAGAATCCTTGACCTACTAGAGTAGCCTCACATGCTTCTTGATAGGTTCTAGACCTACACATCACTATGGAGACTAAAAATCTACCTTGACTCAACTTGGAAAGTTACTAGACTAGTCTACCTCAAGTTTGGACAAACCCCAAAACTTGAATCTCTAAGTTAAATATTATTTTAATTTTACAATATTTTCACACTCCTTAAAATGAAAATAATATTTACAATACTAAAGACTTGGAGATCAAGCCAAGGTTTGATCTATGTTTTTTAAAGTCTTTCTTAGCTAGAGGCTTGGTGAGCAAATCTGCATAACAATTTGAAGATGATACATGCTCCAGGAGAATCTCACCATCCATAACTTTTTCTCTTACATAGTGGTGTGCTACCTCTATGTGTTTACTTCTCGCATGGAAGATTGAATTACTTGCAAGATATTGGGTTGAGATGCTATCACATTTGATGCAAGGTATTTCCTCCTCTTGAATGATCCCGAGCTCCACTAGTAGTCTTTTGATCCAAATGACTTCCTTTGTTGTGATGGTCAAAGCCTTGTACTCGGCTTCACATGAAGATAAAGAGATAGTGTCTTGCTTCTTAGATTGCCCAGAGACAAGGTTACCTCCCAAAAATATTGTGTAAGCACTTGTGGACTTTCTATCCACCTTATCACCTGTAAAATCCGAATATGAAAAGGCAATAAGACTTAGATCATGTCTTTTAAAACAAAGTCCATAGTCTTGAGTGGATGCAACATATCTTAAGATCTCTTTTTCTAATCATGGATCTTTGGATTTTGCATGCTTTGACTAAGCTTGTGCACACTAAAACTAAGATTGGCCCTAGTGATAGTGAGCCATATTAAAGAGCCTATTAGACTTTTAAAAAGTGTGATGTCCTTAAAGGATGCTTCATCACAAGTTTTAGTGTCTTTAACATTAGACTCCATAGGAGTATCTATGCTTTTACAATCTTGCATTTTGAACTTCTTAAGCATAGATCTTACATAACTTTCTTGAGAAATGAAAGCTAAGTCTTTAGAGATCTTAATCTCTAATCCAAGTACATGATGTAAAAATCCAAGATCTTGCATTTTGAATTCCTTTCCTAAGGAGATCTTGGTATCAAGTACATCTATGTTGTTTCCACATAATAGAATGTCATCTACATAAATAAGCAACATGATTATATCATTACCAATATATCTAAGATATAATGATGGATCATATGAACTAATCTTGAAACCAATAGAAAGAAGATAAGTGTTCAACCTCTCATACCAGGCCCTTGGAGCTTGTTTCAAGCCATAAAGACTTTTCAAAAGTAAGCATACTTTTGATCCTTTGCCATTCACAACAAAACCTGGAGGTTGATGCATATATTCTTCTTCTACGTAGCCATTCAAGAAAGCATTGGAAACATCAAGTTGAATCATTTTCCAATCATAAAAGCAACAAATAGTGATGAGAATTCTAATGGTTACCATCTTTGCTACGGGAGCAAAGGTTTCTTCATAATCTATGCCTTTGATTTGGGCATAGCCTTTAGCACAAAGCCTTGCTTTGAACTTATTGATTGATCCATCATTGTTGAGCTTGATTCTATAGACCCACTTGCATCCAATGACATGCTTGTCATTAGGTGGATCTACAAGTTGCCAAGTCTCATTTTGCATCAAATCTTCATACTCGGCCTCCATATCTTTGATCCAATCCTTTGAATGAAGAGCTTCCTCCACACTTGATGGTTCTTCAATGGAAGTGTGAAAAGCATGTAGAGAACTTGAATCCTCCATTTTTTTGTCTTTTTCCAAGTAGGTGAGTCTTCTAGGCTCAGATCTCTCTCGGGTTGATCTTCTTGGAGTCATTGGCAGACTCGGCTTCTCTTGTGATCTTGGCCCCAACAAGTCATCATCTTGATCAATACTTGATGAAGAGACTCCTCCTTGATGAATAAGCTCTTGAGATTCCTCCACATTGTCCTTCATGTACATTTGATCTTCATGGAAGATCACATCTCTACTTATCATAGTTTGATTAGTGGATGGAACAAAAATCTTATGGGCTTTACTTGAATAGCCTATCATAATGTCTTTAAGAGCATTAGCATGTTCTTTTTTTCTTGTTTCAAGAGGTACATGTACAAGGCATACACATCCACATGTTCTAAGATGATTGACCTCGGGTTTCCTTCCATACAACTTTTCATAAGGTGAAATATCTTCTATAGCATGATTTGGCAAAAAATTGCAAAGGTAGTTAGCACATCCTATTGCTTCTCCCCAAATAGAAAGAGAGGCTTCTAGTCTAAGTGCCTTTGCACATTCACATAGAGTTCTAAGTTTATGAACTTTGTGGAGATGTATTCACCTCCATTATCACTTCTCAAAGCTTTAATTTTACAAGATAGTTGATTCTCAACAACAGCTTTGAACTTCACAAAAGTTTCATTTGCTAATGCTTTAGAAGATAAAAGGTAAACCCAACAAAAACCAATACATGTTATAAAACATGTAGCTCCACCCTTGCTCTTGGTGGATGAGAAATGGATGTCACTATGGATGAGTTCCAAAGGTGCTTTGGACTTGATGGTTGATCTTTGATGTGGCCTTGCATGTGATTTGGCCAATGCACATGCATCACAAGGACTTGGCTCCTTGATCATGGATTTAGGCAAACCATGAGCTAGCTCTGACTTGCACATAGATTGGATGGCCTTGGAGTTGGGATGGCCCAACCTCCTATGCCATAGATCTTCACTTGAGAGCTTTCCTTGTATCACAATATCCGAACAAAGATTAGCATTTTCATTTCCATCAAGCCTGAATAACCTTCCAAAACGAGAACATGATGCTATTATATCATCATCTTTTGTGATCAAGCAAGTACCATCTTTAAAATCTACTTGTAGACCATCATCATGGAGTTGGCCTACACTTATTAGATTTTTAGTCAAACTAGGAACATAGAGCACATTAATGAGATCAAGCTTATCTAGAGATATGCTTCCTATGCCTTCTATCATGCATTCCTCATCATTTGCTATATAGATACAACTTCTAGATCCTTTGTATGGTACAAGATTACAAAAAGAGTTTTTATCACTACTCATGTGGGATGAGGCACCACTATCTAGCCACCATACATTAGAATGCTTAAAAGAGGAAGATGAAAAGTTAGTCATCATAAGTGAATCTTCTTTGTCACAAGGAGATCCATCTTCACAAATTATGTTGGTTTGCTTTTACCTTTTGTAGCATTGAGACGCAAAATGCCCCTTTTTGCCACATGAGAAACAAGTAACCTTGTACTTGTTCTTCTTCACATTGGATGAGCTTGGTTCCTCCTCGGATGTCTTCTCCATTGCTCTTGTGTTGTCCTTGGTGCTCTTTCCATTCTTCTTGTCTTTTCTCTTCTCCTTGGATTTGGTGAAGAGTGCTTGATCACTTCCTCCATCTTTGAGAGATAATCTCTCAAATCTTGCAATTCGAGTTTGATGCCTATACTCCTCAGCTATCAAGACTCCTTGCAAGGCTTCTAAAGAGGGTAAGTCCTCTTTAAATGCATAAGATTGGACAATGGTATCAAAATCTTCACTTAGTCCATTCAAGATAACTTGAACTATTTCCTTGGATTTGATAGAATCATCTATGCAACAAAGATCTTTATGGAGATCCTTAACTTTAGAAACATGGGATGAAGCACTTTCATTCTTTCTTTGAAGACTTTGAAAGATCACATTTCTTAGAGTAAGGATTCTAGAAGTGTTTTTAGACTCGTAAATAGATTGAAGAGTACTCCATGCTTCTTGAGCATTGACACAAGAACTAATCTCTCTTAGGACTTCATTGGAGACATTTAGCTTCAAAACATGAAGAGCAACTCTTGCTCTTTTCTTGAATTTGGGAATTTCTTGAGGATTATTTGGTTTCTCCTCATTCCAATTCACTATATCTATTAGATCTTGAAGTACAAGAATTGATTCTATCCTCACTTTCCATGTACTATAATTTGTAGAGGTGAGTCTTTCACCTTGTTTTAATAGATAAGATTCCATTGAAGTCATATCTAGAGAATTGATTTTGGCTTTCTAAATGAATGTTTTCAGAGGTTCAAAACTAATCAAATGTAGACTATTGATTACCTAGAATCAAGTTAACAAATGATTGAGAACTCAAAGAAGGCCAAAAATTCCAATTTCTAGGTGCTAGACAAAATTTGCACTAAATTTTTCAAAGCAAAAGTGGATGAAGTAAATCTGAGTTCACACGTGTGAAAATGGCTTAAAAAAATCAGATTTATCATTTAGAAAGTTTCATCCATTCATAGGATCATAGATCCAAACAATTCTTCTTGGATTGAAGAAAATTGAAAAATAGTCAAAACTTGCTATTTTTGACTCCTACAAATAAGGGATCCTAGATAGTACAACCTTCAAGCATGTAAAACTCTATTTTTCTTCTTCAACATGCCTCACTTGAATGTCAAGAACTCTCCTTAGGATCCACAAATCCTCTTGAGGTCACTTGCATCACAAACTAGCCTTGATTAGCTTCCTATTCATATGCTACATGGATGGAAGAGATGAGAAGTAACATAGCCCCCACTCTATCTCGACTAGAGGCCTCACACGTGCTGATACAGTAGGCTGTACAGCTCTGAAATTAGAGAAAAAGATATGTTAATAAGTGATGATAAGAGTGGATCTAGTTATCTCAAAATCGAGTGCTAGTAAGAGGCAAAATTTCATCAACAATGATGAGAAGTCATTCCATTTCATAAAGTAATGATTAGATGTGTATTCTCCTATCAAGCTCTGATACCATGAGAACTTTTTCACATGTGTGAACCAGCTGCAAGTACAAGGATCAAGAAAATGAATGTTTGCACACTAAACTAGCTTCTATTCCAAAAACAAAGAGATGGAAAACATTGGCAAGCTAGTTAGCAAGAAGGCAAGAGCATTCATCACAATCTAATTATCATTACACCTCCAATGGATCAAATGGAAGCTTTACTTGAAGAAGTGTTTCTTGAGGTACAAAGCCATCTTATTTATAATACAAGAGGCCTTCTAGAAGTCGTGGAGAGGGAAAGCAACCTAGATGCCACATTGCCTCTCCCTCTCTACTAGATGACAAAAAGAGAAATGGATAAGACTTGAGAATCTCTCTTTTTGAGAATCCTTGACCTACAAGAGTAGCCCCACATGCTTCTTGATAGGTTCTAGACCTACACATCACTATGGAGACTAAAAATCTACCTTGACTCAACTTGGAAAGTTACTAGACTAGTCTACCTCAAGTTTGGACAAACCCCAAAATTTGAATCTCTGTTTTATTTTTACAGTATTTTCACACAATTCACATATTATGTGAATTTATCAAGTGCTTCAGATTTATTCTGAATAAAATACACTCTGACAAATTTGCTATAATCATCAATGAAGGTTATATAATATTTTGAATCTCCTACTGAGATCACGTTGAATGGTCCACAGATGTTAGAATGCACTAGCTCCAGAATCTTAGTCGTTTTGTAGGAGTCTGTAACGAATGGTGTGCGTGACATCTTGCCCTTCAAACATGCATCACAGGTGGTCGAACTGGTTGCATTCGAGATGCTGACCCCTGTCACTGCTCCATGATGGCTTGCTTGATAAAGTGCCATTGAGTTCATGTGGCTAAGTCTCTTGTGCCACAGAGTGTCTGGCTGGTCATCATGAGTCTGATGCACCTAATCTGCAGGTAGGCGTACGTTCAGATGATATAGGTTTTCGGTCCTTCTGCCTTGAGCGATCAAAGTACTGGTACTGGCATCAATCACATTGCATGCTTTGTCAGCAAACATCACACACATCCCTGCATCTGCTATTCTTGCTACAGAGAGCAAGTCTTGTTGCAGAGTAGGCATGAACAAGACATCTTCGAGTCGTCTGTCTCTGCCATTGGTGTTGAGCCATAGTGAACCAATATCGTTCACTTGATGTCTAGATCCATCTCCAAGAACTATGAATCTTGAGGGAACTGCACTTCTGAAATCAGACATTATACGTCTTGATGTCACAAAGTGTGAGGTGGCTCCTGAGTCTAGAATCACCTATGTTAGATGTTGATGCTGCACACACGTCTTCATAGATATAGGTTATCGAATAGTTTCTATTCATTTTTTCTTCGTCCATTTTAGAGCTCTCGGGCTCCTCGACATAGGATGAACTATTGCTGTTCTCCTGTCTGTTCTGTGCTGATTTGTTTCTCGAGTTTTGGCGGCAACCCATGGCTACGTGGCCCTTCTTATGGTAATGGATACACTCAATCTTGGGATTGAGCCAGCATGTATCTACTGTATCTCTGTCTCTTCTGCATCTCACACAAGTCTTCTTGTCTGCACCTTATTGTTTCGACCTCCCTTTGCTCTTCTAGTTGCCCTTGCTGGTCCCCTCTGCTTGCTGGTCATGATCCTGCCTCTGATTCGACTCCCTCTTAGGCTTAAACTGCTTCTTGGTAGAGGGCCTGGTCAGAGCCATCTTTGTGATCAAGATGTTCTCTGGCCTCGACTTCCTCTCGAATCTCGACAATCGCCTTTTCGAGGTTCATGGCAGAATCTTTCGCGAGCAGGGTCCTTGTCATCTAGAATGATTTGGGTAAGGCTCTCAACAGGTACGTGAGCTGCTTCTCAGTTGACAAAACGTTCTCTGCTCTAGAGCTATGTAGTGGCAGAAACATATCCTTCATCTTTCTTACGAAAGAAGTGAGGTCTTTCCCATCCCACTGCAAATTCGTCAACTGATCTTCCAACATCATGATTTGACTTCTTGATTTTGGCTGAAATCTAGTGAGTAATGCATCCCACATCTCCTTAGCTTTGGAGAGTGTAGCCAGGTCAAGTGTGAGACTATCTTCGACGGAAGACGATAGCAAAGCAACTGCCTTATCATTTTTCTCCCTCCATTCGCATAGCTCCTTGCCTGTTGTCATAGGCATTTTTTCTTTGCCATCCACCCAGGGGAATAGTCCTTCATCCTTGAGTATCAGTGATGTCTTAACTTTCCAGGCTAGAAAGTTAGATCCTGAAGAATCAAGTATTGTGCAGATCTTGCTCTGCATGCTGCTGATTGAAGCCATTGCTTTTTGGAGTCTGTTCCCTTGTTGATGGTTGTTTTGTTTGAATGTTTGGCCTCCTGGATCTGCTAGCTTCTTGGATATGTCATAATATGAGAAGATGATCGGCTTTGATACCACTGATGAGAGTATGAGGAGGATCACAATCACGAAGCTTTTGCAAAGGAACCACGACTCTCTCTTTGCCCTCGGATGGAGTTCAGATGCGATTGTTGGACACTGCCAGCTGAATCACTCCTATATCCTCTCCAGAGTGTAGTCAGACACTGCTGATCTACGTTTATAAAATGAATGTAGCATTCAACTTCAACCAAGGTGCGGAATTCAAATGAACAAGAAAACTTAGTTAGACACACGAATAAACAACAGACGCATTAGCATTTGAAATCAGACACAACAAGAAAATCACCTATATTGATCTTTCTTTAATTTATTTAAGCACTGCATGCAAATCCACGCAATGAGCTGGCGTGGGAGAAACACAATTCTCTCACGAGCAATCGTCTCGCTTTACTAGAGGACAGTTGGATCAACAGATCCTAGACAGAATTGCCTTCGCACGCAAGCGGACATGTATTATGTATTTTGTCTTGATTGCTTACTAGCATCAGACTACTACATTACGTTGTATGTTTGCTCTGTTGATCTATATGTCAAGTAACATCCAGTAAGTATAGTCGCTCTATGTAAATCTAAGATTAGAGTGATTAAGCATCTACAACTAATCAGGGAAATACAAGAGTGGTAGATTAGCCATGACCTAAAATGTATCTATTGACGTCATGCCGTTCGTCTTCGTCTCTTCGACTTTTGACTTTGCATCCCTTTGACTTTCGAGTCTAGCAAGGCTTTGTAGTTAGAAACATTTCGTTTCTTCATACTTTCCAATGCGTTTAACATGAGTGATCTAGGATTGATGCACTATTGTCTTGGCATTGAAGTATGGCAAAATGAAGACATGGTATTTCTTACACAAACCAAATATGGACGAGATTTGCTTTATAAGGTCAATATGCAGGATTGTAAGCCTTTGAGATTTATTTGACACACACACGACCTGATATTTCTTATGATGTTGGTGATGTTAGTCAATTTATGCAAGATCCTAGTCAAGCACACTGGAAGTCTGCTGTACGTATTCTCAGATACATTCGAGGGACATTGAATTTTGGTTTGAAGTATGATCACCCTGAAGTGCCAATGTTGGTAGGTTATACAGATGCCGATTGGGCAGGTAATATTGATGACAAAAGATCTACCAGTGGTCATACATTCAGTTATGGTACAGCTGCAATTTCATGGAGCAGCAAAAAGCAACCTACAGTAGCCTTGTCATTGACAGAAGTTGAATATCGAGCACTCAACAATGCTACAGAAGAAGCGGTATGGTTACGAAGATTGCTTGTGGATTTAGGTCAACATAGGTGGATGCGACTACTATATCTTGCGATAATCAAAGTTGCATTCACCTTGTCAAAAATCGAGTTTTACATGCTCGAACCAAGCACATCGAAATACACTACCATTTTGTTCGAGAGAATTCTTGATGGAGCCATTGATCTTGTTTTTTGTGAATCTGAAGATCAAATGGCAGATATTTTTGCTAAGTCATTAGGTAGATGTAAATTTGAGAGGTTTTGTACTAATTAGAAATAGAAGAATGTAATTTTATCATTGAGGGAGAGTGTTAGAAATCAATGATAAACTTCACTGTTACTGTTTACGAGGTACATTAATGTTGACAGCTGTCATTAGCCGTAGGCTAGTCTATTAGTCTACTCGTAGGTTCTCTCTCTCTCTATCAGGGGTTCAGGGTTTATTTGTACATTTTTACATTCAGTATGGTTGTAAAGTGATAGTGTGATTGTGAGTGTTCTTCTTCCGCCTTCTTGTGCTTATGGTGAATGCTTGATATTCCATATCTGATTATTGATAGTTTTGGTTACTTACCACATTTTGACATTGAGATGTGATAAAGTAGAGCTTGGTGAGAACTCCACAAAAATCTAAACGAATCATTTTTTTTTTTGGGAGTTCTTGTTTTGTTGTATCTCTTAGTACATGAAATCAATTCAGTCTAGTGTATGTGGATAAAGAACTAAAGGATCCAATGAGGGAACTTTCAAAGGATAAACATGCATATTGGATTGTCAAGTTGAGTGATAATTCTTTAGATTTTGAGATTAGGATGGATTTGTGTATGCAATGTTTGGTGGAAGGTTTGAAAATCTAGCCACAGAGCTCGTTGATAGGAGCTTCCAAGAGGATCCGCCGTAGGTGACGACATTCTAAACCCAACTCACGTACCACTTTTATCGGCGAACGTATTCGAGAGATGAGAAAAAGAAACTACTATTAACGTATCCAAGAAAAATATGAGGATTTGCTAAGTCTTGGTAAAAGGAAAAACCGCTTGATGAAAAGAAAGAAAGAGTCTTCAACCAAGAAAAAAGCTAATAAGTTTTTCTTGAAAACTAGGCGCATATGAGAAAGCTCATTGTATGCTTAGTTGACAAGGTCATTGAGTATAAAGAGACCATAAAGTATTTCCTTGAAATGTGGCTAATTTGGAAGATGATTCATTCATGAAAAGGTAGATTGATTGGTCAAACATAGAAGATGCCAAATGATGCCATAAAGCTTTCCATAAACCATTATCAAGTTGTAAGACTCTAAAAAGATGCCTAAAAGATATAGCTTGGGGTTGAGTGGTCCATTTTAGCTCATAGGTGGGGGGGGGGGGGAGAGAGAGAGAGAGAGAGAGAGAGAGAGAGAGAGAGAGAGAGAGAGAGAGAGAGAGAGAGAGAGAGAGAGAGTATTAAAACTTGTCATTTTGAGGCCCATTTAACACTACATGCTTGGCAAGTTTTAAATTTGAAAAAGAGCTCTCCCATTGGTCTAGGAGAAAAAATGGGTCTTTCACCCTTTCACATTAACATGCTCGGCAAGTCCTAAATTTGAAAAAGAGCTCTCCCATTGGTCTAGGAGAAAAAATGAGTCTTTCACCCTTTCACATTAAGATGCACTTGCCACGATGTGGCAGATGACATGGCAGGGACCCATTGCGACTTAGGGACAACTCAAAGTCATTTTTTGGACCAGGCAATGTCCCATGGCATGTTGAGTTGCCCCTAGCTTGTTGCCCTGCATTTTGAAGTCTTACTAACCCTTCAATGTCGATATTCCTTTCATTGAAATGCATTTCGATTTTGACTTTTGCAATTGAAAGGCGATTGCTTGAAAAAATACCTTTTAGCACCCTTCAACCTTTTAAAATGAAAAGCTTCATACTTGTCTTTCAAAACACAAGACCTTAAATAAAATGGACTAATCTTATGTTAAGATTCAAATGGACCAATCATATTGTGGCCGTTAACACTTACCAACCAAATGTGAAATAGGGATGGTCTATTGCCCCACCGTCAACTCACTTGGCAAGAGTCAAAAAATGGGTGGCAAGTGAATGGGCCAGGCAAAGGGACTTGTCGGTATTGTGAAACCACCCTGAGTAACAAAGTCATCAATCAATCAAGGAAATAGATTTCTAAGAGCATCGTCGCTTGATCATTGAGTTGAGCTCGACTTAACATACTTTTCCCATCTTTTACAAATTCCCAATTGAAAAGGTCACAAAAATTTTCCCCCAAGTAAAAGAAACTCCATGTGGGAAACTAACCGAAATCAGTTGAGCTAATAAGCACCACCCTCTTCCCATGACTACCATTCTATCCCCATGATCCATTTTTATATTATTGGTTCTTAGGCCACCACAAACTTTTTCTTTTTTCTTTTGTTGTGGGTGGTTGAAACGGGGACGCCTCTCCATCCCTTCAAAAGTAAATGCGTTTATTATTGAAATATTAATGCATGGGCGTCTGCCCGCCTTCCTGCCTGCCTGCCTGCTTCGTTGCCTGCTTCGTCTAGGAATGCTCGGGGATTGGATGGATCGTAGCAAATATTGAAACGGAAACGCGATCTCGTAGAAAATAATCGCACAGTTTTCTAATGAGGTGATCGGGAGGCTGTCTTGCGCTTTCTCGGATTTGTTATTATTGATTCAGAAGGATTATCTGCACCGAAGTCTATGGCTGGTCAGGCTTAAATCATTACCGAGTCATCAAAACGAAACAATTATAGCAAAACAAGAATAGAAGCACAATATATGATATGCAGCATTATTCTTCGCTCGTGTTGTACTTGCTAATGCAGCACTTTGTTTCTTGCAAATGCAACTCCCTTGCTCTCAAATTCCGTTTGAGTTTTATGCTGTTGCTTTGAAGCCCTGCAATGTTAAGTCAGTAGATTGTCACAAATTTAGCAATCGTTGCATTGTAGCAAAGCAGTCTTGTGTTTCGTTCAATAGTCCATCAATCTGTAAAAAGACTTCTATTGGATTGGCTATGAGTTATTTTAGGTCAAGGCCCCAATATACTCACAGCGCTTTGAAATATCTTATTTCATCTGTTTGTTCGAGACCTGAGCAGTCATTACCTTGCACATCCCGCTTAAATGTAAATATTCTGCCCGATTCAGCCTCCAGCTTATTATTAAGGCGATTTAATACAAATTCAGTACAGGATTTTAAAGCTTTCAATAGATCAGGGGCTAGTTTTGGCAAAAGAGCGAAGACGAGTGAGAAAGTTGGGACGCCTTTGGAGGCTAGGGCAAAAAATACCAGTGAGTTAATAAGAGGAGAGTCTGTCGTGTCTGCTGGGGGAGCTTTAGGGTGCTCACTTATATCAAGCCTTGCTCCAGGGTGTGCGAGCAGTACAGAGGTGGGAAGTGCTGCTGTCGCCGAAGTCATGTTCAAAGGAGAGATCAATGAAGCCAACGGACTGAAGCAGGTGCGATATATTAACTTTATTTCATGCTGTAGATTCTAATTTCTTAAGCGTTTTATTCTTCTATGATTTTATATCTTGTATGTCCTCATCTTGTATGATTTTCTGCGTTACTGCTGGCTACGGTCCTATGTACGACTAGTAGCCAGAACATTAGAGGACGTTTTGTTATTGTAAACTGAAGAAATAAGTGATCCTTCTTTCTGAAGGGGTGGTATGAATCCCCGTAGACAAGGCTCTTTTATGAAATCGGCTCTCAAAATTGGCTTATCTTTTTAGGCCATTTTGCCATAGCGTATGTAGCATTCTGCACTTGTCAACTGCGAATCAAGGGAAAAGAAAAGTCCTTCAGCTGGATAACATTCTTTTTAAGATAGTAGTTTAATGTTAAAATTGAATGTTGCATGCTCCAATTCTTCAATGATTGTAGACAACAATCTCTAGCTCATATAAAATGCGTTTACCTTTTATGTTCCAATGGCAGCAGCTATAATTTAGTGCCAGTTTTAATTGTGATTCGAATACATTTGGATACCTTATGACCTATTTGCTTCCACTGAGACATCTCTACTGGGGATGAGAAATGATGTAATGTGAGCTGCTACAGGGAGTAGAGCAGGGGTGCGCTACTGGCGTCGTCTAGAAGACTATCGAAGAAATCTGCGTCTCATCCTGGTAGGTCGGATAGCTCGGGCCGCAACATGACTCTGTCTAATACACTGTCTCTGATCTCTGTGTGTAAGTGCGTGTGCATGTGTATCATCATCATCATCATCCCTGGTGTCAGCTGGCTCTGGCTCTGGATCTGTCCTAGCTCTCCTCCTGGAAAAGAATGATGCGAGACTCTGCTGATCCGTCTGACATAAATCTTGTCGTAGGAGGAACATCTCTCATACCATAAGTGTGACGCAACGTTGATCCTCGTATGTGATGAGTGAGCGCAGTGTAACATGCATATCTCGGAATAAGCAATGATATCTCCCCCTAATCTCGTAGTAGGTCCTCTCTCTCGGAATGCCCTGGAACCGTCCGGACTCAATCCCAAGCAGATGTGAAGAAATACGAAGTTGACCAAGTATGAACTTGAGCCCATGAGAAGGTAATGTGATCCAACTCTAAGAAATGAATCCGATAGTAATCATGGTCAAGGGAGGTCTATGATAGAGATACCAAATGTCTCGAGGAGGTGAGATGCCTGGGAGAACCATGACAAGTGATAACCTTGATCATGAAAATGATGGGAAGAGGTGAGCGCTGTCGAGAACGATTCGAGTCGTTCGATGTATGTGGCACGCCCCCTTTGTTATGTCATGTATTATCTTTGACACATCACAACTGAGTCTGCCCTTCACCTCCAGAGAAGTGATAGAAACTCAACGTGTTGATTGTTGTACAAACTTTTACTTGCACCTATTCTATGGGGCCCTTATGATGCGAGTAGGGGTGTCGTACTATGCTTAATGAACTTTGAAGTTGATGATCTAAGACTTTGTGGTTGGACTCCATTGGGTTGAAGATGTGCGTCTTGTCCATGCTGTAGCCTTTGAAGGTGTGACCATAGTCCATGCCTCCTTCCAAAGTAGAGAAAATAGAGCAATAGTCTCAATTCTTATAGATTTGGGTTGGTTTCCTGTAGTAGTTGCACATCCACCTCCTCGTGTTTGAGCTTCCGTATCCCGCAATGATTGCGATGTGATCCCAAGCTGGATCCCTTGACCTCTCACCATGGTCCGCTGTGATCCGATTGCTGCTCTAGCTCCTATATACCCTCCCTGGAATCCCAAATCTGAAATTTCCCTTTGTTCAGCTTTAGCCTCTACCCAATTCCACTCTTTCATCCTCTAAGTGGCATCTCTGTAGATTTGATTCCTGCCTTTCCCAAAGCCGAAGGCTTCTTATGGGAATTCTCATTAATCAACTTTTTATAAGAAACTTCAAAGGTAAAGTTAACTGTCCATCTTGCCGGGAACTCTATGGCAGAAAATATGAGCTTGGCAGTACGTAGTATCTGACTCCTTAACTGATCATTCATCGCTTTATTGCTACATTGTAGGGTCCTTTGAGATAGATGCCAGCTCTTTTCATCCACCTACTTTGGAGCTTGATACCCAGCTTCCACTTCACTCACAAGACCTAAACTTAATAAAAAATGCAGTAGATGACATAGAAAAGCATAAGCCTAAGTTTGGCAACCAAAGAAGCCATTGCAGAATATCTCTGACTATGTAGGTGCACTGCATACTTAGAGATGTTGATGGTTGCCTCTATTGCACGCAGAATAGGGCCTTCTGTTCGTTTGTTGTTCTTGTGACCTTGTTATCCTTCAGTTAGTACTGGGAGTATTCTATCCAGAAACATGCTTATACATTTGTTAGTCTTTCCTTTTTGGTAGGGCCTTTGAGGCTCTTGTCCAAAAGAAGCGTATGCGGTCACATGAAGCTTGTTCGTAAGCAACATCAGAAACTCATTGGTGAGGACTAAAAGGCTGCAAGCCTATTTCATTCAAGTATAGCAGATTTTGGTGTTTCTAGACAGCCCCATCAGATCATTATCTCCAATTTGAAAAGGTTTTATTTTTATATCACAGTTGCAATTGTTGGCTAGGGCTCAACCTTGAGAGTGGTTCAGAAGTTGCTAAATCTAGTGCAGACTTGGTATGGTTAGAATCTCGTTTCCAAGAGGAGACTCATATATATAATTTTCTCAAAGCTTCATGAATCTTTTCATCCTGTGTAGTATTTTGTTGTCTGTGTTGCAATATTATCTGTTTGTTAACTTGGGATCATGCAAACCTAGTGCTACTCTACAAAATTTTAGAGAAATTTGTGTTTTGACCTTACTGTAGAAGCTTAGTTTTGAATGGATGGTATGTTTCAATGAAAGATTTATTGCCATATCAAGTTGCATTTTGTGGTAGCTGCTTTTGTGTGCACTTTATGAATCCCTTTTTAATTAATAGTAAGATCTTGACTTGACAATATTTATGTATTTAGTAGGATTGACTTCCAATCCCTTTTGCCCGTTATTTACAGACACAAGCTTTGACGGCAGTAGAAACTGCGCTTGGTACACCATTCAGCAATAGTCCTCAAGTGCCCCCTCCAAAGCCCCTTGTGATTGTAATAAGTGGTCCAAGTGGGGTTGGAAAAGATGCTGTGATCAAGGTACATCTGGATATTTTTGCTTTGAATGTTTGATCTTTACTGTTTCTGTGGTCCCTGAATCACATCCTCAATTCAATATGCATCCTGGAGGGTCTCAGCTTCACTTAAAAGCTTCTCAAAGTTTGTTGTATTAGATGTACATTTTCATGATGTGTTTTTGTGAATTCAGAGACTTCAAGAGGTTCGAAGAGAGTTCCATTTTGTCGTCACTGCAACAACGAGATCAAAGCGACCTGGTGAAGTTGATGGCATTGATTATTACTTTGTCACCAAGGAAGAATTTCGGAAGTTAATAGACGATAAAGAACTTCTAGAGTTTGCTCTTGTTTATGGAGACTATAAAGGAATTCCAAAGCAGCAAGTAACGATCAATCTCCCATCTGATATCTGTTTTATGAGGCCTGGTAACTTCTTTTGGATAGTGAATAGCCCTAACATATCAGAAAAAGAGCTCATGATGAAATATGCTTTGTGATTTTATTTTGCTGTATCTGCTTTGGCAAAGAATTGGTTTGTATCATATGGTGGAAAGTTATAGCGACATGATCAGGATGGCTGGGGATGATATGCCTAGAACTGGGATCTTAATGCATTGGATCTCAAAAAATTTGCCAAGTACGTCAATGATGAGATGGTTCATCAGATTCTAGAGGATAGAATGACCATTCAAACTCAAATGGCATGCCTTAAAAGTCGTTTTCACAGATATAAAAGATAGTCTTATGTTCATCACCAAGATGAAGACAAATGAGGATAACCAAACATACATAGACCTTGGAAAAGGTAACTGACTACCCTAGTAACCGAGTGATTGAAGAGGTTGTCAATGAGAAATGGGGTACAAATTTTAATGGCAAAGATGTCTAGTAGCATCCTCTAATTCACAAGAACAGAATTGAGGATCTGCAATTTTACTAGATATAGTTTAAATTGTGACATATGTTTTGACTTTGAAGAGAAGATGTAACAGAAAGAACTTTTGAAGCCAGGTGTCACCAACGACAAAATTTGTAAAAGACAAAAGACAAGCACATATCGAACCAATAGCAAAATGTTATCTTTAAAAAACATGATTGGGAGGCATTTGCTGACAATCTAGCGACCTTAACTTTCAATAGAGTTGATACAAATTTGGGAATAGTTGCACAGTTATAAAGTTGTGTGATATACCTGCATCAATGAGAGCAGTGCAGGTAATACCGTGCAAAATGATGTGAAATGTGCAATGCTGTTCTAAACAAGCCATGGCACGAAAGAGGCAGCATAGGGGATGCATCAAGGGACTCTTATTTAGCATCATTATTACTTCACAAAACACCATCAAAAGCACAAATATGGCAATATCATCAACATAGTCTGCATTGGAGCTAGCCCTATTAAGTTGAGGGCAACTATAGGCTCTGTGATCAAGTCTATGACACTTGAAGGGAAGAGCTATAGGTGTAGCACCCCATAACGCACCTCATACCTTTTGGAGACAGCTGGGATGTGGTAGAGGCTTTTGATGGAAGTAACTGAGTACTGGAGGGTGGGAGTGTCGTTGGCCAAACAATGTAAATGACTCGTGATGGTAAGCTTGAAGAAGAGCAGTTGTAGTGTGGGGAAAGACTCAATCACTCGTGATGGTAAGCTTGAAGAAGAGCAGTTGTAGTGTGAGGAAAGACTCAATCTCGGCAGAATGGAAAAGGGGTAGAATGGTCTAATGTATGTGCAAGAGTTATAGTATATTGCACGCTTTGTGGCTGAAGTCGATGATCTTCTCCCGGTGATGAATTTTGTATTCCATCATGGGTCTAGTAAGTGATTCTATTTTCAGGATAACTACAAGAGTATTCACAAGATTTCTGTATGCAGTGAAGAACATAACTTGTTATATGTAGATACTGGAACTCGAGCCCTTTGAATTAGCCCTGATGGATCAATTAGAGCAACAAATGTGCCATTCCTCATCATGTTTGACTCGAGAATAGTAGGCAGTTCACCTGCTAATGCACTACTCTCTCAATTTTTCCACCAAGAAAGTCCATGATCATACATATGCGATATGTTCATGTCTTCATGTGTACCTTATCAGTTTTTGATTCAGTTGAAAAGAGCTTGAGGAGCACTACAAGAAATATGTGGATTGGGTAGTTCAGTCCATGGAGGAACATCCAAGGGGCTGAGGAGGCTGTGATAAACAGAGACAGAATAGGAGGGTTTTTGGAGATACGGCGGCACAAAATTCAGAAGACATGTAGACTGACAGTGCTTGTGGAGATGATGAAAACAAGATGTGAGAGTAGTCTCCAGCAGGTAACACAGAGGTATCACCAGATGCACGCTCAATGAGCAAATTTAACTCATATAGATGACAAAGGAACATAGCATATAGAGACATGATTTGTGGAGGGCTGAATATATATATATATCCTAGCATAGTGTGCCTGCCGATGGTGTGTATGTGTATGTATACGTATATGTATGTGTATGTGTGTGTATGTATATGTATATGTGTATGTGTATGTATATGTTTATGTATATGTGTATGTGTATGTGTATGTGTGCATGTATATGTGTGTGTATCTATACGTATGTGTATGTGTATGTGTATGTGCATGTGTGCATACGTATGTGTGTGTATCTATACGTATGTGTATGTATATGTGCATGTGTGTATGTGTATGTGTATGTGTATGTGTATGTGTATGTGTGTATATGTATGTATGTGTATGTATATGTATGCGTCTGTATCAAGGTTGCATCGAACCGCGGTTCGAACTGCCTCTCACAGTTCGAACCATCGAATCGTTTGGACTTGGTTCGAACTGTTCGAACCGTCTGCTGGGCCCTAAACCTGATTCCCGATTTCCGAACGGGTCTGTTCGCGCCACACAGAGAGAGAGAGAGAGAGAGAGAGAGAGAGAGAGAGAGAGAGAGAGAGAGAGAGAGAGAGAGAGAGGGTGTGTGTGTGTGTATTTGCCATTGAGATTGTGTGTGTGTGTGTGTGAGAGAGAGAGAGAGAGAGAGAGAGAGGGAGAGAGAGAGAGAGAGAGAGAGAGAGAGAGAGAGAGAAAATGGTGTGTGACATTGTGTGTGTGTGTGTGAGTCTTGAGATTTTGTGTGTGTGTGTGTGTGTGTGTGTGTGTGATTGTATGATATTGTGTGTGTGTTGCTGTAGAAAGTCGTAATCAAATGCTCTCAAATGTAGTTACAATTAAAATTGCTTCCAAAGAGCAGAAAAAGATGGCTTTGACAAAAGCTGAAAAATCGGGATTTTGGAAATCCTATGTATGATGGCCAATTTAAAAAATAAATCGCATCCCCGTTTGTGACGTGATGATGTAAGTTCAATGACACTACTAAGATTGAAATCTCATCGTTGAGAAAGAGCCAAAAGTTATTGTTTGCTCTCCAAAACTTTGAAAGCTGCCTTTTGTTCTTGTAGCACTAACTCTAGTGGAAGATTTCTGATCATTGTAGAATGTGGTGGCCTCTCCTCTTTGATTGGGAAAGTGCTTTGATATCAAGCTTTAGTTATGCAAACATTCCAGAATGTGTACAGAACAAGGGTTTCAGAACAGTCCATAGGAATGTTTTAAACAATATACGCTTTTCTTTCTTGGAAAGTTATTGGTGGAAATTGGTCTAGGGTGTAAACTGTGTTTGAATTATGATACATAAAAATTTTCCTAGTTGATCCTGATTTCCACCTCCTCCTTCACCTCATCCCACTGATGCTCCTCTGCCTCATCGCTCCCATCAACCTCAGTAGCACATCCGCACGTCCCTCCACTCTAGCCTTGGCTCACCCTAGAAGTCCTCATCTCTTCTTCCATTTCTGGCATCTATTTGTTGCCTACGTTGTGGCTAGTGCTCTAGCATTGGGCCATACCACACACACTTTAGGGTTCACTTGCAAGATTTTCCCCACCTCTTGAACACGAGGTGCAAGTTGATGCTGGCGCCTCGTGTTCAAGAGCATGAGGCGCCAGCACACACATTGCTGCACATCCTTAACGATAGTTATGCGAGAGATATTGGCTTAACATTTAGCACTCACATTGCTGCACATCCTTAACGCTCGTTATGCGAGAGATATTGGCTTAAAGGAGCAGTACAATTTTCCTTCTTGCTAGCTTAATATAGCAAACTAAGCAAACACCTGCTGCCACTGACTCAATTCTCTCCAAATTTGATGTTTCACAAAACAGGATTCTGGGTTACCTAATATGAATGTGCTCTTTGATATTTTTCTGTGGAAATTTTAGATTATTTTGTTCTAATGACATACTATTTCTTTCTCTTACTCATATTTTTCTGACAAGTGCTTATTCACAGGTGCGTGACTGTATCTCAAAAGGCTTGGATGTTGTTCTGCGCGTGGATGTTCAAGGAGCTGCAACTATTCGGTCAATACTTGGTTCAAATGCTGTTTTCATTTTTCTTGTTGCAGAAAGTGAAGTTGCCCTTGTGAAAAGGCTTGCAGAGAGGAAGACAGAATCTATAGATAAGATGGTATTGCGAATTGCAACTGCCAGGGAGGAGTTAAAGCGTCTTCAGGAGTTTGATTATGTTGTTGTAAATGCTGATGGGCAACTAGAAAAAACAGTAAAGACCATTTGCTGCATCATAGATGCTGAAAAGGCTAGAGTCCTACAAAGAACAGTGACTATCTGAGTTACCATGAACATCAGGGTTATAGTTTTTTACACCATTATTCTTCTTCTACCTCCCTCTTTACTTTTAGTTGAAAATTTAGGATGTCAGAATATTTTGTAACATTGTAGATTTATTCTGCAAAGTTATTAAAGCATTGGCTTGTTGACCGAAGCCTGGTCTCTATTGTATTTGCAAAACCTTTTATGAAAGAAAAAGCAGTTTCTCTTCTTGTTGTTTCAGACAAAGCATATTGTTCAGTTATCCTTGTTTAGAGATTTCAGTAGTCAAGAGCTTTCTGCTACATGCCGGCAAAGTTTACTTTTAGCAAAAAAATCTGGAATCAAGGTCCTGACTCCTGTGTTTATGATGAACAGCAGCCTGCATGAAGTGCACAAGCCCACAAGTGTGGTGGATTGATCATTTTCCAGGTTGTGTATGTTGAAGTTGTGTTTTGATAAGTTCTCAGAAATTGTCAGTTGCTTGGGATCGTTGTAGAGTGTACTTGGAGTTCTATCAGTGTCGAGAAGGCTCTGGATGCTATTAGCTTTGTGTCCTCAAAGAGCGATTGCCCAGATCCTTTTCTGAGGGTATGCTTTACGTTGACCTCTTATCAATGGGGGTTTGAGGTTTTCATACCACTCCTTGGTACCATGTGGTAAACAATAGAATGGATTGTGAATGTGACCTTGTGCGACAATAGGGAACATGAGAATTGCGACTTTGGCTCATGTGTAAAGATTGAGGAGCTCAATAAGAAAGTCAATTTCCAGTTAGAAGATGCAATTTAGAGTTAAATTTGTGGTGCTTTTGCTTTTCCCTATTGAATAATTGACATATGGAGTTATTGCATGGGCAACCTAGACACCAAACCATAACATCGGTCAAGTGGTTAATGGAAATTTACTAAGAGCGAAAAAATAGAACATGGTGGGTGACATAAGAAGTTGACTCCTTTGCAAAATGGTTGCCTAGAGAGAGACATAAACCTATCAACAATGTTAGAACTATTTTAAGATGGAAAATTTCAATTGTACCTTCAATAAGTCTCTTATTCTACAAATTACAATTTCTTTGAGGTACAAGATTCATTTGATGTCAAAGGTAGTCAAGCTTGCACAAAATGACTTCAATTGTTAAAAAGGTCATGATAATAATGTGTATAGACAATGTACGGTTCGAGGTAGTTGCATCTTTACAATCACCAAAACTCATGCTTGATTTGTTGAAATTGTGTTATACTATGTCTTAGAACTATCCCTCGTGTGTCACCTAAATTTTGCATTTAATTTTATCAAAATTGTTTTGAGTTTTTCTAGGCACTTGGGAAGTGTGGTAGAAATTTTTTAAAGCCATATAACATTACACTTTGAAACATGCTTGGGGCATTGCACATTTTGAATGACACTACCACGTGCACATATGACCCCATTTTGTGGCAAACAGAGCCTGTGTTCAATCCTTGGGTGCAATTTGCACTTGATTGTGCCCACCCATGGCAAGGAAGTTGTATGCCTTGTTTCTTACGCTCTTAGTGGAGGGTCTCGAGAGGGAAGTAGTCTCTTTTGTTAACAACGTTAAGCTTCTCTAGATCTATGCATATATGGATTTTATTTGTCTTGGGCATGAGAACCAAGGGTGATATCCAATCTATGTGCTTACTTTTGTAAATAAATTCTACATCTAACAGTTTCTCGTTTTTTTGCTAGTCATCTAAGACTAGTGGGGGTCGCTATGGTATTGTTTACTAATCTTAGGAGACTTGCCCTCAATCATAAGAACTCCCTCAAATGCTCTCGATCTTGGATGTTTATTTGCTCTCTGACATGGACTAATTCTTTTTTTTTTTGACTTGGGTAAGCTATAGATCGAGTGGTCTGACCCTAGATTACCCATCATGAATGGATGTGTTTATAGTTGTATTGTTAGTTCTCATTGTGCTTGCACTAACATGACAACAACTTCGTCCATGGTGTAATCTCATAAATGGGTGTTTTGCATTGTATTGATGCTCAAGCATCGATTCTACCCTAGTGTGGCCCTTTCCCTTTTTGTTCTATCAAAGATGCAAGGGCCTTTTTTAATTGCGGTTTACACTACAACTTCTTGAATTAATTGTACCTCGTAGGCGTGGTTTATTGCATGTTTGAACCTAGCCTATTTCATTGGGGCTAATTTCTTCCCAAACAACTTATTTCATTCTGATTGATGTGTGCTTTTACTCAAATTCTTAGGTGCTTTTTATTTTGTTGGTGGGTTCAAATAAGTTTATAACAACCATAGTTTGCTGAACCTTGCCAATATCAACCATGGGTGTGTGCATGTGGGGTGGATACAAGATCCAGTGCGGTTGGTATTTTCAATAAAGGTGACCTTGGCTATGACTTCCCTTTCTAGCACGGCCTTCAACTTAAAAGACCATTGTGTCTTCTCTTGAGTGTTTGATTCAAATTTTCCATGGGGTGCAATTTTTGATATTATCATCATCATAGAAGGTGCATGAGGATTTGAGGGTGGTTGGCACATGTTGTAATGCTCAAGATCAAAATAGTTAAGGGTTTAATTATCCAAGTATATATATAGCCTCGTCATCAATTGTGATGACACCACAAAAGAGCATCACCTTTGTTTTTTGCATGGTTCAAGCATGAGCTCTAGGGTCAATCAATCAATATTCATCATATTCAAAATTTGTCCCTCATTGTTGCTTGATGCATCTTGCTTGGCCTACTCACGTCTTGATAAGTTGCTCATGCTTTTTTATTGGGTGGTCTACTATCAAATCAAGATAATCTATTGTGGCAATTGCTTTGATCCCATCAATAACATTGGTGCTTGCACCTTGATGTACTCTCAATGGCTTCCTGAACTTGAGTCATATTCTAATACCATCTATGGTGTGGTTGGTTGTGCAATTGTTCGTCCTCATATCACTGTCTAGTGAGTTGAATAATCCAAAAATCTAGAAAAGCTTTTACTACCTTACCTTGGTTCTCCATTGTTATAAGACTAGTTACCTTGTCATAGTTCCACGAGAATAGAAAAGGTTGATTGTCCCACATTCAAGATTGGTTGAATTTAATCATTCAATGAACTATGTCAAGGACTGGAATCACATAGTAGGCATTAAATTTGAGCTA
Source organism: Diphasiastrum complanatum (assembly GCA_029204225.1). Lineage (NCBI taxonomy): Eukaryota > Viridiplantae > Streptophyta > Lycopodiopsida > Lycopodiales > Lycopodiaceae > Diphasiastrum > Diphasiastrum complanatum. The sequence goes on from CM055103.1 coordinate 8,306,806, forward strand.
TCTCAAAGTCCTAAACTTGATATTCCTCAAGTTTAATAACTTAGTGAGCAATCTCAAGTAATAAGGGACAATTTAGAGCTATCTCAAGTGAAAAATTTAGAGTGTTAAGGGTCAAGTCCATCACTAAGAGCTCAAACTCAAGAAATCTGAATGCACTATACTTGAAATTGGTCAATTTTAATCACTCAACTAGCTGTGCCAATTGATAAGGGTCAAACTCAAGCCCAAGCCATCTTGAAATATGGGCATAAAAATTAAGCTATCTTGAGTGATATACATTAAATTGCCTACATTGAGTAATAGAGGCCAATTCCGTTGATAAGGATGTGAAATCATATACCTTCCACCTTAAAATGGGTATTTTGTTCCAACCCTGATGGCTTGACACAAGTTAAATTGCTAGCTTGAGAAAGAATTTGGCTGTGATCATTCCTACTCAATCCCCCAATCATGGTTTAGTTTTAAGAAATTGAGGTTGATAGCTGAGCCACCATTTGATCACAACTTTTTGTTGAAATAATTTAGTTGGCTCTCTCTCTCTCTCTTCCCTCCTTTTCCACTCTCTCCTCTAACTAGGACTCCATGTCCTCCTACTTTCTCTCTACAAGCATAACTAAATTAGATACACTCCAAGGTTAAGCATAACTAAAAAGGGGCTAAAGTAGAGCCTTGCATTAAGGACGAAAATTACATACAATGAGCTTCTTTTAGAGAAGCTTGTGGAGTTCCCTTCCACATGTGCCTATGGGACAAGACATCTCAAGTCTCAATATAGAATGCAAGTTTCCTTTTGGAAGCTTGACTTTGACTTTTACATACTTTTTAAAGTCTGAGTTTAAACCTTGAGACTTGCCAAAATTGTTTCCTTGTCCCTAATAACTTACTGGCACCACAAGTTGGACTTATACTCATAGGATGCTGACTAACATAACTAACTACTAACGAGCTCTTCAAGATGGACTTATACATGCAGGATGTCATGCTTGGGCCATTAATTAAACAAAAATAATTATGTACAAAGGCTCCTTCCTTGTAAGGTGCTCCTTTCTTGAATTTTCTTGGGCTCCATTGAAATGCCCCTTAGGCCTTGTATTCCAGCCCTCACACTCCCCCGCTGCTATTTGGTTGCCAGTCCATGGCAATTCATCTGAAAAGCGATTCCTACAGCTCGACATCCAGCTCTTCGTTATGTTTTCAGATTTCTTGGATGAGTTTGTCGTAGCCTTTCATAGCTTGGTCACGTATAGTTGTATCATCTTTGAGTGGCCCAAACACATGTGAGCTACATGGTAACCACTGAGTGCATTGCCACTCCTCCACCCGTGTTGCATGTTGAGACACATCATTGCTGCTCGATAATAAATTCGTGCCACAATTAACTAGTCTTACTATTTTAAATTAGGGAAATGGGTGTTGGGGTCAAAAAACAAGGAACCCAAGGAATGGTCCCAATGGAACTCGAGAGAACTTCGGAAAGAGAGTCGCTTACAATTAAGGGCCGCTTTGTGCATTGTTGGATCGACTAAATGTTGGTACTTTTGAAAAAAGTGTTCCAAGGCACACTGGAAGTTAGACTGGTTGGTCCAGCCCCTGGAATTAGGGATGATTGGCCAGTTAGGGAGTGCACTGGCGTCCAATTGTTCTGGCCATGTCTCACATCGTGAGATTGGCATATATCTGAGGTCCACGCGCAGGTACCTAGGAACATGAAAATATTTCATCGGGGCACTTTTGATGTCCTTGAAGAGAACATTGTGCCAAGTGGGTTGAGGTGCTAGCTGTTCGATGATATGCTTTTCTTCGCCCTTGATGTCGGCTGCAGAGCATGGCAAAACATAGCCCCCTCACATTTGCTCCTCTGGGTAGTTGGCTAGGAATTCTTGGACCGACTCCTCTAGAGTTTGGGGCTTTTTGAATATGTGCTTGATGCTCTTGCTTGGTTGCCCTTGATCTACATCCTTGCCAGTTGTTTTGTCGTGCAAGAGGGTTCTGTGCTTGCACCAGATGGGTCACCCTCGGACAAATCCAATTGTTCAACTATGAAGGTTGGGTCAAACTCCAAGGGGGCGGGAATTGATGTTTATGTGCTTGTAGATGGAGCACCTTGGGATGTTGTCAATGGTTCTTGGCTTGTAGTAGCTGGTGGCTATGTCTCTTCTAGAAATTGGGTTGCCAAAGCCTCTGTCAACTGATGCTCCAACTCATCATTATGTTTCTCCAATTCACCGATGAGGTTGATGACTGGATATACATATCTTTGTTGCTTGACTTTGAAATCTTGGAACAACTTCTTCTGGGTCTGTAGTTTGGTAATGACTTCATTGTATTTGTTCATGGGCATAGGGTTAGTGTCTGGCATGGGTGGCACTGCTAGGTACTCCTCAATGGTGCTCAAATAAAATTAATCATCACACTTAAAAATCTTCACAATTCCATATAATCCTCTGACAATAATCAAGTATCTATTTATGATTCGTCAATCATAAATATTTAGATTCGTATGATTAGTCAATCGTAATTTATTAGAATCAAAATCATACTTAATCATTTACAAGATACTAGAGTGTTAAAAATTCACAATTCTAGCTTGACCAGTTTTGGTCATATGACTTGTAAATAGTTAGATGGTCATGATGTGGCTTGTCACACGTGCCAAATAGCATAGGATTCCATTCATAAGGATGTTCTCAAGTAGACCTAAGTGTTAGAACCTTTGGAATGAGTCCAAATTATGCTTAGATACAAGGGAGAAAAAATAGGAGCTATTTTTGGTAATTTTTGCATTGTTGAGGGATCTCCAAGATTCCAACCCTAACTTGGTAGGGATGAAAGATCCACCAAAATTAGCATTAGGGATAGGTTTAGGGCTACTCATACCTGCCCAAAACCGTGATGGATCATGTATATATAGGTGATGATATCTCACCAAAATCAATCAAGCAATTTCATGTTTTTTCTCTCATAATGGTGCAATTGCTCTCTATGTTCATAATTGTTTGAGTACTTGTGATTACTAATGATTATAGGATTGAATGTAGGTCTGGTGTACAGTACTCAGACTGTGGGAGGCCGTACTTTCACACGTGTGAAGCCTTCTTCAAGGATTTGGGCCATTTAGTGAGGTTCAAGCATAGATTTTTGATGGATTTTGATGGTTCAACTTGTGCTAATCTTATGAAATCATAATCTATTGTTTCCCTCATCATTTCAAGTGTTTTAGGATCCTTATTTGCTGTAATTTTTACATGGTATCAGAGCCTAAAGGCTGAAATGAGCTAAATCCTTGGTTTTCTTCAATTTGATCACAATTTTTGATCTAAATCTTGTGTAGATTGGATCTTAGCATTTAGTATTGATTCTAGAACTCAAAGTGAGTCAAATACATTGGAGATTGGTGTTGTGTGACTTCATTTGCAGATGTTTAGGTGTCTAAAACCAGAGGCAAAGTTGAATTCAATTCACATTACCAAGATAGCAAGTTTTGGTTGCTCCAAGCATTCATTTCTAAGCGAGTTTTGGAGGTGATTTCATAGAGGAGGCTTTCTAGCATTCAAGGAGAGGGAAGATCAGAGTTTTGGGGACTCTTCAAGGCTGTTCTAAGGTGTAGTAGACACCTCCTAAAGTGATTTAGGTTCAGTCCAACCATTTCTTGACTTATGCACCAAATTAGATCAGTTTTTCATCTATTTTGATCATTTTTTGCTTGTGATTGGATAGTAGATTGTGTTGCATCCTCATTAAGTTCCATTTAGATCTTTTACAAGTGATTTTGGAAGTATATTAGGTTGCTGAAATTCACTCTTGATCAGATCATTTGGAAGCTTTAATGTTCTTTATAGAAAGAGGGGCAATTCTACTAGTATTGTCTACTTCAATCAAGCAAGTGCATTGTTTCTAGTATTCTATGATTTGATTTTGTTAGAGATCATTCTTAGATCTTTATAGGAAGTCTATTACTGATATTTTCAGGTCCCTAAGAAGTGGGATAAGGTAGACCTTCAATCAAATCAATAGAAGTAACCTTCATTTGTGTCAAGTCCTTGATTAGGAGACTAGATGGCATCTATAAATGCATATCTTTTGGATACTAATGAAAGGCTCAACAAAACTAACTATTCCATATGGAAAGTTAGAATGGAATCTATCATGATCATGCAAGATCTGATGGAAATTGTAAATGGTAAGGAGGGTGAACCTATTCATCCTCAAGAAAAAGCCAAATACATCAAGAGGTGCAATGTTGCACTACATTGCATAAAAATGAATGTTGCAAATGAACTCTTAAGAGAGGTAGGAGATTGCACTTCAGCTCAAGATGCTTGGGAGACTTTGCAAAAGGTCTATGAATCCAAGAACCAAACTAGAATGTTAGCTTTGAAGAATCAAATCTATAGAAGCTATCAAAAGAAAGGAGAGAGTGCACATACTTTTGTCCTAAGAGTAAAGGAATTGAACAAAGAGCTAGCCTTTATAGGTGACCCTATCAAGGATGAAGAGCTTGTTCAACTCATATTGAATGGACTAAGCTTTGAATTTGACAATTTGGTTCAGGGATATGCAATTATGGGTAAGCTACCCATACTTGAAGAACTCCAAGGCACACTCATGGCCGAGGAATCAAGAAGGAGCCAAATGCAAGAGAGGATGGATAGGCTTTCCATCCAAGGTGGAGATGACCAAGCTCTCTTCACCAAAGGAAAAGGCAAGTCCAAATGCAAAGGATCAACATTCAAGAAGTCTACAAAGCTTGAGGATCAAGAAGGACCCCCAAAGGCATCTCCATCAACCACCAAAGTCAAGAAGGACAAATCAAAGGTGAAGTGCTACTATTGTAGCAAGATGGGGCATTATGCCTCGGAATGCTTCAAGAGGAAGCAAGATCAAAGCCAAGCCAACATGAGCAAAGAGGAGGAGGAGGAGAGTTCACATGAGGACTCTCTCATGATGTCCATATTTTCTTCAACAAGCTTCAAAGGAGAAGATCCTTGGTGGATTGACTCGGGTGCTAGTTCACACATGACTAGTAAAAGGGAGTTTTTCTCTTCTCTCTTATCTTATGATGGACCTATAAAGTCTATCTATACAGCAAATGATGAAGCTTGTAAGATTGAAGGAGTTGGTAGCATTCCCCTTTGCTTAGGATCTTCCAAAAAGATCAACATAGAAGGTGTTTTGTACATTCCTACAATAACAAAGAATCTACTAAGTGTTGGCCAAAAGGTAGACAATGGTTTCAATGTTGACTTTGCTTCAAATGAATGTTTCATCAAGAAGAAGGGTAAGATAGTGGCTAAGGGCACTAGATTTGGCAAACTTTATAAGCTGGATGCATTTGTGGATACTAATGTTGTCATGTTGGCCGAGAAGAGCAAGATATCTACCTTTACTTTATGGCACAAAAGACTTGGACACGTCAACTCGGGTTCCATGGAGGCTATGATCAACGAGGAGTATGCTTTAGGCCTACCAAGGTCTATTGGGAAGGAAGACAAGGTTTGTGAAGCTTGTGCCTTATCCAAGGCACATAAGAAGGTGTTTTCTAACTCCATCACAAAGTCATCTCATCCTCTTGAACTCATACACTCGGATGTGCACATTGCTAGCACCAAATCTAATGGAGGTTCATCCATGTTTTTAACCTTCATTGATGACTACTCAAGATATTGTTGGGTGTTCTTACTTTCCTTCAAGTCTCAAGTATTTGATACTTTTGTAAAGTTCAAGTTGTTTGTGGAAAAGCATCATAATCATAGCATCAAGATTCTTAGAAGTGACAATGGTGGAGAATTCATCTCCAATGAGTTCAAGGCCTTTTGTGAGGAGGAAGGGATCAAGAAAGAGACTTCTTGTCCTTACACTCCTCAACAAAATGGAGTTTCTGAAAGAAGGAATATAACATTATGTGAATGTTCTAAGGCTTTAAGATTAGATGCTTGTTTGCCCAAATCCTTTTGGGGTGAGTCTCTTGTATGTGCAAACTACTTGATGAATAGGGTGTCTTGCAAAGCAATTGAAGGCAAAACTCCTTATGAGATGTTGTATGGAAAGAAACCCAATCTTAATCACTTGAAAGTTTTTGGGTGTATATGTTATGTGCATGTGCCATTGGAAACAAGAACCAAGGAGGATCCATCTTCCACAAGAGGGATCATGCTTGGATATGCAAGCTCAAGCAAGGGCTACAAAGTCTATCTCCCATCCTTGAACAAATTTGTTGTTTCAAGGGATGTCATCTTTGATGAACATCATATGCATATGCTTGAAGAAGGCTCAAGTGCTAGAAGATGGCCGAGGAGCAAGATCTTGGTTTTGAGGAGGAGCTCATGGAGAAGCAAGCACCAAACCCACCTATCACACCAAGGAGATCTTCAAGGGCAAAAGTGGAGCCATCAAGGCTCACATATCAAGGCAAAGGACAACAAGTTGAGGGTATCTCATCCACTTCTTATGCTTTATCTAGTTTTGAAGAACCGTCTAATGTTGAAGATGCATTGAACTCCAAAGAATGGTATAAAGCTATGTTGGATGAGTATGATGCCTTTATTGAGAATGAAACTTGGTTGCTTGTTGAGAGACCTCAAAGGAATGTAATAGGATGCAAGTGGGTCTTCAAGCTTAAGCCGAATGCAAATGGGAGTGTTAACAAACATAAAGCAAGATTAGTTGCAAAAGTTTATGCTCAAGAGAGAGGGATAGACTATGAGGAAACTTTTGCACCCGTGGCCAAGATGGTCACAATAAGGCTAATCATTGCACTTGCATCACATTTTGGATGGATTCTATGTCAAATGGATGTCTCTAATGCTTTCTTGAATGGTTTTTTGGAAGAAGGTATCTATATGGAGCAGCCACAAGGGTTCATCAAGCATGGAATGGAGAACAAAGTATGCCATCTCCAAAGAAGCATCTATGGCTTGAAGCAAGCCTCGAGATCTTGGAATTCAAGACTACATTGCTATCTTATTTCACTTTCTTTTGTTCAAAGTGAATATGATCCTACTCTTTACATTAAGTTTGATGATGTTGGTATTGTACTTTTACTCATTTATGTAGATGACATCATCATTAGTGAAAATAGTGTTGATGGTATTGAAAAAATCAAGATAGATCTATCCTTAGAGTTCAAGATGGTAGATCTAGGGTGTCTTCACTTCATCTTAGGCATAGAAGTACTTAGAGGGTCTGATTTTATCTCTATAAGTCAAGTAAACTATGCTCAAAGTCTTTTGAAGAAGTTTAAGATGGAAGTATGCAAAAGTGTTGACACACCAATGGAGCAAGATGTAAAAGTGCCAAATGAAGATGATGAAAGATCCTTCATGGACATCACTTTGTTTAGGCAACTTATAGGTTCCTTAATGTGGATCACTATAACTAGACCAGATCTTAGCTTTAGTGTATGTAGGTTGAGCCAATCCATGCAAAAGCCATTGAATATCCATTGGAAAAAGGCTAAGAGGATTCTAAGATACATCTCGGGTACATTGGATTTTGGGATTCTATATAGAAGAGATGTGATTAACCTTCATGCATTTAGTGATTCAGATTTTGCAGGGGACAAGAGGGATAGGAAATCAACAAGTGCCTATTCAACTTTCATAGGAGAAGGTGTGGTTTCATGGCTTTCAAAAAAAGCAAGAAACTATATCTCTATCTTCAACCGAGGCCGAGTACAAAGCTTTGACAACCACTACAAAGGAGGTACTTTGGATCAAGAGATTATTGGTGGAACTAAAGATCATGGATTCAGAGGAGGCACCAATCATCTACAATGACAATATATCAGCCCAACACCTTGCATCTAACCCAATCTTCCATGCAAGATCTAAGCACATTGAGATATGCCATCACTTTGTGAGAGAAATGGTGCAAGCCAAGGAGATTGCTTTGGAGCATGTTCCAAGCAATGAATGTGTAGCTGATCTACTTACTAAACCACTTCAAAAGACACCTTTTATGCAGTTCAGATCATCACTTAGAGTGATTAGTAAAGCAATGATTGAACCAAGCTAGATAGTGAGGAGGAGTGTTAAAAATTCACAATTCTAGCTTGACCAGTTTTGGTCATATGACTTGTAAATAGTTAGATGGTCATGATGTGGCTTGTCACACGTGCCAAATAGCATAGGATTCCATTCATAAGGATGTTCTCAAGTAGACCGAAGTGTTAGAACCTTTGGAATGAGTCCAAATTATGCTTAGATACAAGGGAGAAAAAATAGGAGCTATTTTTGGTAATTTTTGCATTGTTGAGGGATCTCCAAGATTCCAACCCTAACTTGGTAGGGATGAAAGATCCACCAAAATTAGCATTAGGGATAGGTTTAGGGCTACTCATACCTGCCCAAAACCGTGATGGATCATGTATATATAGGTGATGATATCTCACCAAAATCAATCAAGCAATTTCATGTTTTTTCTCTCATAATGGTGCAATTGCTCTCTATGTTCATAATTGTTTGAGTACTTGTGATTACTAATGATTATAGGATTGAATGTAGGTCTGGTGTACAGTACTCAGACTGTGGGAGGCCGTACTTTCACACGTGTGAAGCCTTCTTCAAGGATTTGGGCCATTTAGTGAGGTTCAAGCATAGATTTTTGATGGATTTTGATGGTTCAACTTGTGCTAATCTTATGAAATCATAATCTATTGTTTCCCTCATCATTTCAAGTGTTTTAGGATCCTTATTTGCTGTAATTTTTACATAGAGTATATATTCCACATAACTCAAGAAAAGTAAGAGTCATTCCAAAATCTTTCCATTAAGAAAATACTGGATTTAGGAATGAATACTTTCAAAACATGATTCTTTAACTGAACAAGATTCAAGTTCTATAAACAACTGGTAATTAAAGACTGAACGCATATCAAAATGACAATCATCTACAACTACAAAAAACTTGAGATTACAATCCAAAATCACATCTAGATACCCAAAGTCCTGCTGAAAATAAATTCAGTTATTATTCTTGGATTCATTATGATTCGTTATCCAATTGAGCTCTCTGGGATACAATCACAAATAAGTTGAGTTTATTCCTTAACTAAGGAATACTCTATCCCAAGAATAATGTATATCCAATGCACATAATTTTAACTGATGAACCCAAATGATTCACTAATCATGCGTCTTACAAGCTATATAGTTCAAAGACCATCAGTTCCCAGTAAATCCACATCACACTGATCGTTTTGCCAATTAACTTCATCCTGGAGTGATCGACTACTCAAGTTAATTGCCAATGATTCAGAAATCTCAAATGTCTAGGTGAAGAATTCAATTATACTAGTATAACACCACAAGTTAGATCCTTACCATGTTGGATTATTCTCCTTTTTACCAATCGTCTAATCGATTTTAATCTTCATCCATTGTTTATCCAGTTCTGTGGATTTTCCCCTGTGTTTACACAGTCTACAGAATTACAAGTGTTTTTACACAATCTGTAGAATTACACGGAGTTTATGGCAGTGTCACATTTTTCACCTGACAGAAATCTTGTGTAAAATCATAGTGTCGCATTTTTCGCTTTTTTCAAAGAGCCTCAAATGTTAAGGAAATGACTCTGGCAAAGTGCGGGACAACCCTAAATGAGATTTAAGGGCACCTTCACCTTTTTTCGCTTTTTTGCAAAGTCGCCTGTGGCTGTTTTAGTTCATTTATGCAAGGCTATAGTTTTGGTTCATTTATGCAAACAGAACATTTACAACCAATTTCACCACTTATCAGCAATCAATGACAAGGACCGGATGGATGCCAACGGATCATCAGCCAACTGGCAATCGCAATTGACGACCTAATTTCTTAGTATTCATATTGTGTTGTTCATATTCATACAGATTAATTCATTGAAAATCAGAATTATCTAGAGTGTTTGAATAGTTAGCTCTCTCTCTCGAGCCTGCGAGCTTGAACACTCCTAAGCACTCTAGCTCACTTCTTAGAGTTGTTTTAGAGGTTGCTATTGTGCTACTGCTCATCAGCATTGCGCATTAATTCAGACTTTCATTTTTAGCCGCTCAAAGATAGCGTAGAGTACATAGCTTCAATCCGCAACTTATTGTACTCATGTACTTCTGTTTCGTTTTGAATCAATACTATTCTTTATTGCGTTCAGTTTCGTCTCAAACTGTATGCGTTTTTGTATTTCTTCACAACTAATTATTTGTCTGATAATATTCGATGCTTAATTGTTTGGCTACGTAATCACTGTAGTATTGACGATTTCAAAGTTAGTTATTATAAGTTCAAACATGATTTCTATCACTATTGTCTTGTTTGAAATTGATAGGCGTAGTCATGCATTGGAAAGATGAAGATAGTTTATTCTGCCATGCACGAAAGGTTTTCTTTCTAGACAGACGAATTATTTTCATTCGTTTCTTTTTGAGCTAGACCTATCTTCTGCATACCACTTTCCAACATGGTATCAGAGCTGTTTCACTACTTCTTTATCTGATTCCAATATGATACCAGAGCGAAAGCTCTAATACTTCATTTTTTTTGTGATATCAAATTGATATCATACTCTTTAGTTTTTTTTTCAACCTTTCAGTATCAAAGAATTGATTTCTTATTGTTGGCATTACCACATCTTAGCATCATTGATACAATTGACAGACTAAGTTCCAGATGGAGTCTCAAAGTAAAGCAAGTCTTATAACAAACAAGCTGAATGGATCCAATTATTATTTGTGGTAATTTAAGATAAAGTGAAAATTGAAGGATGGTAAAGCTTTCGCGCTTATTATCCTCAATATATGAGATACACAAAAATTTGCCTTGCATCTCTACTCATCACTGGCAGGGCAAATTTTTTTTGCCTTTTTCTTGCCCTGCCTGCGGTGGAATCGGGCAAAGAAAATGCATCTGAGATGAGATGAGACAGTGCTTCATGTGATAATCTGAGCTTAGACTTAGTCACTTGGCAAGCTTCTGTTACTCTATGGTGCACATGACTCTCCTCTGGAGAATATCTTTGAACACGCACTAAACAGCTTACGGCAGAATGTTTAGCTAAGGATGAAACATGAAATATTTTAGCAGCGATGTCTGGAATGGCTTGAGGGTGTTGGCTTATTCAATAGCTCCACGATTGCAGCAGTCATACCAGATTCGACAGCCTTAACTATATTTATGGTGGGCAAGCATATGCCCATAACTGCCCTAAGAATAGCTAATGTTAAAGTATCTGTGTAGTTTTGTTGCAGTACTCTAGTGAATTTTTCAAACAACCCACTGATGGAACCTATCACGAGCCTCAGTTCACGGCTCTTAGCAAGATTTTCTAGAAGAATTGTTGCATCCAAATTTGACTGGGAAGTAGATCCCTCACGGAGAAAGTTGGAAACGCACTCCAAGCAGTTATGGGAGCTTAACGCGATGGGTAGCAACGACAGAATTGCTACAGCATGTTTAGAAGCTGGCTAGAGGCAAAAAAATTTGCCTTGTAGCTAGCGCGAGTAGAGCTACAAGGCAAAATTTTACCTTGTCAGAAAAAATGCCCTCCCTCATCTCTACTCGTCGGCGAGTGGAAATGGAGGGCTTTTTTTTTTTTGCCCTGCCAGCGATCTGGTGGGGCAAATTTTTTTGGTTTTTTTCTTGCGCTACAAAGTTTGAAACTCCTAGGATACCTTGAAACAATTGTATTACATGGCCTTAACTATACCCTAGGGCAGCTTCAGGTTACATATTTTGCACAAGTTTTCCAATTTTGTTTGATTCTAAGCAATTAATGCAATCAATTTTGGACATAATTTTGAGGGGTATCTTGAATTTGGTTGCATAGGAGAAAACGTAAACTTTGAAACCTCTCATGAATGGATTTGGAGCTTCAAAACAAAAATTGGAGGTAAGGGTTTCCTCCATACATTGAAACCTCTAGTTTCGAATTTAGTAAAAAAATTTCTTGTCAATTATAGTGGTTGTACATCTCATAACTCCTCACCGCTTGAAAGTTATGGATGTTCGAAATTAGGTCAAAATTTCCAACCAAAGTTACAACTTGAAAATTGGACCACCGCTTAGCAATTATTACTCACAATTTGTCCAACCCCTCTAGCAAATCAACACATAGAATGTAGAAATCTTGATCAACCTATGATCTATCCTCAATCTAATGATTCTTGCCACTTCCTAAGATTGAAACAAACTCAAATGAAGTTCAGTAACCTCACAACCTAGAGATCCGATCAAAATTAGGGTTTTGACAAAATTACAAATTTTTGATTATTTCAAATTCTACATGCAATTGCTTAAAACTTGATATGCAACTTGTAGCCTCAAGTGAGGCCTATCTAATGCATCCAAAATCGGCTATTTCCAGTAATTTGTGGTGTGAAATCGAAATTCAACAGATTTTATTGTCGAAATTGGGTGGGCCTTCAATGGATACAATTTTTTTTGTCTTTTTCGCCTGTTCAAATTTACTTGTATTTATGTAGACTAAGTAACTGTCGCTTTTCTGGAAGTGTTGCAAAACGCCAATGGTGAAAAAGTTGACAAAATTTTCAAAATTCACACGTGTGGGGAATGTCCACAAGTATGATTGATCTTGATTAAGCTTTGTGATTAGCACAGTAACCTGATTCTAGATTGTTTAGCAAGATCTAGTTCAGAAGAAATGGCTTAACCACAATCTAGCATGCTAAGCATCAGATTATGATAGCAATGAATCAAAGAATGACCAAAAGTACAAGATTTCAATGTATTAGCGTTAGCTTCAACACGAGTTAGAGAGAGAAAGCTCGAGAGATAACAAGCAAAATAGTTTAGATCCAAAATGCTTCTTGGTTTCCAAGGGGAGGCTCGAACCTAAGACCAAAGAAACTTTGGATGTCAAGCTAACCAACTAAGCCAACCCCATTGGTTTAAATCCAAAATGGCATGATGTAGCTACAAAACTTTGGTTCTTCATCATTGATTGTGAGGAGAGCTACACATATTTATGGAGTTTGAGGTAGCTCGAGGTAGAACCACATCTATCCATTCCAAAATGACAACTAAAGTGACATTTAGAGTCTATGTGACATTTGTCACTTGCCATGCATGAAATTCTACCAACTTTTTACAAGTGCACTAGTTCTAACTAACAAAGTACAAATCATCATGCATGTGTCCATTACACTTTGTGCATTTCACCATGGATCACTTACAATTAATGCATGTGAGTGAATTGCCACGAGTTTCTACAAGCATGACTTTGCCAATTCTATGTCTACAAACTATATGCAAGTTGTATTCTTCAATCTTGACTTTACATAACCATGTAGCTTGAGTTCTATATAGGCCAAACTTGGCATTTTGCATTTATGAGCTACATACTTGCATGGTACAACATTTGTAGCAAGCCAAGAAATCAATATAGATTCGTTTTTCCAATTTTAACACTCCCTCTAAAAATAATCTATATTGATTTGAACATGGATCTTGGTATAACTCCAAGATTGGTTCTATGCTTGATGAAGGAACTTTTGCTCAAAGGTTTGGTGAGCATATCAGCAATGCAAGATGATGTGTCGATGTGCTCCAAATTGATTTCCCCTCCAATGAGCTTCTCTCTCACGAAGTGATGTGCAACTTCGATATGCTTGCTCCTTGCATGGAATATCGGGTTGTTGGCAAGGGCTTGGGCTGAAATGTTGTCACACATGATCATAGGTAGATCCTCTTCCAAGATTATCTTTAGTTCCACTAGTAACCTCTTGATCGAAAGCACTTCCTTTGTTGTTGTAGTGAGTGCCTTGTACTCAGCTTCACATGATGAGAGTGATACAATATCTTGCTTTTTGGAAAGCCAAGATATCAAGTTTCCTCTAAGATAAATGACATAAGCACTTGTAGATTTTCGATTTGCTCTATCACTTGCAAAATTCGAGTTAGAATAACCAATAATAGAAAGATCTTCACTTTTATACAATAAACCAAAATCAAAAGTTGAAGATATATATCTAAGCACTCTCTTGGCCATTTTCCAATGATAGATAGTAGGATTTTGCATAGCCTGGCTCAACTTATGAACACTAAAGCTTATGTTAGGTGGTTATTGTGAGCAAATTAAGGAGCCTATAAGACTTCTAAAAAGTGTGATGTCCACGAAGGATCTTTCATCACCTTTGTTAGAATCCTTTACATTTTGCTCCATAGGTGTTTCTATACTCTTATAATTCAACATATTGAACTTCTTTAACATTGAAAAAGCGTACTTGGATTGACATACAAAAGCTTTATCTTTAAGAAAGTCAATCTCTAATCCTAGAATATAGTGAATTTTTCCAAGATCTTGCATCTTGAACTCTTTTCCAAGTGCGATCTTGGTTTCCTAACTAACTTGATACTACTTCCTGTTTGAATGATATCATCAACATAAATAAGAAGAATGACAATATCTTTATCAAAAAACTTGACATATAAGGAAGGATCATAGTTACTAAGATTAAATCCTAGTGACTCAAGAAAGGTGCTAAGTTGAGAAGACCATGATCTTGGAGCTTGCTTCAATCCATATAAACTTTTGAAGAGCAAGCAAACTTTTTCTTTATCATGGATGAACCCAATAGGCTGATCCATATCAATCTCTTCTTTTAGATACCCATTTAGAAATGCATTAGAGACATCTAGTTGAAGAACTTGCCAATTGAATAATCAAGCAAGAGAATTTATGATTCTAATTGATACCATCTTTGCAACTGGGACAAAGGTCTCCTCATAATCAAGTCCATAAACTTGAGCAAAACCTTTAGCACAAAGCCTAGCCTTGTACTTGTTGATTGTGCCATCTTGATTATACTTGACTCGAAAAACCCACTTGCAACCAATTATGTGCTTGTTGGATGGAAGATCCACAAGCTCCCATGTCTTATTGGCCATCAAAGCTTCATATTCCTCCTTCATGGCAAGGTACCATTCCTTCGAGTTGAGTGCATCATATACATCCTTCGGCTCCTCATGAGAAATAACTAGTGGAGTTGATTTCCACTTGCTTGCCTCTATCTTCATAGGTAAGTCTTCTAGGCTCGGATCTTTCTCTTTGAGATCTCCTTGGTGAAAAGATTCGAGGTGACTCCTCCTCAATTCTCGGCCCCATCTCTCCATGATAATATTCAAGGGTGATGATTGGAGTATCTTTGTGAGAATCTTTGAACTCGGCCTCCTCAAGAATGTATTTTTGATCTTCATGAAATACAACATCCCTACTCTCAATTGTAGTTGAGGTAGAGGGAACATAGCTTCTATAAGCTTTCTTGTTGGATGCATATCCAACCATGATCCGTTTAATAGAATTAGGATCATCTCTTTTCCTTGTTTCCAAGGGCACATTAACAAATTGCACATATAGTTTGCACAATTTATAGCTTCACCCCAATAATCAATAGGCAAAGAAGCTGCTACTCGAATTGCTTTAGCACATTCACATAAAGATCTGTTTTTCCTCTCAGCTACTCCATTTTGAGATGGAGAATAAGCACAAGAAAACTATCTCTTTATTCCTTCACCTTCATAGTATTCATGAAACTTGTTGGAGATGTATTCATCTCCTCCATCACATCTTAAATCTTTAACTTTAAAAGAAAACTGTTTCTCAACATAAGCTTTGAAGATTAGGAAGTGATCAAAAACCATTGCCTTTGAAGAAAGTAGATACAACCAAGTATATCTAGTAAAGTCATCAATAAAGGTGACAAAACATGTTGCACCACCAATATTTTTAGAAGATGAAAAATGTACATCTGAGTGTATAAGCTTTAAAGGATGAATAGTCTTTATAAAAGACTTCTGATATGGCTTTCAGTGTGACTTTGCAATGGCACAAACCTCACAAGGCTTGAAATCTTTAGAAAGAGATTTTGGAAGACCAATAGCCTTCACCTTCTTAACCATAGAAGACATAGATTTAGAGTTAGGATGACCCAAACTTCTATGCCACAGCTCCTCCTTAGATAACAAAGCAACTTCACAAAGGTTTGCATTCTCATAAGAATTCAACTTCAAAATTCCACCACATCTAGATCCATCAACAAGGATCTCATCTTTTCTCTTGATAAAACAAGTATTGGAGTTGAACTTTACATCACAACCATTATCAAGAAACTTTTCCACACTAATTAAGTTCTTTATGAGTTTTGGAATGAAAAGAACATTAGAAAGTGCAAGAACTTTTGAAGAAGCAAGTTTCAATGGAATGTTGCCAATTCCTTCTATTGGGCACTCATGATCATTAGCTATGTAAATAGATCTCTTGAGTCCTTTGAAAGGTAAGATTGAGTCAAATGACTCCTTTGAACAACACATATGTGAAGAGGCTCTACTGTCTATGTACCAAGCTCCATCTTTCTTGAAAGGTGATGAAGAAAAACTGACACCATAAGCGATCTTTCTCCATCACTTGCAATAGAATCTTCTTCAATCTCTTTGGAGAGATTAGCTTGCTTGAGCTGGTTTTTCTTCTTGAAGCAATTAGAGGCATAGTGCCCCTTCTTGCCACAGAAGAACCACTTCACTTTCTTCTTCTTGGTCTTTGAGTTAGAAGGATGAGATGTATCATCCTCTTCACCATCTTTGTCTCGATCTTTGGGTTTGTCTTTGTTGGATGCTTGAGAAAACTGGTTCTTACTCCTTCCTTTCTGCTTGCCTTTGACAAAGAGGGCTTTGTCACTTATACCATGCTCGAGTTTATTCATCCTGGAGAGTTTATAGCTTTGTCTAGATTCTTCAGAAATAAGAATTCCTTGGAGAGTTTCTAGATTAGGCAGCTTCTCTTTAATAGCAAAAGACTGAACAAGATTATCATAGTCATCTCTCAAGCCATTCGATATGACTTGAACTAGCTCATCTTGGTTAATAGTAACACCAACACAAGAAAGCACTCTCATAACATAGTTAGATGCACTCTCTTCACTTCTTTGAAAACTTTGGAAAATCTGATTCCTAAGAGTGAATATTCTAGAAGTATTATTTGCTTCATAGATGGTCTCTAGTGCATCCCAAGCTTCTTTGGCTGTAGTGCAAGATCCTATCTCTCTCAAAATTTCATTAGATACATTCATCTTAATGAAATGTAAAGCCATTCTAGCTCTTTTCTTATACTTAAGAATTTCAGCCTGTGCTTGAGGCTCCTCCTCAACACCAAGCACAATATCCATAACATCTTGGAGTATCAAAATAGACTCCATTTTGAACTTCCAAATTGATAATTAGAAGTGTTTAGTCTTTCAATGGCTTCTAGAAGATATCCTCCCTGAGATGCCATTTTAATGAAGACTTCTTAGTTATTGGACTGAGATATGTTTGAGCTTGTTCCAATTAGACTTAAAGTTGCTGCTCTCTTTCACTATAGGTATTTTCAAGGATGTACTTCCTTCCTATGTGAAACACTTGCAACTGTATTTGAGATGACTCTCAAATATTTCACAAAACAAGTTATCTAGATCGGACACACAAAGTGGATTGAGACACTTTGGCTAGTTTGAATCCCTTTACTTTATGCATAAGCAGGCCTTGGGCCCTTTTTTATTCATTAGTGACATTCAGACTATATGGTTGGCCTTTGGCCTTATTATTCATTATTAGGCCATTTGGACATATTACTGGAGAGTGGGGGCCTTCTTGGAGGGCGCACTATTATCCCTCCCAGTTGGGCCCTAGCCACTGGAAGCTTCCTTTTAGGGCTTCCTCTTGGCTATAAGTAGGGAAACTGTGTCATTTGTCATTCAACTGATGATATTGATCTCTCTCTTTAGCCTCCTTAATCTCTCTCTTTCCTGCTTTCTAGGGTTAAGTCTTGCTTATGTGCTGCTTTCATAGCTTAAGTCTTGCTTATGTGAAGCTTTCATAGCTTAGCTCTAGATCAGTTGTGGCTCTATTCGTAACTTGGTATCAGAGCACTTTTCTGAGCACAATCTGGAATTTTTTTTCTTGCTGCCTTACCTTGCTCCTCCATCGCTATTCCTACAGCTCCATTGCCGCTTTGACAACCCTGTTCCATCGCTGCTCCTTCCACTCCTTCCTGCCCAGTGCTCTCCCTGTTTTGTCCCCTCTTTTCCTTGCTGCCCAACGCTCCTCCTCTTCCTTTCCATCGCTGTCCATGCCTTCCGACTTGTCACTTTCATCTGATATTTTTCCAGTTTGCAGCCATCTTCCACAGTTAGTTCCCTGACTGTCCAACGCCCATCCTCATCCAAAAACTACCCAATTCCGACATCATTTGCTATTCCAAACAGCTAAAATTCTTCAACTTGTAAATCTCTGTCTCAACACTCCCAACTTGTCACTTTTGCCTATTTTTTTCTCCAATTCCAGCCATCTTTTACAGCTTATCAAAAGGCTGTTGCGTGCTCATTTTCCACCATATTTTCAAGAATTCTGACTCCGTTTAGTCTTTCAAATTCACATTGTATCCCTGGCTGTCCAGCACATTTTTACAGCTTCTCCATTGTTCATTGTTGTCTGGTTTTTTTTTCAGTTGTGATAATATTGGTTGTAATAGGCTAATTTGGGATGACGACAAGAGTCCGCTCCCTCAAGTTTTTGTCTATTCCTTCCGCTATCATTATGGGACATTTACCCACCCCGAGTGAGACTACTCAGGAAACCTTATCCGATCAATTTTGTCACATGGATGAGACCCTTTCTGGCCTCGTTCTTCGCTTCGATTCAGTTATGACCGGCTTTGCTACTATGCAGTCACAGATTGATTCTTTACAGCCTCATGGTCCTGGTAAAGCTCCTGTTTTTCTTACATTTGGGACTCCCCCTCCATTTGGATTCCATCTTCTTCTGCTAGTCAGCCTGGTGGTGGACCGTTCATTCCATCTAACCCACCTCCTAGTTTCTTTCCTCATTCCCCCCTTCCTGAGCCACACTTTGCTCGCGACTTTCATGATAGGGTACAGCTTGCTACCTATTCCGGTTCCTCCGACGGGAACTTATTAGAGAATTGGTTTGCTAAGCTTGACACATATTTTTAGATTTACCCTTAGACTGAACCTCAGAAGATCCAGTTGGCTGCTTTACATTTAGATGGACGTGCCGCCACGTGGTGGCGAGTTTATAGAGTTGATCCTAATCGGGAAGGGCTCCATGTATGGCATACTTTTCGCCGTGACCTCCGCCATGCTATGATTGATCCTCAGTGGCTTGACCGCCAACGTGATATATTTTGTAATCTCACTCAGACCAGTGATCTTGCTTCTTATACAGATCACTTTATGGAGCTTTCTTATCTTTTCACAGATCTACAGCCCACTGAGCTTATTTCTCATTACATTGTTGGGTTTCGTGGTGCTTTACGTTGTGATGTTTCTTCCTTCCGTCCTACCACACTTGTTGAGGCAATGTCTCTTGCCAGTACTTTACAGCATAAGTACTCTGACACCCTTCCTTCCTGCTTCTCCCGACCCTGTCCTTCTGCTTCATCTTTTCCCGCTACATTCACCCCTACACCGGCCCCTTCTGTTCCAACTCTCTCCATTGCCTCTTCACCTCCTTGTCTTCCGACTCCTCGACCTGCTTTTGTCCGACGTTACACGTCTGCAGAGTTCATTGTTCTTCAGCAGAAGCATCTTTGCTTTCGTTGTAAGAGTCCTGACCATCTTGCATGTGATTGCCGCCAGCCTCTCCCTACTACTACTACTGTTTTTTACCATGAGGGCACTACTCCAGATGATTCCGATATCTACATTCATATTTCTGATGAGCCTGACTTATCCTCTGAGCCTTCCCCTGATTTACTTCCTGCTACTTGCCATGCTCAACTTGCCTATGCTACGTGGACAGGGCGTCCTGGTCCTCGTTCCATTCGGTTACCTATGCATATTACAGGTCGTGAGTATATTGCTTTAGTTGATACCGGTAGCACTCATTCTTTTATTAGCAGTTATATCACTAGTCGGATCCGTGCTTCACCTGTTCCTGCTTCCCAGCCTCTCACAGTTGAGGTTGCCAATTCTCATTCTTTTCCTAGTTCTCAGATGTTTCAGCGTTTACCATACCGCATTGGAGATTTCTCTAGACAAGCAGATCTTTACATTAACCCTATGGAGCGTTATGATCTTATCCTTGGTGCTGATTGGTTTGCATCTCTTGGAGCCGTTACACTGGACTTGACACAATAGACCTTGACATTTGTACATGATGTAGTTACACACTCACTTGTGGGCATTGATTCTCAGGGAGACTTCCAGTTGATTACTGGGAAGCAGTTTATTCATAGTCTGCCGAAGGCTCATTGTGCTGCCTTATTATGTGTTCAGCGGGCAGTACAAGTTCCTCCAGTTTCTACACCAGTAGCTATTCCTCAGGTGATTTCTGACTTATTATATTAGTATGCTTTTGTCTTTTCAGAACCTACGACACTACCACCATTACGTGACGTGAACCATCATATTGATTTGCGTCCTGGTTCTACTCCTCCCTCCCGTCCCCCTTATCGTATGTCTCGATCTGAACGTGATGAGCTTGAGCTCCATATTACTGCATTGTTAGATCAGGGTTTCATTGTTCCATGGTACCAAACGCCTTTGTATTGATTACCGTGCTTTAAATAAGTTGACTATTCGTAATCAGTACCCTATTCCACACATGGATGACCTCTTTGACCAGCTCGGTACCTCTAAAATCTTTTCCAAGATAGAGCTTCGTTCTGGATATTACCAAATCAGGCTGCACCCTTCTGACGAACATAAGACTGCTTTCTGTACTCATCTTGGTTTATATGAATTCGTGTGCTTCCTTTTGGTGTTACCAATGGCCCTCCTACGTTCCAGAATGTGATGAATAACGTCTTGCGTCCACTTCTTGGTCATTGTGTCTTGGTTTAATTTGATGATATTCTTATTCTTAGTCAGTCTCTTGCTGAGCATGTTGCCCATCTTTCCTCTGTCTTTCAGTTACTTGTATACCACCAGTTATTTGCTAAGTTGTCTAAATGTTCTTTTGCTGTTTCTAAAATCGAGTTTCTTGGTTTTCTTATTTGTAATGGTCACATTCGTCTGGACCCTCATAAGGTTCAGGCCATCCATGTTTGGCCTATACCTACTGATATTCATCATGTTCGTATGTTTCTTGGGTTAGCCACTCACCTTCGTCGTCTAGTTCCTCATTTTGCCACTATCGCAACTCCTCTTCATGCACTTTTGAAGAAGTCTAGTACTTTTCTTTGGACTCCTGATTGTCAGACATCGTTTGATACTCTTCGTCGTGCTGTTGTTGATACTGCCGTTATGTGTTTACCACAGTTTGATCAAAAGTTTCTTGTTGAGACTGATGCTAGTAATGTTGGTTTGGGTGCTTTACTTCGCTAGTCACAATGTATTATTGCTTATGAGTCGCGTCGTCTTCGCTCTTATGAGCAACGTTATTCTGTGCATGAGAAAGAGCTTCTTACTATTATCTATGCTCTTAAGAAGTGGCGTCATTATCTATATCGAGTCCCATTTCACATTATTACTGATCACCAGTCTTTACGTTATCTGTTTTCTCAACGTGACCTTAGTGATCGTCAATTTTGTTGGTTGCAATTTTTACAGTCTTTTAATTTCTCCATATTGTATCGTCCTGGTCGTGCTAACACTGCTGCTGATGCATTATCTCATCTTCCAGCTTTGTTAAATACACTCATTTCTACTATTCCTCCATGGTTTGATGCTCTACCTGCAGCATACCTTACATGTTCTGATTTTCGTGATGTTTATAGTTCTGTCCCACCTATTTCGTCCAGTCCTCATCAGGTTTACTCCATTATTGACAATTATCTTTATCATTATGATTCTCTTTGTATTCCTAGTCCTTTGGGTATCCGTTCCCAGTTGTTGTCAGATGCTCATTCCTCTACTGTTGGGGGTCACTTTGGTTTTCAGAAGTCTTATGCTCATCTCAAAGACCATTTCTATTGGCCCTCTCTTCGATCTGAGCTTGCTGTACTTATTCGTACCTGCCCTTTCTGTCTTCGTAATAAGTACTCCCGTGCTAAATCTGCTGGTTTGCTCCAGAGTTGGCCTATTCCTCATTGCCAGTGGACTGATATATCTATGGACTTTATCCTTGGCCTTCTCCATACCCAGCGTGGTCACGATTCATGTATGGTGGTAGTTGACAGGTTCTCGAAACATGCACATTTTATCCCAGTTCGTAGTACTATCACAGCAGAGTAGTGTGCACGTTTGTTCCTATCAGAGATTCTCCACCTGCATGGATTTTCTCGTACTATCCTTTCTGATCGGGATAGTCAGTTTACATCTATATTCTGGACAGAGCTTATGCATATTTTGGATGTTCAACTTTTTATGGGTTCTGCTTATCATTCTACTTCTGATGGGCAGTCTGAGGTCCTTAACATGATCCTTGAAAATTATTTACGCCATTTTGTTACTCCTTCAGGGAAGAATTGGGATCAGCATTTATGTTTAGCAGAGTATAGCTATAATAGCTCTGTTAGTACCAGCACAAGTGTCTCTCCATTTTTATTATCTCATGGCTATGCACCTCTTTTACCTGGCATTCCTCTTCCTCCTGAGGATACACCTGTTACACTTGCCTCCTTTCTATCAGGTGCTCCAGAGCTTATCACCCGGGCCAGTTCTCATTTACAGTATGTTCAGCAGCGTTATCAGGCCTCAGTTGATCATCACCGCTGCCATGTTGAGTTTCAGCTTGAAAATATGGTTTATCTACGCTTATGGTTTGCACGTCATCATTTTGTCCAGGGCCATGCTTCTACTGAGAAGTTTGCACCACGTTATTATGGTCCTTATCGCATTGTGGAGGTTCTTAGTCCAGTTACATATCACTTACAGCTTCCTGCTTCCACACGCGCCTGTGATGTATTTCATGTCAGTTTATTACGTGCTGCTATTGAGGATGACGCTCCTTGTGATGCTAAGTTTCCTACTGCTCCAAAGTTATTTCCATTTTTACCTGATGTTATATTACAGGTCCGTCTATACCATAGTCGACGCCGCCGGCAGATTCAGTTTTTGGTCCAGTGGGATGGTCGTCCTATTGAGGAGGCCACATGGGAGCCTATTGATGTCTTTTATCATACACCATTACTTGTGGATCAGGCTCGTGCTCTTGCTGCACTTGTTGATTCCTCTACATCAGATGTTCCTCTAGTTGTTGATGCACCAGGGCTTGCTGCTACTTGATCCGGTTATCTTTTCAGCAGTTGGGTCTTTTTTTTGTGTCGGGGAGAGTTATGGACTCGGCTCATTACATTCGTCGCGTCCATTTACATTCACAGTCACTTTACTTTATGCATAAGCAGGCCTTGGGCCCTTTTTTTATTCATTAGTGACATTCAGACTATATGGTTGGCCTTTGGCCTTATTATTCATTATTAAGCCATTTGGACATATTACTGGAGAGTGGGGGCCTTCTTGGAGGGCACACTATTATCCCTCCCAGTTGGGCCCTAGCCACTGGAAGCTTCCTTTTAGGGCTTCCTCTTGGCTATAAGTAGGGAAACTGTGTCATTTGTCATTCAGTTGATGATATTGATCTCTCTCTTTAGCCTCCTTAATCTCTCTCTTTCCTGCTTTCTAGGGTTAAGTCTTGCTTATGTGCTGCTTTCATAGCTTAAGTCTTGCTTATGTGAAGCTTTCATAGCTTAGCTCTAGATCAGCTGTGGCTCTATTCGTAATTGTTCATTACTTCAATATCAGTCTTAATCTTCAATGTCTTGTGTAGGATGCTCAAAACAATGGATTCAGAACAAAGCAAGATTGAATCAAATCAAAATGTTGTCACTCGGATTTTGGACCTATCCCTATCCTCTTTAAGAGATTATAACTCTTTCTAGACACATTAGATTAATTTGGTTTCAATTTTTATGAAAAGTACATATCATAAGCTTTCATTAAGCTATAACACTGCTATTTTTGGATCTATAAACAACGAGAACAAAAGGACTGAAAATCTCTAATTTTCACAAGTGTAAAATTCCAAAATTTCGTACTACCACTTTTCAGGTCTGAAAATTCAGTTCCAATATGATTTGATCCAAATATACTTCAGAGAAAGGTGAGAAAAAGTGCAAAACTACTTTTTTGCTTGATTTAGCTCTCAGTTTCTTGTACAATCAAAGATGTTAGCATGCAAAGCTTAATTTGGTGGCTCCATCTTGATACTCAAGGTTCTTCTTGGAGTCCTCGGGTCTTGAGCTTGCTCCTCCACTTGACTTGACTCCAAAACATCAATGAATTGAATAATGTGTTGATCCAAAGGTGCTTCTTCAAGTTTACAAATCTTCCACTCTTGAAAGATCACATTTCCACCATTGACAAATTCTTTGGTTGAAAACAAGTAGATTCTACAATCTCTACTTGAAGAGCAAAACACTACCATTATTCCTATCATTGAAATAGGATAATCTTTGGTCCTTACATTGGAATGATCATGCTTAAAGCATGTGGACCCAAAGATTTTCAATACAAATGATGTTTCATCTTTTATGACACTATTCAAACTATTACAAAAATACTTATCCAATGAAATTGCTTTATCAACAACAAATGTAGATTTCAAAGCATCTCATTTCATTGTCTTGTCATACAAAGTAATAAACACCATAAATCTTAAAGGTAAGAAACAAGTCACCTCATGTCTACTAATACTTTCCAAAAAGTATCCAAAGATAGTAGACTCTCCAATGCTCACCACCCTTGCAAGATGCACACTTGAATGGACAATTTGCATGCAATTTGATGACTCGGACATTGTCATTGAGTACTCCCTTGGAACTCTCATGCTTTGAGGCTGATCCTCAAGATCTTCCTCCTTTTGATGCTCCTCCTCAATGCAAGCAAGATCACACTTTGCCAAGATCTCCTCTTGAGTGATCTCCTCCTTTGCCAAGCTCATTCTTTCAAAAGCAACACTAGCTTCCAACTTAAACAATCTTCCATGTTTAAATCCCTTTGCAATGCAAACATCATTCTTCAAGATGAAGCAAACACCATGCTTAAAGTGGACATCCAAACCACTTTCTAATAATAGACCAACACTAAGCATATTCTTGGTGATTGACGGTACATAAAGGACATTTTCTAGATCCATGCATTTTGAGGATTCTAGATACCACACGTGTGTACTACAGGCTGTAGTACGGCCTTCAACCTGAGAAACAAGTAGAAATTGATTTGGTTTCATTTGGATCACAAAAACTCAATGTACATAGTGAACTAGCTTGAGATTGCCAATGAGCTCCAAAAATTTTCTATCTTCTCACTATGGAGAGAGGGCATACATAGCAAATTCGACTTCCTTCTTGAAGTTAGGTGGATTTCCAGCATGTAATAAGGAAGTTAACTCACTCTACTTGACCTAAAATGACACCCTAGTCTATTTCCTAGAGTTATGCTTGGTAGGTAGCTAGTTGGTCAAATTTTCACCTTAAACTTAGGTGTAGGTCCTATAAAGTAGGGATGACCACCAAATAGACATGACCAACTCTCTTGACTTGACCTAACCTACATTAGGATGGGTTTCCCACGTGGAATCATGGCCTCACATGTGTGGGACCCACTTGTGTACACAATTTACACTATTCTACATGGTGTTTGATCAAGCTAGATTTGCCAATTTTTGGCAATTCTTCACAGATATCACCAATATAGTGCATCAACGGATAGTACAACCCAAAGAGAACCATGTACAAGCATGAATGAGATAAGAGAGAGAGAATTGTTGGGGGTATTCCGAACATATTGTAAATAAATAAAATCAGAAAGTAGAAATAGTTGTGAGGGTCGTGGCATCCTACGTGTATAAGCCCATGGCCCAATGAGCATGCTAGTCAAGTTGTAGATAGAATGAAAAAACTTGGGCCTTATTGTTAATATAATAAAACTTGAGGCCACAAGGTCAAGTTAATAAACTTAGTCTAAAACTTTCAAAGTTGGGTCCAGTTTGAAACTCACATGTATCATGTAATTTCTAATGTACTTTTTTAAGACCCTTGGATTAGATTGGACCCAAGGTGAATGGTGTAGAATAAAGCTTATATTTTTAGAAGTAGCCAATAGGATTTTGGGGCAAGGGCCTTCCCATTGATAAAAAGGCACCTCTTGTACCATATTTCCATGCTTAATGAGAAGGACAAAACTCTACCATTTTGGAGAAAAGCATTCTCATTTGCTATTCACTACTTGCTAATGCCATTTGTGTGTGTTTGCTATTTTGCTTTCTAGTTTACATGCTTTTTGGTTTCCATTGTGAATGTTTCTCCATTAGTGAGCATAATAAGCTAATGGGCAAACCTCTACTCTCAATCTCTTTCTCTACCTCTTTCTCTACTTCTTCTATCCATCTAACTCTCTCTCTCTCCCTCTCTTTTTCATCTTAGCATCATGATGTATGTAAGTGTAGGGGAGTATACTGTTAAAGTTGGTAGTGTTAGTGTAAAGGGTAGAAAACAACTAAAAGTGGCATCTTAGCATAGTTAGGCACCTGTCTAGTGAACTAACCCTCTTTGACAGGCGGAAGGGCTGATCATCGACTAAATCTACTCCCTACAGTGGCACCGATGCTGGGGATAAGTTTTCACTAACTAGTTTAGTTGTTTTTGCTTTTTTAGAGTGTTTTTAGGTGGATTTTGGGTAGAGTTAGCTTGTTTTCTACATTTTCTTGTGCTTGGACTGTTCACAACTAGTGGAGGAGATTGTTTTGACATATACTTGTAGAGTTAACAAATCTTTGTATGGAAGATTTATGGATTAACTTATAAATGATTTGGGTATGTCGAAAAGTGGTCTGCAGAAGATAGGTCTAGCTCAAAAAGAAACGAATAAAAATAATTTGTGTGTCTAGAAAGAAAACCTTTCATGCATGGCGGAATAAACTATCATCATCTTTCCAATGCATGACTATGCCTATCAATTTCAAATAAGACAATAGTGATAAAAATCACGTTTGAACTTATAGTAACTAACGTTGAAATCTTCAGTACTACAGTGATTACGTAGCCAAACAGTTAAGCATCGAAGATTATCAGACAAATAATTAGTCGCTCAGAAATACAGAAACGCATACAGTCTGAGGTGAAACTCATCACAATGCAGAATAGTATTGATTCAAAATGAAACAGAAGTAAATGAGTACAATAAGTTGTGGATTAAAGCCATGTACTCTATGCTATCTCTGAGCGACTAAAAATGACAGTCTGAATTAATGCGCAATGCTGATGAGCAGTAGCACAATAGCAATCTCTAAAACAACTCTAAGGAATGAGCTCGAATGCTCAGGAGTGTTCAAGCTTGCAGGCGAGAGAGAGAGAGAGAGAGAGAGAGAGAGAGAGAGAGAGAGAGAGAGAGAGAGAGAGAGAGAGAGAGAGAGAGAGAGAGAGAGAGAGAGAGAGAGAGAGAGAGAGAGAGAGAGAGAGAGAGAGAGAGAGAGAGAGAGAGAGAGAGAGAGAGAGAGAGAGAGAGAGAGAGAGAGAGCTAACTATTCAAACGCTTTTGATAATTCTGATTTTCAATGAATTAATCTATATGAATATGAACAGCTATTTATACTAAGAAATTCGGTCGTCAATTGCAATTGCTAGTTGGTTGGTGATCCGTTGGCATCCATCTGGTCCTTGTCATTGATTGTTGATAAGTGGTGAAATTGGCCGTAAATGTTCTGTCTGCATAAATGGACCAAAACTGTAGCTCTACAGAAATGAACTAAAACAGCCACAAGCGACACTGTCGGGTTTTTTGCAAAAAAGTGAAAAAGACAAAGGTGCCCTTAAATCTCATTTAGGGTTGTCCCACACTTTGCCAGAGCCATATTCTTAACATTTGAGGCTCTTTGGAAAAAACAAAAAATGCAACACTGTGATTTTACACGAGATTTCTGTCAGGCAAAAAATGTGACACTGTGACTTTACACGAGATTTATATCAGGCAAAAAATGCAACACTGTCGTAAACTCCGTGTACTTTCGCAGACTATGTGAAAACACTTTCTGCAAACTGTGTAAACACACGGGAAAATCCACAGAACTGGATAAATAATGGATGAAAATTAAAACCGATTAGACGACCAGCTACTATGAAAATATCAAGACAATTGGAGCAAAGATCATCATCTTCAATCAGGTTCTCGTTGGACATGATGCCATCTGGGGCGGTGGGATCAGTCCGATCTGACGATGGTATGAAAACTGTTTGAATAAATGCTCATCAGGCAACGGTTGGTTACCCTTGGCAACCTTTGATGGCGAAGCAGGTGGGGTTTGAGAAGCAACAGTGGAAACGAGGTTGAGGACGGTTTGTCCAAACGAGAGGATGGGAGGAACAAAGGGAAACTGAAGGGTGGTGTGGAGTATGGAGGAAGGCGAGGATGGAGCAGAAAGGGTCCGACGTGGGGGTGAAAATTTGATGACTTGCATCCACGCTAGAGTGTCGGGAGACAACTGAGAACCAGAGGGATTAAACGTGAGGGGAGCAACGGTGGTGTAAGGAGTAATGGAGGATGCAATGGTAATGGACAGAGTAGTGGATTATGAAACAGAAATGGAAGTGGTATCAATAGAGAAAACAAGAATGAAAACAGAAACAGTTGTGGATGGAACAGAAAGAGGGGTAGTAACAACAAAGACTGAAGTAGACGGTTGCACGGAAGAAGAAGTGGCGGTGGTTGATGGAGTTGTTAGTGCGGTGGTGGCAGTGCGTCTTCGGGTAGTAGGTAGAGATGAAGATGTAGAGGCAGCGCCACGCATTCATTTGTTGGCTGTTGTGTCAATAATTGCAGGTTGGGAGGAGGTGGATGCTTGAGATGGCAGATAGAGGTTAGTGTGCGACATGATGGAAGACAAAAGGGATGACCGGTGGAAGCCGCGCACTTTTGCCTCAAGAAGAGTGCAGGCAAAGTTACACAATAGGGGGCCTGCTGCGACACGGTCACGGTTCTTGGGTTTGATAGAGGTGGTTAGTTCACAAAAAAGCTATGCCAGTCATATGGCACAATCGAGGGGCCAGAAAATTCCAGAAAGGATTCCACTATCTGACTCAGCAGCTTGGACTGGATTCTGTCCTTGCA
The DNA here is from genome assembly GCA_029204225.1 of Diphasiastrum complanatum. NCBI lineage: Eukaryota > Viridiplantae > Streptophyta > Lycopodiopsida > Lycopodiales > Lycopodiaceae > Diphasiastrum > Diphasiastrum complanatum. Next base: position 8,335,829 of record CM055103.1, read on the forward strand.
AAATGTTGAAATAACTAGAAAGTAATTCAACAGATGAGCGGCCATCTGAATGACGAGTTCCGTGATAGCATCTATCAGGTAACTATTGTTAGTCTAGATTGGGATTTTTGGGACAGTTTGGGTGATGAAAGGTTTGATCAGAGTTTTGATGTGGCGATGGGAGATGGGCTGACGATCACCGGACATAATGCCAATGATGACCATCGAGTTTGCGTTAATTCTGACCTTGTACGTGGTACCTTGGTACAGGAAGTGGAAGTGTGTCTTTGGTGCGTCCCAGGTTGCATAAGTGTTTGAAATTCAGCTTCTGGGAACCCTCGCACACACTAAAAAATGATGATTCCTCCATCAAGAACTCTTGCAGAGATTTTTATCGATGCATTTGGGTCAGATCTAGTGATTATCCAAGTTTCAAGAGCTATCTCCCAGGGGATCTCCAAAAATCATGATAAAAGTACTCTTTTAGAGTGTTTTTTGACGAGATTTTGAGATTTTCTGATTTTTAACTTTTACAATTTGGCAATCAGCTTCATCCATGCTTCATTTGACAGTTGGTAGTTCTCTGAAAGTTCTGATGGATAATTGGTAGCAGATCTTCCAGTTCTGGTTGAATTTTGTCCTTAATTTGACATAGTTACTGAGATCGAAGTCTCTGATCTACAAATTTAGGGGACTTATTGGCATATTCTGATGATTTGCTTTCTCCTTGATCCCATCTGGATCTGGATCCCTCTTGGATTCTAATAGATTTCCCCGATCTTGCCAAGATTTGGCCGAATCTTGATTAATCTAGCTTGATTTGGCTCGATCTTCCTAGATCTAGTGGTGATGGTTTAGCAGAATAGCTTTTCTTAATGTGCCACCACCAATTTGGATCTATCTTACTATGGTGGCCAGTACCCCATGATTAAGCATTTCCTTGATCCGATAAGGACCTTCACATGTGAATTTTAATTTTCTCTTGATCGCCTTGATTTTATACATCAGGACCAGATCTCCAGAGCGAAGATCCTTCTTTTGTAACCTGCGATCATGCCATGCTTTGCATCATTCTTTTTCAGCCGCCAGTGCATGCACAGCTAGTAGGCATGTTTCATAGAGTTTATGCAGAGCTTCGTGGCGTAGTTGTAGAGATTTGGACTCATTAAGACGTTGCATGGTAGCAATCCTTAATGAAGAAACTAGAAACTCTTCTGGCATTACAACATCCTGACCATATATCAATTGGAAGGGTGTTTGATCGGTGTTTCCTTTATATGCTATCCTGAATTCCCATAGAACAACATGCAACTTATGTTCCCAATCTGATCTGCTTGCTTCAACTATTTTCGTGAGCATGCTACACAAAATCTTATTAGATGATTCTGCTTGCCCATTACCACGAGGATAATAAGGCGTACTAGTTCTGTGGATGACGAAGAATTCCTCCAACAGCACCTTGATGGTCTCATTGATGAAATGACTTCCGCGATCGCTGACTAGCTCCACCGGACATCCAAAGTGCACAATGATATTTTCATAATGGAACTTGGCAGTGGTCCTAGCATCAGCTACTCTTACTGCCTTGGCTTTGACCCACTTGGTGAGATAGTCTGTGGCTACGATTATGTATCGAGCCTGCGAACTCCTTGCTACAGGGTAAATTGGACCGATGTAATCCAATCTTCACTTTTTGAATGGTGCTTGGACTAAGACCGGGTGCAGTAAGTCATAAATCAATCTTGTTGGTCTTCTTGTCCTTTGGCACACATCGCACTTTCTCAGGTATTCCTCAGTATCCTTATGAATTGTTGGCCACCAACATCCTGATTGTAGGATCTTGCGAACTGTAATGTCGGATGCAAAATGGCCTCCACCCATGCCTTTATGTGAAAGCAAAATGATTTGGGTGGCCTCATGAGGGAGAATACACCGCCGAAGGATTTCGTCTGGTCCTCTTTGATACAACTGGTCGGCAATCAACTGATATGGTCTAGCTCTCAAGATCAATTTTCACTTATCTGCCTTTGGTAGTGACTTGTCTGGTTGGTCCCGCATTAGATATTCAACAATGTCGACAACCCATTCTGGTACTATGTCTACGTAAAACAAGGCAACATCGGCCAGCTCATCGTCGGGTGGGTTGCGATCTCCTTTCCCTTGATTTGTGACACATGATCTGCCATGTAGTGTTGTTTTCCCTTGCAAACTACTATCCGAAAATCCAATTCCAACAACAGAAGTAGACATCCGGTGCAAGTTTTGTTAACGAGATAGAGCAAGGGCTGATGGTCCGTATAAAAAGCGAAATGTGTGGCCATCAGGTAGTGTCAAAATTTCTTAACCACATAGATCATTGCTAGTGCTTCCCGCTCCGTGGTTGAATAATTCATTTCTGTATCACTGAGCGGTCGGCTTGCAAATTGGATTGGAAAATCCTTTTTGTGTTCACCTGGATGGGTTAAGACTGCTCCAACTGCATACTTCGATGCATCCGTATGCACATGAAACTCAATGGACTAATTGAGTGGGCATAAGATTGGTGTTGAATCCAATGCATCCTTAAGCTTTCGGAAAGCCTTTAGGGCTTCCTCGTTCCAATGTGGATCCGTTGTGACCTTGTAAATTGGTCGAGCTAACTCCGCAAAATCAAGAATGAAGATTCTATAATAGTTAGCATGACCCATGAAGATGTATACTTCGCGGATCGTCCCCAGTGGTGGTAGATCAACAACAATCCTGATCTTTTATAGCTCTATGACAATCTCGTGTCTTGACACTATATGGCCGAGAATCAAGCCATGTGTCATCCAAAATTGACATTTTTTTGGATTCAAGTAGATTTGGAAGTCGCGGCATTTTTGTAGCACTTTCTCCAAATTGGATAAGTGTTCTAAGTCTGGTCCATGCACGCACAGATCGTCCAAGAATATTTTCAAATTTTTTTACAAATAATCTTTGAATGCCGTCTGCATGACTCACTGGAAAGTGCTTGGGAAATTGCAAAGTCCGAATGGCATCACCTTATAGACATAGGTTCCCCATTCTATGGCAAATGCTGTTTTTTGTTGGTCTTGGGGGGTTATCTTCACCTGGTTGTAGCCGCTGAAGCCATCTAGAAAACTGTAGGCTTCGACGCCAGCTACTCTGTCGAGGACACTTTCCGTAATTGGTAAAGGAAAATGATCATTTTTGGTGACTGCATTGAGTGGCTTTAGATTCAGACAAATCCGCATTTTGTCGTTCTTCTTGGATACTATAACTATTGGCAATACCCATTCCGTGTGCTCGATTTCATAGATGAAAGCTGCATCCATCAGCTTCTGCAACTCTTGCTTGATCAGCTCTGTATAATTTGGGTTGCAGCGGTAGTAACGGCTTACCTTGGGGACTGCTCCGTCCACCAAGGGTATGGTGTGTTGGACTACTGTTGGTGGAATGCCCTTAAGATCACTATAACTCCAGGAAAAACAGTCTTTATACTCCACCAACAATGATCATAGTCTCTTGAACTGTGTGGGCATTAATTGCTCTCCCACATGCACTTTTTTTTCTTCTTCATCTGGCTCGGCAAGATTCATCGGCTGTGTTCGTGCAAGTCCCTCGAAGACTTGTTCCGCTGGTGTCTGACTTTGATCTGGTTCTCGTTGGGCTTGCGACATCATTATTACCACGTCGTCCAAGGTATAATTTTTGAAAATTTCAGGCATCTCGTGAACTGGAGCTCATCGAGATTCCTCCTTCAGCATATTGATCTTAGCTCGACTAGTCATTTCTTGATTTTTTGTCATTTGTGTAGAAGATGATGCTGTATCTGAGTCCATTTTGATTGACTTCAAGGAATCTAACACCTTATTTTTTTTCTTTTTCATCATTTTGGTGGATTCTTCCTTGTTGTCTTTCATCGGAACTGTCGTGACATTCGCCTTGTGGTTGCGAATATCAACATCTATCGTAGCTATTGTCTCTTCGGGTAGATTTGGGTCCATGTGGTGATCTAATTATTGATATGGTTTACAAAGATTACTTGTGTGAGGGTTGGCTTGTGCAGAGTTTCTTTCATCGTTTTTCAGTCAAAAAACTTGATTTTTTCAAAAATACTAGGAAGTAACTCTCGCAGGGCTTAGAAGAGCTATATTTGGTATGGATCCAGCTTTGAAAATCTTTGCCAAGGTTAACTCTCGCAGGAAGTAGAAATTTCACTGTCTGTGAGGGTTCAAGAACACTTTTTTGCTCTGATCTTCACCAATACTTTGTACTAACTCTCACAAACTTCATCACTTATGTAAAATGACAATTGAAACTAACGGAATGGTCTACAAGAGTTACTTCTACGAGGATTTGATGGATCTTCTGATTTTAGTGATTTTTAGACAATCAAATTTAATTTTCTACTCACTAGAATCAAACTAACCCTCGTAGGCTCTTCTGTGTCCTTCTCTCACTGAGATGGAACTTCAAAATTCTCTACGTAGTTTCTTGGCCACTGGAACTGAAATTTTTTGTGTCTGTTGGATTTTTCCGTCTTTTTCTCACTAAAAACCTTCGCAAGAGCACTTAGACTGGGAACTAACTCTCACAAGCTTCTTTGAGCCCTGGTTTGATAGAGATGGAACTCCAAAGAGCTCTGCGAGAGTTCTTATGATGATCTAAATTTTTTTGATTTTTTGCAAGGGTTTTTTGAATTTTTTATGGCTTTTCTTTGATTTTTGAAGATCTGGTTGGAACTAACTCTCGTAGTCTTTATGCAGATTTGGGATAGTACCTTGGAGTTGATGTCAGTCATGTGAGGGTTGATTCCCACTGGTTTTGAAGAAAACAAAATCTGATGAGAATTTTGTCTCTTTTCCCTCCAAAATGCAGATTTGAGTGTTTTTTTTTTTTTTTTTTTGGGGGGGGGGGGGGGTTTCAAGGTTTTGGCTGGATGTCAAGCCCTTAGAGGCTGTTTAGGGCCTCCTCTACCCTCTCACAGTCTCGGGTAGCGTGTCCAAAATAGGGACTGATAGATCACAACCCATAAGTTAATTGTGACTATAAGGGATTTGGGGTCCTTATGTGTACATGGTCATAATTAATGGTTGTATGCCTAAACACTTGATGGTGGATTGGTATGGGTCTATCAGTGAATCATTGGGGAACTGGATGACATGGCCCAAATAGGTTGCAAAGGTGTCCAGTGAGGTGTCACAGTGCACTACTAGTGGTGCATGGGCCTTGGAGGGTATAAGCATACCTATTGGGCTCTCACTAGTGTATGCTTGATAACATGACCAGTGGCAGGATGTTGCTGGTGTAATGTCTCATTTCTCTCTAAGTGATTGATCCATAGCTTGGGGGCTAGATCCGTTCGATCTAGGTTTGGTTGGGTTGGTTTGTCCACCATCAGGTTCTCTTCTGTTGCTTGTGATTGGCATGCTTAGAATAGGATCTTTGGAGTGAGGACTTTATAAATGGAATACATCAACAATACACAACCAGCTACTCACCTCAGTCCAATGGTGTATTTAAGAGGAAGAATCAGACACTCATCGAAAGTGCCAAGAGCAAGCTGGCCCATGCCTCTCTTCCAAAGAAATTTAACAATCTGAATCTATTGAAGGATACAAAATGCATGCTGGCACAAGAGTATAGAATGCCTAATATGGTGCCAGCCCATTACTGTCTCAGAATCCAGATCTATCAAGATAGACCAAGTAGACAAATCTTCATCAGTCAATAACGATATCTCATCAACGTGTTGGAAAAATACGGAATGAGCAACTACAGATCAAGCCACTTCCCACTCAACCTTGGTTTGAAGCTGTCAAAGGAGTAGTGTCCACAATCCGAGACAGAGAAGGAGAAAATGAAGCAGTGTCCATTTCACTCCATTATTGGGTCAGTCATGTATGCTATGCTTTTCACTCGAACCGACTTGGCATACTCCATCAGCTCTCTCAGCCAATTTCTATTGAACCCAGGTCCATTGCATTGGAAAGCTCTTATGAAGGTCATGAATTATGTCCAAGTGGCAAAGCAGCTAAGCATCTGCTATGGAGACAACCAATTTGCCAATATTCTTGAAGGATACACATATGCAGATTGGGCAAGAGATATAGACACTAGAAGATCGACTTCTCGATTTGTATTTTAACCAATCAAGGCCCTATGAAGTAGAACTCAGTAGCATTATCGTCAACAGAATCAGAATACATAGCTACCACAAATGCTACCAAGGAGGCAATTTGGCTAAGACACCTGCATGCAGATATTGACCTTTCTCAGTCACATCCAACGACTATTTACTGCGACAATCAAAGCACAATTGCACTATCTCTAAATCCAAGTTTTCATTCTTTGAGCAAACAAATCGAAATCAGATATCACTACCTTCGAGAAAAAGTGCAAAGTAAGGAAGTATCATTGTTTTACTATAGGACATAGTTAATGGCAGCAGATTACTTCAGCAAGGCACTATCCAAGGATCACCATATCAGATTATATGACATGCTAAATCTGAAGATCCAAGTTTTTCAGGATCCACAGTAAGGGGGAGTGTTGGATTTCAATGCTCAAGACAACTTTGACTTCACCATGTGTATATATATATATATATATATATATATATATATATATATATATATATATATATATATAATCAATGATAATCTCCATAGAAGATCCTGACACATCGAGGTAACAACAACTACAAATACATAGTACCGTCCATTTATGTCGAGGCCAAGTGCTGAAACCTGCTGATGCTTGTCCTTCCTATCGGCCTATCCAAGCACATACAATTCAACAATATGAAGAACAATCATCACAATCTGTAAATGCCTTGTCTTATCATGAATATCTGTCTGAAAGTCCAGAACCTTTAGCCATACAAGATGGCTATGCCATTATACAAGGGCCATTGCACACCAGATGTTTCATCTGTGGTGAAACTGGCCACTTCATGGGTGATTGTCTACTCAAGACCAAGTACCATGCTGAGTGTCCTGACTGTATCAGAAAACACAATTTCAAAGACTGTCCAAAACAACCAACTAAGATCCTACCTGCCCATCACGTCATTTATGAATCCCGATAGGATCCTCACAACAACCACCCAAGCACCATAGCAACCAACAATTAAACCTGCTGCTCAATTGAGAAGTTTCTTGCGAACTTCTACATTATCGCACAATATACCAACTCCAAAATGTCAGAAGACACTAATATGAAATGAGTCCTTGTCGAAAGAAAGTGAAACCGATATTCCGTCATCTGCTACAATATCCAACCAAGAGCAACCTTCACAGGGAATTGACAGCTTTTCTCTCCTTCTACAACCTCAAATCTATTTGTCTTTCCACATGTTGATAAGATTTCCAATGTGCCAATACACAATATTTCTTGGATTAAAAAATCCAGTTAGAGATTCGGTTCTGAATCTCTTGTTCACAGAGGTCCTTAGGACATAGTACCTCAACCATACCTACATCTCAAGCTATATCTTACAACATCTGCTATTAATGATGGTAGATTTTAGTGTCACCAACCTTGCCTTGTTTTGACAAGAGCATATGAGAGTAAGTCACATTACTCTACAAAACAACTGAAATGTTGCAACTATCAAGGTACATTATCAATGTTGATGAATGCAAGTCTTGTTCGATATGTGCTATACAATTCTCACTCTCTGTAACGTTTGTTTATTCCCTTGTTTCTCTTCACCTAAAAACTACCACCTGTATTGGTTGTTCAGACAAAAAAGACCTACAAAAGCAGGCGAAGCAGCTAGAAGACATAAAAAATTAAGCAAAGAAGCTGAGAAGAAAAGGACAAAACCTAAGCAACAGATGAGTCAGATCAATCTTGATCAAAAGAAACTTTCTGAAGTAATGATAGGTTATTCCCCTCTTATGAAGCCCAAAAAGATCCAAAAGTAACGGATCAAAGGGAAGAGCTACAGAAAAAAGGAAGATGAAGACAACCATGAACCTACAAATAGAACAAGCTCCTCACCCAGCAAGTGGTGGTCAAAGCTCGCCATTGCAAGGGTCCAAGGCTGCAACTGTAAAAGTATTAGTTCCTTCACCCTGTCACCAAGCCTTCATCATGTTTCCTCACCGTTACCAAACCGTCCATCCAAAACTGTTCCTACCACCAATTTTTGATGAATCCATCCCCTTGAGACTGATAATCAAAGTTTGTGCAACCTGTGAAAAATACAGATCCTAAGTGGATCTAAACTCCAAGATCATTGGCTTGAATGCTTGCACTCCAAACTACATAAGCTAGGAATTGGCAACACATTCTATGCTACCTAGAATGCAAAGAACTTGATCAAAAAGCATTTATCACAAATGGAAACTTCCATAAACATCAAGTGCGGCCCAAAATAGCATTATACAGTCCATAATACATCAGCCTATCACTTTTGGAAAGCACCTAAGATCATACACAATAGCTTGAAGACAATACACACAACAATGCTCTCAATGGAGGAAGAAACAATGACAATGATCTATTGATCTCAATGAAGCATACAAAAGGTTTCTCCAACCTGTTCTCCACGACTTCCCTACTATTTATGGATGAGGAAGATGATTCTCTCTCCTCTCTCTAGAAGGTACTTGACCCTAGATATTCCCTATATAGGAAAAATAGCTAAAAATGGCTTATATGACCAAAATACATCAAAATGGTCTCATTTTGAAGGGTATGAAGTTTGACACTTCATCATACTGAAAAAATACAGTAAATAAAAACATTGTGGCCTGGTTCACACGTGTGAAACTCCAGAACCAAAACTATTTACAATTTTAGCCAATTTAGGCCTCAAACTAGCTAGGAAATGTTGACAATTTTCACACTCCCTCTTCAACATTGGATGCTAGTTTCAACATAGTCTTTGAGCACATTCCAAGATTAGATCTATGCATTAAATATAGGTCCTTTCCCAATGGTTTGGTGAAGATATCAGCCACACACTCCTTTGAAGAGACATGTTGAAGCTCCACCTCTTTGGCAATGACTTGATCTCTCACAAAATGGTGAGCAATCTCAATGTGCTTGCTCCTTGCATGAAAAACAGGATTGCTTGCCAAGCTTTGGGCTGAAAGGTTATCACAAAGTATGATTGGAGTCTTCTCTGGTTCCAGCAAGTGAAGATCCAATAACATCCTCTTGATCCAAAGAATCTCCTTGGTGCATGTTGTTAATGCCTTGTACTCGGCTTCGGTGGAAGATAGAGAGATAGTTGGTTGCTTCTTTGATAGCCATGAGACCACTCCATCTCCAAGATAGATTGCAAAGGCACTTGTTGACTTCCTATCCATTTGATCACCTGCAAAATCTGAATCTGAAAATCCACAAAGGTTAGGTGTAGTACCTCCATACAAGATGCCAAAATCTCTAGATCCCGAGATGTATCTAAGTACTCTCTTTCCTAGCTTCCAATGAGCCTCACTAGGATCTTGCATAAATTGACTTAGTTTACCAACCACAAAGCTTAGATCAGGTCTTGTGATGGTTAACCATATAAGAGATCCTATTAGCTTTCTATAGAGAGTAATGTCCTTGAAGGATCTTTCATTACTTCTTGTAGTTAGCTTTACATTTGATTCCATAGGAGTAGAAACAACTTTACAATCTTCCATATGAAACCTTTTTAGAATAGAGTTAACATACTTTTCTTGACATATGAATGTAGATTTAGAAGTTCTAATAATCTCTATTCCTAAGATATAATGAAGTTTACCAAGATCTTGAATTTCAAACTCTCTTTTGAGTGCCATCTTGATTTCATCTATATCTAGATTGTTACCACCACTTAAGATAATGTCATCAACATAGATCAAAAGTAAAGTGATATCATTTTAATTCAATCTAAAGTAGAGAGAATGATCATACTCACTCATAACAAAGTTTTGAGAAAGTAAGAAGGAATTGAGCTTAGCATACCAACTCCTTGGTGCTTGCTTTAGCCCATACAAACTCTTTTGGAGATAGCACACATGATTAGGCTCATCATGTGAAACATAGCCCTCGGGTTGCTCCATGTAAATATCTTCTTCAAGATCACCATTCAAGAAGGCATTAGTAACATCCATTTGCCACATATCCCAATCATAAAGAGTTGCAAGAGAGATTAGGATTCGAATAGTTACCATCTTTGCCACGGGTGCAAAGGTCTCATCATAGTCAATACCATATTCTTGAGCATACCCCTTTGCCACCAACCTTGCCTTGTACTTGTTGATTGATCCATCTTGATTTGTCTTGATCTTGAAGATCCACTTACAACCAATTGCCTTCTTGTCCTTTGGAAGCTTTACCAACCTCCATGTGTGGCTTTTGATGAGTGCTTGATGCTCATGATCCATGGCTTGGATCCATTCCTTCTTTTGAATTGCTTCACCTACACAAGTTGGTTCATCAAAAGAGGTAAGAAAAGCAAAGTTAGAGTTGTCCACCACTTGCTTTCCTTTTTCATCATAGGTTAGCCTTGATGGCTTAGCCCTTTGCCTTTGAGTCTTCCTTGAAGTTTGCTTTGGAGTGGCATCTCCATCTTCATCCAAGACATCTTGCACATCATGATGATTAGTAGGCACATCAACATCAACATCAACAACATTGGAAACATTCTCTTCATGAAAGATGACATCCCTACTTATGACAACTTTCTTTGTAGAAGGAATGTACACTTTGTAAGCCTTGCTTACTTCACTATAGCCAACAAACACACCCTTCTTTGATGAAGGATCTTCTTTAGTTCTATCATCAAGTGTGATATTGACAAAACATGTACATCCAAAGATCCTACAATGCTTGACACTCGGCCTTCTACCATAAAGAACCTCATGAGGAGTTTTACCATCCAAGGAAGCACTTGTCCATCTATTACATAGATAGTTAGCACATGCTAAAGCTTCCCCCCAAAAAGACTTAGCAAGATTAGCATGTAGTCTCATTGCCTTGGCACATTCACAAAGGGTTCTATTCTTCCTCTCGGCCACTCCATTCTGTTGTGGAGTCCTAGGACTAGACATCTCCCTCTTAATCCCATGTGCTATACAAAAGTCTTTGAACCTATTTGAGGTGTATTCCCCTCCATTATCAGATCTTAAGCATTTGATCTTTGTATTGAATTGGTTTTCCATTTCATTCTTGAACTTGACAAATGCAGCAAACACTTCATCCTTACTTTTAAGAAGATAGATCCAAGTATACCTACTAAAGTCATCAATGAAAGTTGCATACATCTTTGCCCCACCATTGCTAGTTGTACTAGAAGAATGAATATCAGAATGCACAAGTTGAAAAGCTTCTTTAGATCTAGAAGTAGATCTAGAATAAGCAAGTCTATGAGATTTGGACAAGGCACAATGTTCACAAACACTATTGTTTGCAACAAGACTTTTAGGGAGACCAAGAACAAGCTCTTTCTTTGCCATTACCTCCAAAGATTTGAAGTTGGGATGGCCCAACCTCTTGTGCCAAACTTCTTGGTTTGTCAATTGCTCCCTAGCCATACATCCTTCATGATTAGAGATCACACATGCATCAAGCTTGAAAAGTTTACCATGCCTCCTACCTTGAGCAATCAAGGATCCACATTTACTTATCAAACATGCATCTCCAATGAACTCCACATCAAGTCCTTTGTCAATCATTTGACTTACACTAAGCAAATTCTTAGTGATTGAAGGAATGTACAAAACATTTTCAAGATTTGCTTTCCTATTTGTTGAAAGGGAAATAGGAATAGTGCCTATGCCTTTGATGTCACATTGACCATCATTTGCAGTGTAGATGATGTTACCTTCTCCCTCATAAGACAATAAGGATGTAAAGTATTCCTTATGTCTTGTCATGTGAGATGAGGCTCCACTATCAATCCACCAAGGATCATTATCATCTATGTTGGCTAACAAACTTGAAGTCATAACAAGTGATTCACATGTGTTATGTTCTTCCTCATCTATTGTAAGATTTCCTTGCCTCTCTCCTTGCTCTCTTTTCTTCTTATAACATTCATTTGCAAAATGACCTTTTATCCCACAATAAAAGCACTTGAACTTTGACTTATTGTTCTTAGTAGAAGAGGAAGAGGAAGAGGAAGAGTGATCATCATGATCAAAGTTACCACCTTTGGACCATTTCCCTTTGCCTTTACCTTTGCCCTTGAATTTGCCTTTTGTGAAGAAAGCCTCTTCACCTCCACCTTGCAAGGATGCACCATCAAGCTTTGATTGCAACCTATGTTCTTTAGCCAATAAGATTTCTTGCAAGTCAACCACACTTGGCAAGACTCTTTGAATGGCAAAACTTTGCACAAGGTTAGCATGTTCATTTAGCAAACCATTCAACATAACTTGGACTATTTCACCATCTTTTATGTTCTCATCAATGCATGCTAAATCATCACTTAGGGACTTAACTCTCAAGATAAATGCATGAGCACTTTCACCCTCTCTTTGCCTACTAGAAAATATTTGTCTCCTTAGGGTCAATACCCTAGATGTGGACTTTGATTCAAAGAGCTTCTTTAAGGCATTCCATGCCTCACTTGCACTTTGACACTTTCCAACTTCCTTGAGAAGTTCATTTGTAACATTCATTTTAATGATATGAAGAGCCCTTTTGGCCTTCTTATCAAACCTTTGTTGCTCTTGAAGTGTGAGAGGTCTCTCTTCAATTTCTGCAACTATGTCCATGAGTTCATTCAACTCAAGTAAGGACTCCATCCTCACTTTCCAAGTAGAGTAGTTTGATGAACTCAACCTTTCACTAGACTCTAGCATGATCCCACCATTGGAAGCCATGATTCTAATGTTTCTTCAACTTTTAGGTTCTGTCCTAAAGCACTTAGCACTCACTTTTCTCTCAACAAATGATAGATAAAGAGATCTATGAAGATTTAGGACCCTAAAACACTTCTATCTTGAACCTAGATGGTTTCCAAGCATAGAAAGGAAGATTGAAACACATGCAACACTTTGCACACACTAAGAATGGATTACAAAATCAAACCAACCTGAACACACTCTTGCTTAAGCTCTCAAACTTTCCAGCAAGTGACCAAATCAAGTTATGGTGTGAAGAGTTACTTGCATTCTTAGAAAATACCCAAAACTAGGATGCCAAGATTACCTAGTAATGAACAAACTTGATCAACATATGATCAACACACTAAGATATTGATTCAACCTGTAAAACCACATGTAAACCACACTTCTAAAAGTTTATAAACTCCAGCAAGTGATAAATACAAGATTTAGAGGTGAATGAATGAGCACACTTAGTGAATCACAAGACTAGCTTCACTATCTTGTCAAATCTTGGTGTTTAGATGTAGATCTAAGATCACTTCACATGAGAATGTTCCTCAACCTGTTAAGAACCTGAAAACACACTTGCATAATGGTTAACACCTTCCAGCAAATGCTCCAATCAAATTACATAAGGAGAGTTACTTACATGCTCAACAAAGTACACCAAAATTTATGCCAAAATTGATGACAATCTTTACAATATGCTCTTCACAATGGAGCTTACAATATGTTCACCCAAAAAAGGGGATCTTTCATCCAAATGGGAGCTTTGCTCAGCCTTTAGGAGAATTACAACTCACTCAAAAGAGCATTTGTCATCCACTTAAGGAGAAGTTTCATCCACTTAAGGAGAGTGTTCATCCAAGAATGGAGATTGTCAACAATAGGATTGAAAAGAACATTGTTAGTATTGAATATGCACAAGCCTCACAATCACAAATGATTAGGTGTTATGATCTGATCCAAAATAGTTTCTTTTCAGCCTCTGATCTTCAATAGACCTGAAATATGCTTTTGATCCACAAGTTCAACTCACAAAACAAAGGTTAGTAAGATTTGATCAACAAAGCAATGCAAAATCATGCTAGAACTTGATCAAACATCCAAATATCACCAAAAATGGAATACTTACTGTAAATAGAAGCCAACCAGCTCTGATACCATGTGAAAAAATACAGATCCTAAGTGGATCTAAACTCCAAGATCATTGGCTTGAATGCTTGCACTCCAAACTACATAAGCTAGGAATTGGCAACACATTCTATGCTACCTAGAATGCAAAGAACTTGATCAAAAAGCATTTATCACAAATGGAAACTTCCATAAACATCAAGTGCGGCCCAAAATAGCATTATACAGTCCATAATACATCAGCCTATCACTTTTGGAAAGCACCTAAGATCATACACAATAGCTTGAAGACAATACACACAACAATGCTCTCAATGGAGGAAGAAACAATGACAATGATCTATTGATCTCAATGAAGCATACAAAAGGTTTCTCCAACCTGTTCTCCACGACTTCCCTACTATTTATGGATGAGGAAGATGACTCTCTCTCCTCTCTCTAGAAGGTACTTGACCCTAGATATTCCCTATATAGGAAAAATAGCTAAAAATGGCTTATATGACCAAAATACATCAAAATGGTCTCATTTTGAAGGGTATGAAGTTTGACACTTCATCATACTGAAAAAATACAGTAAATAAAAACATTGTGGCCTGGTTCACACGTGTGAAACTCCAGAACCAAAACTATTTACAATTTTAGCCAATTTAGGCCTCAAACTAGCTAGGAAATGTTGACAATTTTCACACAACCTGCAGATCAAAGGTTTTCCTTGAAGAACCACGGAAACACCCAGAGGCAAATGGAGGATACAGACCTCCCAGAAGATAGAATCTACCAAGAAACCAAAGATGAAACCTCCATGGCAGATACAAGTGACTAAACAAAGAGACACATGGAAAGCACTCGAGCATGCAAGTTGTGAAGTTGCTAAGAGCTCCACTTTGAAAATGTCAACCACCTTTAGCAATAAGACATTCTAATCCAATTGCGGCAATTTGTGAAAACAATTTTTGTGATAAAGATTGGCGACAATAAGCACTTGGCTTTATGTAAGTGAATGAGGATCTACGCTTTTCCAAGTGACGATCGAAGATGCCAATGCAAAGCGGAGCGACATCGTCCAATATGAGTTGCAGTGGGTCCTACAACACATTAGTGGTGGGATGATGTTGACTGATTTCGACGAATCCCCAAGATACTCAAACAGAGCAACTCAAGAGCACCTCTCACCTTAGACCGAGGAGGTTTTTGAGAAGATGAGACTAATGAAGACTGAGAGCCGAGTATGAGAGCTGAGAAATACTAGCTAGGAAAGACATGCAAGAACTGTGTAAGCCTCATGGTGAATCTCGGAAGATGGAATGACCATGTAGGAACTAGTATTTGTAAGCAAATGTAATAAGTAGACCCCTCTTAAATAAAGTAGCGTGAGCCACCTTTTGATGGTGACCTCTAGTGGAGAGCATTATTTCACTTGTAATTTGTGAAATGTGGAAATTCCACTAGGATGCCACCTAAGGAGCTCTCTTGCTTATTTAAGAGACTCCCTCTTTGTGAAGAGGAGCTTTTTGTGTATTGTATCAACTCTGTGCTGAAATGAGAAGAGCCTCCATGAGTTAGATGCATCCATTGAGCTCCTTGATCATGATGGTTTTCTTGAGTGATGCCCCTATGATCATGCCCTTCCATTCATATTGTGTGTGGCTGTGGATTTAGAGTGGATTAGTTTTCTTGCTTTCCTAGTTGTGGATTAGATTTCATGTTTTCTTGTGGATTAATGTAGGATCCATCATTCAAGTAAACTGCTCTTGCATATTCTCTAACATTCTAGTTCTTGATGTTCTTGGAAAGTCCAAGAATCAAAAGACTGGTTGGTTTCTTGATGCCTGGACTTCTAACATGCTATAGATTAGTTCTTGTTTCTTGTTTTGTCAATTTATGCAAGTGTAGCTCAGTGTAGTAGTGCTTAGGATCTGATTTCAGCTCATTTTGCAGCAAAGTAGAAGTAGGAATCCATCGTTGTTCAACTGACCGGTAATGTAGATCATTTGTTGAACGCATTGGCTTGCATTTTGGTTGAGTATGCATGTGCATTCAGTTCAAGAGTGACCCATCCGGATGTCCTCTGACAGACAGGACAATACTACTATGATTATCTGCTCCTTCTGCCTAATCTGGGCCTTAAAACAAGAAAGGTAAGAAGTGCCCACACTCTCTGTTGATAGGCAGAAGAAGAAAGAAACAAAGAAAGACTAGTTAACAGATTCTATAGGCTCTGAAGATGTCAACATGTTATCCATTAGGGTGCAAGTTTTTGTCTCAATACTGTTTTGTTCTATTGCGCAAGGCTATTGTTTTTCCTATCTTAATCATCTTTGCTGGTAACTTCTGCACTTATGATCCATGCACCATCCGCTATCAATCTTCCGTTGCTATCACACCGATCTCAGACGTGATTTTTATCCCCTGTCCATCGATCCTCTGATATTCTGACAACTCTTGGGTAGAGAGAGAGAGAGAGAGAGAGAGAGAGAGAGAGAGAGAGAGAGAGAGAGAGAGAGAGAGAGAGAGAGAGAGAGAGAGAGAGAGAGAGAGAGAGAGAGAGAGAGAGAGAGAGAGAGAGAGAGAGAGAGAGAGAGAGAGAGAGAGAGAGAGAGAGAGAGAGAGAGAGAGAGAGAGAGAGAGAGAGAGAGAGAGGTACATTGACTAGTGTGCACTTCAACAATATCATAACAAATTACTAGTAAAAGAAACTTTGTGGCTGAAAAAACGGATAATTACAAATCACTAGGAAATTGAACTTTGTTGTGATAAATTCATTGGAAGTATGTGACAAATAAGAATCACAAAGGGAACCATGAAGTATAAATTCAGATCAACCTTTTTGTAATTTTAATTAACATACAATTCATAGTTCAAACAAGTCACTAAAGTACACTCGTGCAATGAAGAGAGAGATAGAGAGGGAAGTGGTTGCATATGTAAAACAAATTTAGGTGCATATACACCACTATGGAGCATACCCCATTGGTTTCATATGAGACACAAATTTAGGTGCATATACACCACTATGGAGCATAATACCCCACTCAATAATTCTTTAGTCCAATGTTTTCACATGGAGTGAGTGAGAGTGTGAGGGGCAAGATAGGGATATTGTGTTCTTTTAACCTAGACCCACAAACATTTCCAATCACTATGTGTGAATATTGTGTTCTTTTAACCTAGACCCACAGACATTTCCAATCACTTGTTACATATTGAATATTGCACACAAAAAGAACAACAGAAATGAGCAACCAATCACTGAAATGTGAATGCATAGAAATTGGCATTGCAAAACTAGAGTACGTGGATACATACCCACTTGCCACCAATGGTAATTTGTTACACACATGAAGAGACAAGCCTGCTTTGCGAACACACTCATTGAGACCCCATGCGAGATCAAAAGCACTAGTGAAACTAGTAGAGACATCCAGAATTGTTTCTATTCTGTCTCGTCTATGAGATTAAAATACACACTGAGGTTGAAACATCAAATCACTAGAATTCCACATATTCTCGTAACCAGCAAAATTATGACACAACTTCATCAAACAAACTTGTGAACAAAAGCTACTCATGCACGATGTTTATGCATTCGCCTTCCTGTTGTATGTTGTAATGTTCTCACATCTAATGCTTCATGACCTTCAACCAACAATGTATCTCCATGCATGATATCAAATTCGAAACAAATTGCATCAAACACAACTACTTTTGGTATATACGTTGCTTACGTCCTAAAACTAATCAGTATGGCTTCCCTCCTGATACGGTTAAAAACCTAGGGCATAACATATTGCGAGTAAAATACATTATGCTTGCGAAGATTGGAAATATTTTATGTAACTGAATTTATGTTGATAAAGGAAGTCAATCTTGTTTCGGACATGGATAGCAACTTATGCTTGGCTATGACACCTGTTTCCTCACTGTACTAACTCGTGCAGTTTTGTGTTGTGGGATGGTGGCAGGTAACAGCTGAGTCTCCTAAAACTTGCTTTGCTTTATAGTACCTTGTACTGTAAGACTTTATACGGCTTTGCAACGCTTTTGGGATTTTCCCTTGTTGTATACATCAGCTCTTCCTCAAAAGTAGATTTACTACATTTTTGTTTTGATGGTTGAATCTTTTAGGCAATGGCTTTTGTACGTGTTGGGACTTTCCTTTGTTGGTCTAGATTATGAAAGAAGAGCCCTTGTCTTTTCTCACATCAATTAAAAGTGAAAGAAGGGGGTCATTCCCTTAAGAGAGAGACTCCACAACACATTTGACACATTATTTTAAAATTTTAAATACGACATTAAATAATATCAAGAGATATCCTCTTTTAGGCCGACATTGAGAATGAGATGTCTCCAACATCCTCTACCCTATATAGTATCATCTCATTGTGCTCACAAAAAAACTCTAATTGAGGTCCATCTTCAACAAAGAGATCAACTAGTTCTCATCTCTTTCAATTTACCACAAAACCCTTATTTATGGAGAGATTAATCTCAAAACAATATATTTTGTCTTGGAAAGACTCCCCCTAGATATAAAATGTGTGATCGCAATTAAAATTGACCAA
The DNA here is from genome assembly GCA_029204225.1 of Diphasiastrum complanatum. NCBI lineage: Eukaryota > Viridiplantae > Streptophyta > Lycopodiopsida > Lycopodiales > Lycopodiaceae > Diphasiastrum > Diphasiastrum complanatum. Next base: position 8,354,307 of record CM055103.1, read on the forward strand.
CTTCATCATTAAAAACCTACTCAGATACAATTATTGTTCCATTCTTTAACTATGTGGAGGGTTGCATATGCTGAATCAATTAGGTTTGCAACTCTTCTTAAATTCAAAAACCTACTTCATAAAGATTTAGACACCCTAGAAATTTCATATGAACAAAAAATGATCACAATATGACTTGGAAGCAATAATAAAATAATCACAATATGACCTAGAACCTACAATAAAATAATAAATTAGCTTATTGAAAATTCAAGAGCTATTCATCATGTTAACCACATGATTAATGCCTCCCCAGTCACAAGATGCATATCTCCATTTTTTCAAATAGCACAATTGGTTTATAAGGGTTGGAATGTATGAGTTTTTGAAGGTTATTTTTAAAGTGTGAAACTTCGCAAAAGCAAATGATGATGATCTTTTATATTAAAATAATATCACCACTTCAAAGCAATTTTGTCTCCATTAGGAACTCCAAACTATAAAGCACAATGGCAAAACTTCACCTTTGAGATTATGCACACTTCATATGTATGAAGTGCAAATACCAAAACATTGCAAAGTCTTTGAAAATGGGCTGATCTTTTCAAGTCATGTTACTTTGGTAGAATGCAACTTTTATACATACCTTAAATTTCATTCTTCATTAACTTAAGGGAACACATAAGGATTTTTTTATAAAAGAGTACACTTTGGGAAGTCGTGAAAAGCCTCAATAGAAAAATGCATTTCATTTCTTCAATCAACATCACAACAAAAACCATTCAAGGCAAGTGTGAAAATATCACACAATGGATTCAGAACATGACAACCAAGCAATAAGACAAGGCTTCATCATTGGAAGTTGTGTTTCCTTCTTTCCACCTTGATGTCAAATGACATTTCAAATGTTTTAATAGTGATTTGGAGTTTGCTTTGGAGAATTAGAACTTCACAAAATGTCACCAAAATATTAAAGGATGGGTCCCATCTTTTCAAGGGTTAGAGATATTTTAGTTTCTTCTAGTGTTGGGGGCGGGTATATAGGTGCCCGAGTGATATCAATAATGGTATGTGAGAACATACTCGACTGGTATATGATTTTGTAATACTATGGTCGATACCCGACTCCGACTGGTTTTAGCCCATCAATGCACATATCGATACCCGGATTAGGGGCAACAAGTTAGAATTTAACATGGTATCAATATAGTATCCATTTTTAGTTGGCTTTCAAAATTTAAATATGTGATAAATATTAGTCATGGTGTCCCAAAGACATTGGTGGGCACCAACAAAGTATTGGCCTTAAAATCATATGCATGTTACATTTAATAAGGCCATATTTTTCATTAAATGCATACTAGCCTTGATAAAAAAAAGTCTTATCTTAGAAAAAGATACTCATACCCAAGTTTATACTCGGCTGGTATCACCCTTGTAATACCTAGGCCGATTGATACAAGCCCAATCTACAAACATGGTGATATTCATACCCGACTGGTATCAAAAATTTTAGAAAGGTATAATACCAGGACCCGGCTAGTATTAAAAATATCAATACCTGCCCAACACTGGTTTCTTCCCAAAAGGTTTAGTGAATCTCAAGGTACACTCTAGTCAATTTTCACTAGAATCATTAATCCACAAGAGGTCAACTTTCACCTAAGATACTCCAAATATCTTGCATTCTTGCCTCACCTTAGAGAAAAACAAAGGGCACCTCATTAGGAATAGTAGGCCCTGAAACTTTTAGTCAAACTAGTATTGTTTACTAACATATGCTGAGACTACACTTATTGAGCAGTGAGACCTCCTTAAATTATGCAAAGGATCAAACACAATATTTTCTATTTTAAAAAAAACCATCTCACTTCATGTATTGACTTTACGTTCATCATCAACAAGCACATTGCACTTTAGTTGTTGTTCTTGTTTTTGTTGGGAACAACACCTTGCTCCTTTGTGATCAATTGCAAAAAAAGAACCTTGTTTTTTTGTATAGAAAAGCAATTCTTTGCAATGAGACATCATTGCTTTAGTTTCCAATTTTTGTGTAATTATTGTGCAATTTTGCAAAAAAAATTTGTGAGAGAGGATCAAGTGCATAAGAACACGATATCATCCAAGCCCACTATGTCGAATGGTGTGATGTCATCATTTGGATCAATGGGAACCTTTGACATTCCCAATCTAGGTTTTATAAGTGGACTTGCACATCACACTCAAAAAACAACAAATGGCATTCTAAACAAAACAAAGATACATGAGCACACCTATTCAAAAAAATACATGAGCACACTTATAGGTATACTCAAAGAATGAGATTGGTATCAATGGACCATAATCATGCTTTTAGAAAACTTATGGGCCTAAATAAATGACATATTACATGCTAAAGCGATAATCAACATAAACCAAAAACAATGGGCATGCTTAAGTCAATAGACAACATAAACCCAAATCTACAAACAATAGACATAAATAAGTAAAACCATAATGGCTACCTTCCACTAAGAAAAACATACCAAACTTTGTGATCTTTTGATAGGAAACTACAATTGACATCCTTGAAAGTGCAATGAACTCATCTTCAAGTATTGAAAATAAAGATCCCTAAAGTGCTAGAATATTAATAATCAGTAAGAGAAGGACGCCTGTGAAAGATATCACTTACATATGCTTTGGCTTTTGAATGAAATGGTTACAGAAGAGAAAAGTCATGCATTTTCTGGTGTCATTCAATCTTCAGAATCAATGGCTCAAGGCACCACCATCGGGTTTGGTAAGATATTTCGTTTGCGTGGAGAGTTTACTGAGATTACTCATTCCACATAGAGCTACCGAGATTACTCATTCCCCATAGAGCTCTTTATCTGCATAAGGGCAAACTATCAATTTGTCAAAAAATGTATCCCATTCCTTACATGGAACTGGGATAGTATTATCTATTCCTTTGACAATTAATCACCAAGTATATTGTAAGACAAAACATGGCAAATATGTGCAGCAACTACTGTAGAAACTCACATCACATGACAATTTCTGGCTTCAAAATGCTAGACTTAATCTCCTTATGGGGCAGTACTACTCCTCCATTGGTGTAGATCTCATCGGACACATGAACATCCTCTCCTAAAATTGTCATATTATCAACTCTGGCCCACTGCCCAACAGTTGAATGCCAACCAACAATGCTCCCCGAGATACAGGCATGCTTTTTTATTCGTGATCCGCGCATAATGGTGCACCTTGAAAGACGAACACCATCTTCTATCACACAGCCTTGGCCAATTGAGACATCCGGACCTATTAGACAGCCTTCTCCAATGCGTGCAGTTTCTTCGACAATTACATTGCCCAACACATAGTTTCCTGCTGCAAGCTTCTCAGAAAAAATTCTTCTAAGAAAGTCTAGGTACAACCGCAAACCTGTTATGTAATCTTTTGGCTGCCCAATATCCATCCAAAATCCTGGCAGAACCATAGCAAAGAGCTGCTCCTCAGCAGCCATAGAGGGAAATACCTCCTTCTCAATTGAGGTTGGCCTCAGTTCAATTCTATCCAAGGTACTGGGATTAAGGAGGTAAATGCCAGCATTGATCTTGTTACCTACAAACGTCTTAGGCTTCTCAACAAATCGTTGTACCAATCCAGTATCTTCGTCCAACACAACCACCCCATACTTAGATGGTTCATCCACCTATACCAGATAAATTAGAGATTCTGTTAGTAGAATACCTTTCTGTTTGTCTTCAGGGTAAAATATAAAATAGTGCAACCCAATTGTCACACTCACAGTTTCTTCGGTACGTCTAGGATGACACTGGAACATGACAAAAGAAACATAAAATCTTTATATTTCTCACTTGTAGCATACTTACCTTAGTAACCATAATGGAAGCCTCTCCTTTATGTTGCTTGTGAAAAGATATCATTTGCTTCAAAGGAAATTCACAAATCACATCGCTGTTTAAGACAAAAAAGGGCTCTCCAGAACCATCAATGAGCTTATCACGTGCCAATGCCAAAGGCCCCCCAGTGCCCATTGGCTCAGTTTCTTGAGAGCAAGTAATCTTGATGTTCAATTTCGTCTCAAAATCCCTCAGGAAATTCAACATCACCTATGGAATACAGTGTCACCTTGTTAATATAAACTTCATTTGAAACTGCTTATTCATAAGTATTTCCACAACTGCTTCATAGAATCAAAATTTATAACTTGCAGATACCAGTGCATAAGCTGGGAAAAAATTTGAACGATAATAAACTGAATCAGTAGGTTAAATGTGTTCAGTGAAAAGGGGTTCGTGGACCTCAAAGGTGCTTTTACATATTGTTGATTTGAATTTGGATTCTTGGCAATAGCATTTTAGAGCATACAATTTGAATGATTTCATAATGTAAGGCACCTCAAACAATTCAGACGTTGGTGAAGAGGAAATAGTTATGCATTAATGCTTCCATGCTGGTTGATTTGTTCTTTTTGTAACCAGATAGCACTCCTTAATAATACTGCTCGAAATAAGATAAAGGATAAAAGATAATACTTGTGTTAATGAGAGAAGAAAAGAACAACTAGCAGGATTAAGACCGTTCAAATGAATAAAGTTGAAACATAATGCTTCAATCGACTACAGTTTCTCAAGGAGAATCCTGCAAGTGAATTGCATTTCCCGATTTATAAACAGCTATCTTAAATTGCAAAGTTTTCATATTTCTTCAAGGGGGGAAAAAACTAAACAAATATTTCCATTTAAAGACTTTCACAGAGGAATTCATGAACTTAAGATCCCAGATAGACACATTCATAAATTTAAGATTCCAGATAGACCCCAGAAGAAGCAGCAGATTCATTCTTCCCAGATGACCTTGAATAAATGATATCAATTCGAATGTGAGAATTGATTGCTACCATTTTTCTCTTAAACACTGGCAATGTCTCAAAGATGGAACACATTTACAAAACAATTTTCGACTTTTTACACGAATGACGTGATGACTAAAATATTCTGTATAAGGAAACAAAGTTGCAATCTAGGCCACCATTGTCAACATCTCCTCTGCAATCTTTGTACTAATAAAACTTTAGCTGACATAACATGATTAATCAGTTACTAATTAGCATTTCCTTGATCTAGTCATACTTCTATTTTCCATTTAGTGTACTTGCACAGAACAATTTATGAACTTTAGATCCCAGATATATAAGAAAATTATGTCAGACAGAGTACTCGCAATGTTTGGCAAAGCTGCCTTTTCTACAACAATTTCAGAATCATAGTGGGAAGTCATTCTCTAAGAGGCAGCAGCAGATTTTATTTTACATTGGTTACACATCTTTAAAGGGAAACATATTTACATAAAACAATTTTTTTGACGGGCATGTAATCTGTTAAACAATGGATTATAAGCAACAATTTACTACCCATGAAGCTGAGCCCTAAAACTTAACATGTCTTCTAGATTCTATTGTATAGAACTTTATCTTAAGAAACCAAATGGTTTGGAGTGCCTCGTTTTGTTTTGTCTTGGAAAGATAAAAACTACTAGCTACATATTATTAACTGTTAGCTACATATTACTTACAGGAGTGATGAGTACCAAATTACAATACATATGCATGTTCCAAACAGCAAATTCAATGCTTGGCCACAATGTTGTAATTAATTTTAGCCCGGAAAGTTCTTAACTAACCCTGCTGTACTATTTTCGATGACCAAAAGCTGCCAAACCAAGAAGATTCCAACTTCTCATCTAGGGTGACTTGAATATGACTCACAGCTAATACACTACCACACTCTGTCAGCGTTCAGATCATATATTGTGATGCTTATGAATATCTAATAATGGCATTTTGTCATGCTTCTGAAAACGTGATTAAATTGATGATATCCTTTATCTGAAACAGCCACATATTCTGGTTCGTCCGCAATTTACAGGCAGTTATTGACCTCAATCCAAACTCCCACGTAAGGATAGTGACTTGCACACAGCTCTATACATTCAAATGGCTTCAGATCAGACTGTGGGTACTTGTTTCCAAAAGACCCAGCTTAGAAAAACCCGAAAACAGGTAGCAAAGTACTACTTTATACTTTATAGTTCAACAAGTTAGAGGCATCTATCCTTAAAATTTGTGCATAGCTAGCTGCCCAGCAGTCCAAGCTCAATGCTAACAAATAAATCTGTAGGTATGATGATAGTATCATAAAGAAGCTGGAAAAAGCTACCTCTGGTTGATAATTGATAGCCAGCACAACTTCAGTCACTCCTGCATCCTTCAGGGCCTCGATCTGCATGTCCACTCAAGTGAGGATCATGCAATAGCTGGCAAACACGAAGCAATGCAATTCATAGAAAAACAAAAGGACATGAAGTTGCTTTTCCGAATTTTGCTGCTGTTTCAGTATGATGGCCCAGAATAATGAAATATAAGAAGGCGTATACTTGCTTTTACGAATT